>OU964962.1:0-397500 GCA_918808275.2 Dolichovespula sylvestris | reverse complement strand
AGCGTACGATCTCTCAGGTAGTCATCGAGCATGCGCAGGAGATACTTCAGTACTTGGAAAGTATATTCCAGCGCATGCATGATGTCGCACCACCTTGCGGAGTTGAAGGCGTTCTTTACGTCGAGCGTCACCAATAGGACTACTTGACGTGAGTGCCAGTTGTGGTCCTCCGTTTGCCGGACTGCCTTCGCGATCTCTTGTACCGCATCTATCACTGATCGCCCCGCTTGGAAACCGTACTGCTTCGGTGACAAGTCGCCGGCGGCCTCGATCGCGAGTCTCAACCTCGCTTTAATTTATTTTTCGAGCAATTTGCCTGCCGTGTCGAGCATGCACAACGGCCGATAGGACGATGGTAGCCCAGGATCTCCTTTGCCCTTGTAGATGAGCACAAGGCGCGCTGCTTTCCATCGCAAGGGGAAAACACCAGTAGATAAGCAGGCATTATATGCCTTTAGCAGTAATCCTGGATTTTGCTCCACTACGGTTTTTAGTATCTCGTTTGGAATGCCGTCGGGTCCTGGTGCCTTCTTATTTCGCAAGGTTCGGGCCGTCCTTTCCAGTTCTTCTACACTGAAAGGAAGACAGTTCTCTACTTGGCCGAAATCTATTTCCGGTCTGGTGGGGTGTACCGGGAAGAGGGTGCCCACAATGTTTTCCATGGTAATCGTGTCCATGGCTCGGGATGGTTTCAGGGCCCTGAGCTTCTGGGTTACGATTTTGTAGACCAATCCCCATGGGTCCTTGTTAATGTCCTCCCCCAGTTTCCTCCAGCAGTCGCCCTTGCTTTTATTTATGGCCCGACGCAATTGTCTCCGGAATCGTCTCGGTGTACCCGGGGCGCCGGAAGGTTGCGGTGGAGCCAACGTTCAAGACACAAAGCCCTGTTCTGGCCACCATTTCCATCACTGCCCCTCAAGTTTTGGTGTGGCATTCCCCACTCGACCGCCCTAGCATTAAAGTCGCCTGCCACCAGGATGCTACCTGACGTGTTTCGGACCACTTCCTCCAACGCGTCTAATTTTTCCCGGAAATCGTGGATGTGTTCGTTTGGTTTGAAGTAGCAACAAAAATACGTTACCTACCCACATTTAATCCAAACGAAACCCTAGCGGCTTCCATGGCTCTCTAATGGTATCTTGTTTGGCTCCAGGGTCCAAATGGCCGCTGTGCCGCTGAGATCAGAGAACCATAGGGGCGATTTCTTGTCCCTGTATTGTTCACTGATCAATAGCAGGTCTGCCTTTTTCTCCTGAGTCAGCTGATCCAATAGATCGTTTGCTGTCCTGTTCCTGTTCAGGTTCGCTTGTAAAACTCGCGTTATCGCAGGGGCTTTTTGGCCTTGTTGAGAGCTTCTTTGAAGACTCTACAGCGCCCTGATCCAGGGACGTGGTCACGCTCAAGTTTCCCCTGTCCTCTGTTTTTTTTCCGTACATAGCAGGCAATTTTCCGAGGCCCGGCACTCTCTCGCCTGGTGATTCGCTTCGCCATATCTGTGGCAGAGCCTGCTTCTATCCGGACCCTTGCAGTTCCGGGCGGTGTGCCCATATCCGAGGCATCTGTAGCACCTTGAGACTACTACCCTCTGCCTTACTCTGCAACTCACCCACCCTATCTTGATATGCTCCGACTTTAAAAGTCGGCTTGCTCCTTGCTCGCTTACCTCTACGATGGCCATTTTAAGCCCTCTGCAGTTAGCTTTCGTGAGCCAGATCTTCAAATCTTCGGAACGCTTCTGTGTGTCCCTCCTGATCGCCTCTTCCACTTCTTGGACAGTGGCTAAGCTATCAAGATCCCTAATCTCTATCGTCACCCTAGGTTCCAAGTGGCGAATCATCGCCTTGTCCCCTAGGATGTTTCTGAGCTTGCCTTCGAAGGCGACCTTGTTCTTTGTGCCCTGCCCAATTCCAGGAGCACCTCGCCCGCCCTTGTTTGGCGAATCGATCTTACCTCTGCCTCAGATTCCTCCGGTTTGGTTTTGCTGCGGATTTCTCCGAGCACCTCCGTGTAGGTACTTCCTTCGCTTGGTTTAATCAGGAGGGCCTCCAGGCGAGGTTTTGCCCGTCTTGGTTTATTTCTTTTTTTTTTGTTTCTCCTGGCCTTTTTCTTTTTCGCTGGCTGTCTGGGCGGGAGTCTCTGCTATTTTCTTCTTTGTCTTTCTTTGTTTCTTAACTACTTCCGTCCAAAAGGGGAGGGAAGCGTCTCTTCCTTCTTTTTTCCGGCCTTCAGTTCTACCGGGCTCGTCGCCGCTCTTTTTTTGTTGGCCCTCTCTGCCGTTTCGACCTGGGGTGCCTTGTCCCGCGGTTTGTCGCGCTCCGTCCGTGCGCGTTGGTCTGCACTTTTCACGGCCTTTAATATATCCCTGCATTTCGCTAGTTCCTCCTCTTCTTTTTTCCTTGCATTGGCAATATGATCATCGATGGGAGAGCCGTGGAGCACCGTCCTCTCGGAGTCCTCCATTTTCGGCGTGGAGATTTTTTTCTCTTTTTCTTTCTCTCTCTATACTTCTTTTCCCTGTCGGGGTTGTCTTCTTGATCGGGGTTTGCGGTGGTGTTCGCCCGATTTTTGATCTTCTTTCAAAAGGATTTTTACTGCTCGTCGCTTCTAATCCAACGCCGGCCAAGTCAGCCACCGGCATAGGACTGCAATTGCAAGATGACGACGACTGCGGGCCTGCTTGCGCACCTTATCCAGCCGCCGCTACTGGAGGGTCCGTCCCTCTGCAGCGTAACTCTTCTTCTCCTTCTATACTGCCCATGTTTGGTTTATTGTTCTGGGTGTCCGTCCCATAGCTATTTTTGGTCCACCCCGGAAATTAATCCCCAGTACACTGTATGTCTACAAGGTGTCCACCTATCCGCCACCTGGGGAGGCGCCCGATGGGGGAATAGCTACCCTACACGGGAATAATAATAATAATAATAATAATAATAATAATAATAATAATAATAGTAATAATAATAATAATAATAATAATAATAATAAATTAATAATTCGTGCGTTTTAAAAATGTATAAAAATTTTCTTTTACATTTTCCCCTCTTTAAAACATCTATTTAACAATTCAGATAAAGTGTTTTTGTAAAAATAAAGAAAAAAATGAATTAAAAAATTATGCGTCGAAAGAGATACAAAAAAGATCCGGTTTTTTTTCTTCTTTCCGATTCTTTTTCTAAAATTATATTTGGAAATGGAAACACAAACAACGCATGATCCTCGAAAAAGAAGAAATTTAATTCTTGAAGGTATTCATTGCTTCGTGAATCGAAAGAAAACTACGAAATGTGAAAATAAAAGGGAAGGCATAATCGTGCGCATCTTGTAATCTTACTGTACACGCGCGGATGCTCCTCGTACTGTAGCTTCTTCCATCGATGCATATGGATGAGGGAGGCGATGTGTAGGCGCGTGGGCTCATATAAAAGGCAAAAGCACGCTTTCCAGATGTCAGGGATGGATGGATGGCACAGCAAAACGAGCTCGCAGAACGCTCGACGATAAAAGTCGAATCGTGAAGTTCAATGCGTTGAAAGAAAAGAGCGATGATAAAGTTCGCGACGAGAATATTTTGTACTTCCCTGGAAAATACTCAAGAGTTTCTTTCCTTTTCTTCTTTTTCTGTTTATTCTAATTTTTTACGTAACATTCGCTCTCTTTTATCTATTTAATTTTATTTCCTCAACTCATATAAAATTCAAAGAAATAAAATTTTCCGTGACAATGACCAGTGATCTACGGAGAAATTCACTTTTTTATTTTAAAACAAAAGAATATGAAACAATATTATGATATTACAACTGGACGAAGAATTTATACTTTTTCCTTCTCTCTCTCTCTCTCCCTCTCTCTCTCGAAGTACCATCGTCTCGCAACATGAAATAAAATTTTTATCCGAAATAATTTTACTATTAAAAAACAAAAAAAATGAATGAGTATATTAACACTTATATTAATCTATTATTATATTCATCGTATGTGTTCGTCCGTAAGAATGATAATCTGAAAAGAAGGAATAAGACG
Source organism: Dolichovespula sylvestris (assembly GCA_918808275.2). Classification (NCBI taxonomy): domain Eukaryota; kingdom Metazoa; phylum Arthropoda; class Insecta; order Hymenoptera; family Vespidae; genus Dolichovespula; species Dolichovespula sylvestris. The sequence continues at coordinate 393,480 of OU964962.1, read as the reverse complement.
TAATTTGAATTAAGCCTAAATAAAGCGAATTTCTTGCTGGCGAGGGGAGAGTGAGTGGAGGTGAGTAGGGGAGATGGGATAATGGGATAGGGAGGAAGAGGTGAGGAAGGAGGTAGAGGGTTCTTAATCAAGGATTTATATCGCTAGTAGAAATTCCATGAGAATGAGCTAGCTGAAGTCGAATGTAGACGACACACTGTCTCGAAGGATCATTGTGGTACGCGATGAAGATGGTTGCTGAGGGACTGCGGCGGGAGGGAGGGGCTGAGGTAGAGTATACGACTGCACTTAATGAGTATAGTAGATCGTGTGTCGGAGCATATTGGTGATGTTTCGAGTCGTCGTCTTCAAACCGTACATGGAGATAAGCTTGAGTCGACCATCCTCTTCTCTACGTTTCGATACAGACTCTGTGGATGGATCTCGAGGATCGCGGACAGCATATCGGCGAATAAAGGATATACATGTGTACCATCTTAAACTGTCTCGTATTTACTCGTTCCTCCCGATTCACACTATCTCTTCAAACTATCCTCATCTTCCACTTTAAGGTATACCACGGCTTATTATCGTTTACCTTTCCCTTTGTAACGAGTATAACAAGGTCATCTTTATTCTCAACGAAAATGTTAAGCTTCTGTTTCTTTTCTCTTTCTTTCTTCCTTCCTTTCTTCCTTTTCGATCACTGCAATATCAGATAAATAAACATTTCATTTCGAAATTTAGATTATGGTCGAATATTGATCGGTGGCCGGACGTTTGGCCCGTAAAGAATATTTTGTAAGTAAAGCGAATAGAAAGAAAGAGATTGCAATACACAAATAATAATTTTAGCACAACGACGGACTGCTCGAATAGAATGATTTTTGCAGACGAGAGTAAATGTAATATTTTCGGATCTGACGGACACGATACTATTTTGAGGAAAAAAGAAAATAAAGAAAGAACTAAAACTAGAAGACTTACGACCTACAGTGAAACATGTGGTGGAAAGTCTGTAATGGTTTGGGGCTGTACGAGTGCTTTTGGTGTTGACACATTAAATTTTATTGATGGACTAATGAACCACAGCAATTCTTTTTTTTTTAATTATATTCACTCTAGAAATTTGCAAAAATATGTACATTATATATATATATATATATATATATATATATATATATATATATATATATATAAGCCGTTCACAGGCCAAATCGATTAACACCACTTTTTGAATTTTTGTAAACTTAAATGTCAAAACATTTAATGCAGTTACTTACTTTTTATATACATAAGAAATTTTCCAAATTTTCGTTATTTCATACAATTAAATGACAAAATTTTTTTACCATCGAATAAAAAATAATTTATTTCAGAATCCAATCTGATTAATTCATTACTCTAATATAAATCGTTGCAATAGTCCAATTTAATCGCAGCAACAAGGCCTTAATGATAACGGTAAATCATCCAGTAGTATAGTTAGTGTAGTTCAAATAACATGTATGGATATGTTCTCAACAAAACCTTTAAAAAACTTCATCATTAACAGACAATTAACAATTACAGAGATATCAGTAAATTGGCTTAAAGTGCGCTGAATGAAATTAGAAATATCTGAACACCACACGTTATACAATTCAAAGATGACTTTAACAAAAATTCAAAATTTTATGTCGTTAATATACAAAAAAAAAATTGTAGCGGGAAAATCATTAGGTCTGAAAAAATGTAGACCGGTCATTGTTATATCCTGCAGGTAGAAATGTCACAAGAGGAAGGAGGGAAGATATGATGGATCTGTTGAAATTCATTTGTCCTATTAAACATGATCGTTATGAACATGTAACAACAAAACGACATGACGGGATCTCAAATAGGGTTGACAAGGAACACGTTATTTGTATTGTTGATGAATCAATCATCAATCCAAACAAACTAATAATAATAAAAAAAAAAAGAAAAAGCGTTTCTGGACCCATATTTATATAATGTTAGCTTATTAATGTTAACTTATTATAAAGTTATAGTGAGTAAAATATGCTCTTAAAGTTTGGCGATATATTTCTATATATATATATATATATATATATATATATATATATATATATATATATATATATATATACCTATAGATATTATAACGCGTTTTTAACTATTAAAAAATTTACAATTCCTCCCATTAAATGATCGAATAAATCAGATCGGATGAGACGTACAACGTTCGTTGCACTTAATTTCTTATGAATAACATGTAAAAATGTGAGTCTTTCAATTTTTAAAACTTTGGTTCTTACCAAAAAGGATATCGAGAATATCGGTTTAAAGCATAAATTTCGAACAGCTTCTTTGAATCGACTCTACTAAGAATATTTATCTAACCGATGTGCCTCGTAGGGTGGAAGATTAAAAATGTAGGGTTATCCACTTTGGAAGGATATATCCGGTGAAGCGTCGTGTAGACGAGAGGGTGACTACGAAATACGGCACTCATGATATTCAACGATATGTATCAACCATTGCTCCTATCTCTCTGGGATGATACGCGGAAATTTCACGTGTATGTAGATATATATGTGTGTGTTATGTGTGTGTATGCATATGTATATTGAAGTCGATCCAGGATTTACATCGACTTTGTACCTCTGCAATGTCTACATTGAATCAGTATTCTATTACTCTGATGTATCCAATATGGACATTTCTACCGTCATCGATTATACTTAACGCATTTAAATCGAATAATTTTCATGTAAGAAATACGATAAACGATTCGGATGCATCGTTATAGAAAAGATTTCATGTTTTTATATATATATATTTTTTACTTTTTCTTGACGTTCAAGACGAAACTTATTTTTCTATGATTGTACAATTATTAGATAAATAAATAAAATAACAGAATAAATAACAAAATAGTCGTTCATTAATCGGCATTTCAGTAATTATTGAATAGATATTATTTATTTAAATAAATACCTAAAAATGAATAACGAATGATGAAATATTAAAATAAATTATTATATAGTAAATATAATCAAATTAATTACCTTACGTTAATTATGACGTCTCAATTAATATGAAATTGATGATATGATAAGAAGTTTTGCTTAAGATTCAAAAAATATATATATATTAGTTATTGTAATATACAATAAGTGGTTATTTAAAAAATATATAAAAAGAATAATTAAAAATTGAAGAGAAATGTCGTTTATTTGTACTCGAATCAACTAGGACAATGATACGTTTTAATAGTCCTAAATGGCATAAGGCCAAGGACGACCTACAGAAACAAAAAATTGATATTATGTTTTAAATTTTCAACGACTTCTGAAGGAAATAATAAATCTTTACTCATTCTACAACTCGATGAACAAAATATATGAATTATGAAACAAATTGAAAAAAATTCCAAATGGAAAATATTTTTTTTTGTGAAATAGAAAAAAATAGGAAATATATATTTTTCAATTTCTATAAACAATAAATTAACCGCGTGACAAAGATAACATTTTGATTTCAATTAAAAAAAAAAAAATACCAATCTTTCCTCTCTTTCTCTCTCTCTTTTTATTAATTTTTCATTACATACCTACATTCCTCTTTCCAAGATGAAATTAATTTTGATTTCCTTTGAAAAGACCGAAAGATCCGCTTATTTCGCACTGTCTCCGTTCCTCTACCAAAAAAAAAAAAAACAAAATAAGAAAAGAAAGAAAAGAAGAAGAAACAAATTTCTGAAACGTATGTATAAAGGTTGTTATAAAAGCACACGTCGCGTTGGGAAATAATTTTTAAATTGTCACGTTAAGATAGAAAAATCTTGAACCTTAGCGTGTTCTTTCTTTTACCTTGTTAGGGTGCAACCTTAACAAGCATTTAATGGAAAGATATTCTTTTAACAAAAAGAAAAACAACGGAAAAATGAAGAAATAAATAATAATAAAAGATGAAAACGTGGTAGTTTGAAAGAAGATGAACGACGATCAAATGACCGAATTTAGGATTATGAAAACAATTTCCACGATATTATTACAACGTTCTAGTATAATAATTCAGTACTAAATGCTTTATGGAGAATTATTTCCCCGTGCGATTTAGCGATGCTTCTCCCCGGCATTTCCCCAATTCTTTTCTCCTCCTACCCTCCCACCTTGTTTTACTAGATCGGATTCACATTTTTGTCTGTTTTATAATTATAATAGTTCCAATTAAATTTTTATCGCGAACATTAACGACACTCGGTTTTTATTTTTTTTAACCTTCGTTCACGAAGAGGGAGTAGCATGTAATTTGAGAAATATACAAAAGATCGTTCTGCTTTCTGGATTTTTATGTCATCTCGTTTCCCTTTTATCGTCTGGTATACAATAAAATATTATTATATTAGATATTAGTAGATAAAAAGTAGATTTGACGAAGATCATCGGTTCGATGATTCGCGTTTCTCGCTTATGTAATTGCTGCTAATATGCACATATCGATATTAAACATTAGCGGATCATTATCGATGATAATTTACCATCGGTACATGATCGTTCAACGTAGCGCACAAAGCAACCGTTGCTCGGCACTGTCAAACTTGATTTATCTTGAATCGATTTAACGCGCCGCTCCGAGGGATATTAATAATTCAATTCATCGTCCGCGAGTAATTACTAAACAGTGATTACAGCAGAGTAGTGTCACAGGAAGTCGATCCATTCGTTATATTGCCAATAATGAAACGTTTCAGCTTTCTCTTTGTACGTCATACTATTCCGGTTTAATAAATTATCACCGTCAATTATCTTTCCAATTATGAATTATTATATATTTGATCTGTTTCAGCGACCATCAAGGGACAAATTATGTTTCTACAATGAAACGTTTCAATGTTTAATAGATTCCACTTATTATTTTTTAATTCTATTATGACGAAAATAACAAATGTATATCTACGAGTGTATATATATATATATATCTTTTTGTTCGCGAAATTAATGGAACAATGAGAAAAGGAACTATCATTTATAACGGACGGTGATATTCCTCAGATCAAATTGGTCGGATTTAACAGATGATTCTTCATAAATTGGCGAAGGTGAAAATAGATTCTTTCGCTGCTTCGAGTCAACGATGACAGCTGAAGAGAGTAACTTCCACCGAAGTTTCGAGTAGTGCTCTCCTAATCAGAGGAAGGGATATTGAAATAATACGAAAGTATAATTAAAACGGGACACCTTTCGTTGTTCGAAAGAATATTTAGTAATTAATTACAAAAGTTATAAAATTTAGTTTTATAAACGTGAACTGAGATATCAATTATCATAATCTTATATATCGTATATTTTTCGTTATCCTGAACTCATCTTGATTGTCCAAACTCTTTAGACGATTTTTTTTTCTTTGTTTTTTTCCCCAATAGATAAAATTTCTTCACGTTGAGAATCTCGCGTTACGTAATCGTCCTCGGTAAACTTTCGCCCCGTATAAGAGATCGAAGAAGAAGAAGAAGAAGAAGAAGAAGAAGAAGAAGAAGAAGAAGAGGAAGAGGAAGAGGAAGAGGAAGAGGAAGAGGAAGAGGAAGAGGAAGAGGAAGAGGAAGAGGAAGAGGAAGAGGAAGAGGAAGAGGAAGAGGAAGAGGAAGAGGAAGAGGAAGAGGAAGAGGAAGAGGAAGAGGAAGAGGAAGAAGAAGAAGAAGAAGAAGAAGAAGAAGAAGACCCTGGATGTACGAGCGTAGAAGTTTATTTCGCGACCTTATACGGTTACAATCAGAAGAAGTTACACTCATCGTAGTATCGATTTTAGGTGCGTTACACTTGGAAGAAAAAGAAAAAAAAATAGATAAATTAATAGCTAAAACGATCGAGTTGAACGACGAGATTTTTTTTCTTTCTTTTCTTTTTCATTGAAACGAAAGTAAAAGAGTTTTCTAGTGACACATTAATATGTACTATTACTATGTTACTCTATTCGTGACCATTCGAATTAGAAATCGGGTAAATTGTCATAGAAATCCATCCAATCAGTTTATTTGACGTTTAGAACTGTAAATAACAAGTTGACCACGTATTATATCGTGCGCTTTATCACAGAATCATGAGGATAATATCTCGCGCCAAAAGGAAAGTCCAACGTGTAAGTAATTACTTACGATCAATGTCGACGGAATCTTTTTTGCTTCTCTTATTTTTATTTTTTAAATAAATATAACCTTCATATATCCTTGAAAGATAATGTAACAAAATAGAAAGTAAGTATTTACGTAAAGTAGAAGCTCATTCAGATAATCGAGTAATATTCTGTTCGGGTAAATGTACATGTGGAACGTTCATTTCTGCTTACATCTCAAGACAATGGACAGTTAAAGGGGTTCAATTATAGAACGCCAGAGGGATATGTAGGCAACGCGCGCACGCACGTACACACACACACACACACCGTACAACTGATTCAACTAAAGTTAAAACAACAATCAGAAAGGTTAAAATACGGTCATTCTCTTTTCTGATGAATATTTTTTCGGATGACATATATATATGAACGTATATATGATGATCTTGGTCAAAAGAATCTGAAAACTAATCGATTCGAAATCGAGAGTCAACCGATTTCTATTCGTATATATAACATTACAAGATAGCTTTAGGGACGGGGAAACCTTCCCAGAAACGACCCTACTATCACGGACATAATCATTGAAACAGGGTGTTCGTACCCATATACCTATGTATGTATATATGTACGCGCGTGTGTGCGTATATGTGTTTGTTCTAACGCTTTAAGCGGCATAGTATCCGACCACTAACTTAATCAGATGCAGCAACGAGCATTCAATTAGCTTAGCGAAGCAATCCATTCGGCGACATTAGGAAGATCAACGATCTTCTGACATAAGTTTGTTACATCTCGTTCGTAGAGATAAATGAGAAACAACGCGTACCTATACAATATCTCATTCGCTTACAAACGTTATCAAATGTTGAAATCTCGTTCAATCTAATTTTTAAAAGTTTCTCTATGTCTATTGGTTATCTTTCGTGTCTGATTTATATTTCCATTATCAAATATACTGAATTTTTCTTCTTGTTCTTTTTTCCTTACTTTACAATCCATCAACAGTCGTTAAAGATCTATTATAGATATGCTTTGGCATTAATGATAATAATAAAAAAAACTACCATTCATATTCATAACTTCTATATCATAACTTCTTTCGCTGAGTTAATTGATTCTTAAAAGAAAAAAACAAACTGCATTAATTTATGATTGTAATTCGCAATCAATTTTCCACTGACTATATGTATTTATTAAAGAATTGTCTATTTGTATTTAATATTCGTAAACGGTTAATATTTATGCATTTAAAATATGTTGAACTATGTAGATAATAGGGGCTTCCGATTCCGGTGAGAGAGTGAGTGGCAGGTGTGAGTGAGTGTGTTCAGAATTTTGGGGAAAAAGGAGGTAAAAGGGGAGAGGGGAACTAGGGAATTGTTGTAGAGAGGGTGAGGGAATAGGGGCGGTGTAGGGGTGTATAAGGGAGAGCGGTGGAAAGTGGTTGTTGGTGAGAAATAGACGGGAAAAGGTTAAAGAGGTTAGGTTGTGAAAAGATAATCGGTTAGGAGAGGGCAGGGGAAGGAAAGAGTCTATAGACAAGTGACGAGAGCTATCGAGTGTGGAGGCGGGAAATGAGAGGCGCTGTGGTCGCAAAGGATGAGGAAAAGCATGATCGGTTACGGAGTCGGGAAAGGAGGCAGGACTGGAGCAATATGGAGGAGATGGACGTGGTGGGGATGGCGGTAGAGCGTGAGAAGAGATTAGTTACAGAAAGAAAAAGTGGGCCTGAGGAGGGAAAAAGGAAGGTGGGGAGACCAAGAAAGGTGGAGGAGCTAATAAAAGAGAGGAGAGGTAGTACGGGATGCTTGGATGAGTATTTGAAAAGGAAGAGGAAGGGGCAGGGGGAAGTAGAAATAGAAAGGGGCGGGAGAGGGGTCTTGAAAAGGAGTAGGAAAGTAGGGTGGTCGCGGGAGGAAGGAGAGGAACAAGAGATAGAGGGATGGGGCAAAATGATGGAGGAAGAATTAAGAAAGGTGAAGGAAAGATTTGAGAAGGAAATGGAAAAATTAAGGTTGGCAATGATGGAGAAACGAAGGGATTGGAGACAGGAGAAGAGGAGAATGGTGGAGAGGATAGAGAGGCTAGAAAAAAGGGAAAGTAATCAGGAAGGGAGAAGAGGTGAAGAAAGTAAGGAGAGTGGAGGGGACGGTGAAAAGGAAGAGGGTGGCGCAAAGGGCAGGAAGGAGAGGTCGTGGGAAGATAAACAGTATAGGGAGAAAGTTGGAGATGAAGGAAAGGGAGGAGAGAAGAAATAATATAGTAATACGAAATTTAGAGGGTGGTGAGGGGGAGTTGGGAGAGAAGGTAAGGGGGTGATGAAGGATATTGGGGTGGAAGCGTCAATAGAATGGGTTAGAAAGGTAGGAAGAAAGGGGAGGGGGAAGGGGAGATGGTGGTAGCGAGACTGGGGAGCAGGGAGCAGAAAAGGCAAGTAATGCAAAAAAGGAGAGGTCTCTGGGGGAGGGCGGTAAGAATAGAAGATGATCTGACGTGGGGGGAGAGGAGCATGAAGTGGAGGTTAGAAAGAATTGCGGAGGAGGAAAGAAGGAGGGGTAGTAGGGTGTGGATTGGATATGGGAAGATAAGGAAAGACGGTAAGTGGTGGAAGTGGGACGAGGAGGAATGGAGGCTAAAGGATTGGAAGGGGTTGACAAGGAAGGAAGCGATGGGAAAGGGGGAAGGTATACGGGTGGGGGGAAGGGAGAGAGGATAGAGGGGGATGGGGTAAAGGAGAAAGGAGAAGAGGGGAGGAGGCAAAGGGTGAGTGAAAGGGGGAAGGTAAAGGTGATGGGAGTGGAGGAGGGTGAGACGCGGGGAAGTAGGAAGGAAGGTGGAAAGTAGGATTCTGGAACATGGCGGGGATGCCAGGAAGCATCAAGGGGTCAAGTTCTGGGAGGAAATAAGGAAGTGGGAAGTGGGAGTGTTAGTAGAAACATGGGTGGACGAGAGGGGTTGGGACAGAGTGAGAGGAAGGTTGCCGAAGGGTTATGGATGGGAGAAACAGCTGGCGAAGAGAAAGAATAGAAAGGGGAGACCAATGGGAGGGATTCTGATAGGTGTCAAAGAGGAGAGTGATGTGACGGTGATGTCGGTGGCAGAGGAAAGGGAGGAAGGGGTGATGGCAGTAGAGGTAAAGAGGGGCGAAGAGAAGTGGAGAATAGTGGGGGTATATGTGAAGGGAGATATAGAGAGAAAGCTGGAAGTCTTGAAGGGATGGATGAAAGAACAGAAGGAAGAATAGTGGATGCTGATAGGGGGGGACTTTAATGCAAGGACAGGGGCACTAGGAGGAGGAAGATGGGGAGGGGAGGATGAGGAGGAGGGAGGGGGGAAGAAGGTCGAAAGATGATAAGGTTAATGGGGAGCGGAAAAAATTGGTGGAGGGGATTGAAAAAGTGGGATGGAGCATTCTGAATGGGGACATAGAAGGGGATAGGGAAGGTGAGTTCACGTATACCGGTGGAGAGGGCAGTCGGTGATTGATTATATAATAGGGGAGATGAGGGTTAGGGAAAGGGTGGTAAGGATGGAGGTGGGAGAGAGCGTGGAATCCGACCATCATCTACAGGTAGTGTCTCTGGATGGAAAAGGAAAGAGAACAAGAAAATCAGAATGGATAAAGGGGGGCAGGAAGATTGCGAAATGGTCAGAGAGAGGTGGGGAAAGGATTAGAGAAAAGATAGAGTGGAGATAGGGGAATAGAGGAAGAATTGGGGAGGAAAGTAAGGCAGATAGGGACGGAGTTAAGGGAGGGGGCAAGGAGAGTGAGGGAAAGGAAAGGAAAGGTTGGTGGGATGAAGAATGTGAAGAGAAGAGGAGAGAGGCAAGGAGAAGGTTGAGGAAGAGGAGAAAGGGAGGGGAGGGAGGGGAATGTTATAGGAAAGCGAGAGCGGAGTATAAGCTGATATGCAGGAAAAGAAAGGAAAGGGAGAACGAGAGATGGGTGAAGGAGGCGCAAGAGGCGAGGACGGAAAAAGAGGTGTGGAGAATAGTAAACAGGGAAAGGAAAAGGGGGAAAGGGGTGAAGGAGGGAATAGAATTGAAGGAATGGAGGGAGTATTTCATAAGGTTGCTAGGAGGGGTGGAGGGGAGAGTGTTAATAGGGAGCGGGGGAGGAGGGGAGAGGATGAGGAGCCAGAGATAAGTAGGGAAGAAGTGAGGAGGGCGACAGATAAATTGAAAGAGGGGAAAGCTGCGGGGGAGGATGGTGTGCCCAGCGAAGTATGGAAATATGGTGGAGAGAGGGTGGTAGAGTGGGTATGGAGGGTATGTGGTAGAGTGTGAAGAGGAGAGGGGTGGCCAGAGGGGTGGAGGGAAGGAGTTATAACCCCAATTGTGAAAAAGGGAGCGGGGATAGGGTGGAAGAGTATAGAGGGATGACGCTAATGCTGACGATTTACAAGGTATATGTGGGGGTGCTAACAGAAAGGTTAAGAGAGGAGATAGAGGGTAAGTGGATGGTACCACCGAGTCAGACAGGGTTCAGGAAGGAAATGGGAGTGATGGATAATATTTACGTGATAAATTATTTAGTGAATAGGCAGCTGGAAAGGAAGGGCGGGCGGGTAGTGGCTACCTTTCTGGACCTAAAGGCAGCATTTGACTTAGTGGATAGGAAGGTGCTGTTTGAAGTGATGAGGGAAAGGGGGGTGAGTTTGGGATTAAGGAGTAGGGTAGAGGAGATATACAGGGAGACGAGGAGTAAGGCGAGGGTAGGGGGGAAGTTAGGGGAGAGTTTTTGGACAGCGAGGGGGTGAGGCAAGGATGTCCGCTTAGTCCATGCCTCTTCAACCTGGTTATAGCGGATGTAGAGGAGAAGTTGAGGAAAGGTGGATGGGGGGGAATAAAGCTGGGGGAAGAGAAGGTGTTCTGTCTGGCGTATGCGGACGACATGGTGTTGTTGGCGGAAAGCGAGGAGGCGATGGTGCACATGCTGGGGAAGATATAACAGTATTTACACAATGCATTTGTAGAATATGAAAGAAGTAATGTTTCCAACATATTTATTACATATCTCATATATTTTTCTCATACGTTTATAAAACAACTATATTATCATATTTCACATATATTACCTACATAGATAGATAGATAGATTTTTTATTCTTCCCCTCAGGGTTTGAAGGCGCTTTTCCGAGGAGCGTACCCAAACCTCTTACAATCCTTTTGCAATCTCCTCATCCTCCCCCTATCCTCCACACTTATGTCTATATTTACATCCGACTTACATCTATCTAAAGCTACCTTATAACTAACTTACAATTATCTTACTTACTAGTCATCTTTATATAAACTACTAATCAAATAACAACTTAACCTAATTTAACAACTAAAAATTTATTATTAATTCAAGTTTACTACCCTAGAGAGAGAGAGAGAGAGAGCTCTAGTTCCCTGACCACGGGCTTACGGTACCACACACAGACAAACATTCACATCCTTTTCGATTCACACTCCCATTCTTCCATTCCCCCTTCCTCCCCCATCCTTTCTTCCCCTCTCTTCTTTTCCAGCTCCCTCATCCACCAATCACCTTCCCCTCCTTGCCCTAACTCCTCCCTCATTCTCCCCCACCAACTCTCCCCATCCTCCTTTATCCTACATTCTTCTAACAGATGCTCCCACGTCTCCTCACCCATCCCACACATCCTACACCTCCTCTTCTCCTCTGCCTCCCAGTACCTTGCCCCTCTCATCTCATTATTCATCCTGAATCTCATCACCCTCCTCCACCTACTCTCTCCCCATCCCTTCCTCAGATACTGAGGCACCCCTTCTCCTCCTATCTCCTTATACCACTTATTATACTTCCCCCCTCTAATCCTTTCCTCTCTTTCCTCCCTCTGCAACTCCCTGTCCCTTTGTTCCCAACCTTCATAAACTCCCTGCCCCTCTCTTCTTCGTTCCTCCATTAAAAAAAAAAAATATATATATATATATATATATATATATATATATATATATATATATAAATATATGAATGTATATATATATAAATGAAAAACATGAAACATGTGAAATATGCAAAAATATTATGTAATGTAAAATTGACTGTTGAATCACGCGAAATGCAAAGTCTAGGCGACATACGTTTTTCCACATGATTGTTCCTCAAATCGTTCGGGACCTTGTAGCAATTATTCGCTCGTAAGAAAAACGAGGAATTTAAGAGCCGATAAGTCGTTCCTGAGTCTATAATTAGTTTTTAAATCCGAAATTTTATTGTGATCCGATTATCGACTTTGCCTATGCCTACTTCAATGTATGTTGTTTCTATACATTTTTTGGTCTATTTGCTTCTCGTTTGGTTATCTAAATTCGTTGGATCGGATTTGCGGTTGCCAGACGTGAATTTACATTATCATTAACCCCTCTGTAAAGTTGTATGCTGTCAACGTATTTACCTTGGCGAGAAAAAGAGAGAGAGTGAGTGAGAGTGAGAGGGCGGGGTTGAGGGAGGGAGAAAAGATACCGCGAGCAGAAAGAAGGTACAGGCGTGTTAACGTCAATTTCACCTTGTTTACCATTGTTCAAATTAATCAGGCTTAATCAAGAGACTGAATTACGAATGCTTTTATACCCATCTGCCAGTGATGTACTAGAATCCTGACTAGATCGGTTGTTCCGTATCCACGTATATCTTTCTCTGTTTACTACTTTTTTGTTACCTTCTAAGAATACCTAACAGCTAAGAATACCTTTTAAGAATACCTGTCAATTAAGAAGAATCGTTTTCGAATGAACGATACCGTCAAGGAAGAAAAAAAATATAATAATAATAATAAAAGTCCGACGAAGAATTATTAAATGGATTTGATTCCAATCAAGTACATACTGTTAGGCAATAAACATAGTATAAACAGTATAATTGGGCGTTCTAACGAATACAAATGAAATTTTGTTCGAAACAGTATATATACGATAATATTATTCGACATTTCTGTAATTTACCTTTGACACGTATGTACGTATGTATTTATATTTCGTAAGTCCCATTGGACACGTGTTCGTTTATCAGCAACTTTCCATTTACAAAAACTAGCATCAATAATTCTATAAATCGCACTTTCAAATATCTCAATTTATGTGTTCTATAGCAAAATTAAATAATTTTGAATAATAATATAAGTTTGTATGTCGGAGTTGTGTGATATGTCGTTGCTAATTCGTACACATATAACTACGGTATTTATAGATTGATTGACTTTTCAAAAAGTAAAAGTTTAAATTCAATCATTTGTACTTAGAAAAATAGACAATATTCTTTACTAATTGTATTTGTTTCGATTGGAAATTAAATAATATTGTCGGATTAACGATAAGAAAAGAATAACCAATTCTTATTAGACTTACCTATAAACTATGTAATTAACAAATAACCGATTTAGTCTGAAAATATATAGCAAATTAAATTCTACTTCTATTAGATCGTGATCAACCTATTTATGTCTTCCCTAATTTCTCGTTAAAATGTCACACGACGAACGATTTACGATTATTTCATTTACTTCACGATTATTATTATTATTATTATTATTATTTTTTTTTTTTTTTTTTATTAATAATATTTAAAACTTAATATAACTTTTTATATTCAAAAAATGTTTAAATTAAATTATAAATTGATTTTATATACAACTATAAAAATGAAATTGACATTATTTATATTCAATTAGCGTTAAATAACACGGTCATTGAATATCATCGATTATAACAACTGAAAGAGAAAGAAACGAATTATTGACATTCTTGAAAATTCTAAATGAAATCTAAAACGGAAAGTACATTGGTATTGTTTTTGATCGTTGGCAATTAAAGAATAATAATAATAATAATAAACAAGTATAACTCATCATGATAAATACACCTTGGATAAGATAATAATTCTCAATTGATTAGAATTGTGACTCACGCTGGAATAATTTATATATATATATATTTTGTTTAATTATTGCTTTCTTGTTTCAATGCTAGGACTTAGATATCAATTTTCTTTTCCACATGAAAAATGAAAAAAAATCTGTCAAAATGTGGGATATTGTCGATGTGACGTAGCGACTTGACGGCTGAAGAATTCGTTGAAAGTGTTGACATTTTGTATATTAACACGCAGCAAAGCGTAAAAAATATATCCTTTATGGCAGTCACGCATCTATTGTAGACTTTTCATCCTTCGTGTCGTCACGCGAGTTAGAATCCTACGTTTTCTACACAAAATTATATTCTTCGGCATTTCGTTCAAAAAAAAAAATATCTGCTTGATATACTATTCAATCTCGAATTTCTTTTTCGTAAAAAAAAAATTTGCGACGTAACATCGGTCTACATATGATCAGGGAGTATGAATTAACGATACAATTAGGTACAATTATTTTGCTTCTTTTAACATCTCTTTGAAGAACAAACAAAAAATATTTGTAACTTTGAAGTTTCAACTGAGTATACATTATAATACACTGTATAGTATTCCTTTTTTTTTACAGACGTATACTGTATTAACCCTTTGCGGACCACAACAATTTAACATTTCGTCTCAAGCACTCTTCAATTAACAAGAGAGGAATGCTATATCGAACACAGCTCGCCCCATGTTTCTCAGAAGAAAACAATGAAATAAAAACCGATGGTGAGAAATTGATTAATCAGTGAATCTAAGAATTTAGAGATTGTTAATAATGACCGAAAAAAATAATATAAATGAAAAATTCGTGAGAGCATTTTTATGTCGAGCACAGCACGACGTAAGGAGTTACAAAAGAATAATGTTATGTCGAGCTGTGCTCATAAGCTATATTATGACTAAAACTGAATATCTAAGTAAAGATCAACTTCGATGTTGAATTATGAGATGATCGTTCATCTTGGAATTTCAAATTTTTACTTTTCTAGTAAAAATCGAAAACGTAAAGAGAAGAAATTTCTATCGTCAGGGAGTTTTGAATGTTGGCATGATCAAAGATCATTTTTTCGGATTGTTTCTGTTAACGATGTACTCAATTTTATAAACGCACCCTAATAATCGTAAATAACGAATGTTTCGATATATAAATAGACACGCGCCCGCACGCACACGCACGCACACACACACACATATCATACATTGAATATATTGTATGTACGTTGAAAAATCTTTAGGATGAGATTCGATTAATCTACCAATTCTATTCCGCAACGCGAGAGAGAAAATAATGTAAACGTCGCTTCGTAGAAGATCTTAAGACGAATGTACTAAGTTCAGACATCTCAACTCGATTATCGAGCAGAGGTAACACCTATCTTGTTTTACAAAAATTCGTATACATGTTTTTTCTTCCTTTTTTTTTCTTTCTAAGCAAATATTTAACATCACATATATATTCGTCAGGCGTAATGACGTATTTCATTATTCACATACATACGTATATAGGTACATAGATACGTATATAAGATACTACAAAAGATAGATACTATAAAATGGATGTCACGTGCATGAAAATATGTATTAGCTTTAAATTCTAAAAACGAAATTAATCTTTGTGAACGTTCGGAAGAGTTTTGCTCGACGGTCTATTAATCCGTAAAAAAAGGAAAAGAGAAAAAACTAACAAAAAATAGAAAAAAAGAACTAGTTACGGGAAAAAAGGAAACGAATGACAAAAACCAAAAAAGAGAGGGGAGAAAAGAAAGCAAAAAAAGGAACAAACGCGTAGAAAAAAAAACAGAAAAAAAAGAAAACAAACGAAACGCAAATATGTGTTTTGTACTAGTTGACATCAATGAAAAGTCAAGCTTCTCCGTCCGGACATTACAATTCCAAATCGATCCTTTCCCCCTCAACCCATTGTTAACCTCACAAGAACTCCCTTCGAAGTCAATGTGTAAATGCACGTATTTGTGTTTGTGTACGTACGTATAGGTGGGTGCTGTTTTGATAGGAATCGATTGTACAGACTTGTTTTTCGCGTTTGCCTAACTTTATGAGGACGCCTGACTGGTTTTAACTGTCTCCTCTCTCTCCCTCTCTCTCTCTCTCTCCCTCTCTCTCTCTCCCTTTCCTCTACGGTATCTACAAAATGAGGGTGAGGTCGTCAAAGCGAATGGATGAACGAACGAACGAACGAAAGAGCAAACGAACGATTCGAAACAATATCTTGTAACATCGATAAAACGCACCTCGAAAAGTTACGTGCATTGATTTGTGCAGAGCCGCGGAATTTACAATTTTATGAGATGAAATAATAATAATAAAAAAATAAGAATAAAAATAAAGAAAAAAATAAAAATGTACGTTTAGTAATAAACGTATATATAGATACAAATATATATGTATGTGATATATATGCATATATATATACACACGTGAACGCGTAAATATTTACGTTACGTTTGAAACGAAATCGTTCGCATTACAATGATCTTCCCTATAAACGAAATTTTTATTCTCCAAAATCGTTTCTTACACTTACGTTCACCAACAAAAATGAGACGTTAGAACGCTTTGATAATCATAATTATTTTTCACTCTCAGAATAAGACGCCGTAATTCTTTTTACGATCATTACTCTCTTTTATTTCCATTTTATTTCTATTTTATTTTATTTTATTTTATTTTTATTTCTTTTTCTCTCCGTTTTTTTATGTTGTCTCCAACAGCACACAATTCAATGAGCGCCAGCGTGCTATCTCTCTGACGTTGTTATCTCCTATTCTGTCATATGCATAGTTAGAAAATTACAGAAAGACGCGTCATTGATAATTATTACAATAATTTTTTCAAACGATACGAAAGGTAATCGAACTTTTGTACTATTAAATACGATGCTAGGTGTTTGTCTCTTTTCTTTTATCGACTGGTTCGATTACGAATTATTTCTTTTCTCGCTTGTGCCTTCGTCCAGGAAGAGAGAGAGAGAGAGAGAGAGAGAGAGAGAGAGAGAGAGAGAGAGAGAGAGAGAGAGAAAGGGAAAGGAGTACTGAGCTTTCGACATCTAGTAAATCATTGTACAAAGAGTATAAAAAATATGTGTAAAGACTATCATAGGGGCATTCTACACCTTCGGATCGGTGGACATTTATAAAAAATTGTCCTTGACTTCGAAATTGAAGGTCAAATTTTGTTTTGCTTGCATCGTATTCGACTCGTTGCAAGGACAAAAAATGTCAAAGGAAGCATGGGTCTAAAGTCAACTGTTCACTTGAAAAATGACTTTAAAATTCCAATGTTTTCGCAGAACGCGTTTCGATCTCTACTCAGCAAATCTTCCTATTTTATTTTGAATCTTTTCTCAAATATATAAATATTTTGCGTTAATGAAATCACATTTCACAACTACTTGTTAGTATATATGTTATGTTTGTTCGTTAATATAATCTAATGCACAAAATGAATCTATATTAATGTGAACATATAACATAAATAACGCACGTGTGATATATTTTTTATTTTTTGCTAAATCTTACTGTTTCTTTCTATTTTTGATTTATTATCATTCAATTCAATTATGAAGTGTGCGATTATTTTTATAATAAAGCGATTAATTGAAAAATTTAGAGAAAACTTTTTTCTCTCTTCCTACGAGCTTCAATTCTTTTTTTTTTGAAATAATAAGATAAGGATCAATATAGATAGATAGATATTTTATTCTTCCCCTCGGAGTTTGAAGGCGCTTTTCCGAGGAGCGTACCCAAACCTCTTACAATCCTTTTGCAATCTCCTCATCCTCCCCCTAGCCTCCACACCCATGTCCATATTTACATCCGCTTACATCTATCTAAATCTACCTTATAACTAACTTAAAACTATCTTACTTACTAGTCAACTTAATATAATCTATTAATCAAATAACAACTTAACCTAATTTAACAACTAATAATTTTATTGCTAAACTAAATTTACTACCCTAGAGAGAGAGAGAGAGAGAGAGCTATAGTTCCCTGACCATGGGCTTCCGGTTCCACACACATACATACATTCACCTCCTTTCCGATTCACACTCCCATTCTTCCCTTCCCCCGTTCTCCCTCATCCTTTCCTCCCCTCTCTTCTTTTCCAGCTCCCTCATCCACCACTCACCTTCCCCTCCTTGCCCCAACACCTCCCTCATTTTCCCCCACCAACTTTCCCCATCCTCCTTTATCTTACATTCTCCCAACACATGCTCCCACGTTTCCTCATCCTCCCCACACATCCTACACCTCCTCTTCTCCTCCGCCTCCCAGTACCTTGCCCCTCTCATCTCATTATTCAGCCTGAATCTCACAACCCTCCTCCACCTACTCTCCCCCCATCCCTTCCTCAGATACTCAGGCACCTCTTCTCCTCCCACCTTCTTATACCACCTATTATACCTCCCCCCTCTAATCCTTTCCTCTCTTTCCTCCCTCTGCAACTCCCTGTCCCTTTGTTCCCAACCATCATACACTCCCTGCCCCTCCCTTCTCCTTTCCTCCATTTCCTTTACATCATTGCCCCTCTCTTCCCAGAATTCCCTTCTCTCCTCCTCCCATCCCGATAACCCCTTTCTCTCCGCTATCCTCCTCTTCATTTCCTCCCAGCATTTTCTCGCCAGTACCCCACCCCTTTCCTCCTCCAATTTCCTCTCAAAATTCACCGCCCTTCTCCCAGTCCCTATCCTAAATTTGTCCTTTTTTATCTCCTCTCTTATCAAATAACCCGGAGTACACCAGTCTACCCCCAGTGTCCACCTTATCCACCTCTCCTGCATCGCTTCCACTTCCTTCCGCTCCCTCCACCCCCATATCTACGCTCCATACTCCATCACCGTCCCTACCAATCTCTCATACAGCCATATCCTTCTCTCCCAATCCCCTGCAAACCTTCTTTTCCCTATTCCCCAGTCCTGCCTAACCAATGCCCCCGCCTTCCTGATTCTTTCCCTCACATGCGCCTCCTGATTCCCATTCTTCTGCATTTTATACCCTAAGTATGAGAATTCCTTCACCTCCTCGATTCTCTTTCCCTTCCATCTCCACTTCACCTCCGCCATTCTCCCCCCCCCCTTTCTGAATCTCATCACCTTCGTCTTCTCCACATTCACCTCCAGCTTTTTCTTGTCTAGGATACCCTCCATCTTCCCCAGCATGTGCACCATCCCCTCCTCGCTTTCCGCCAATAAGGATCAATATATGCACGTCATTTTTATGATAGACCAGTTAACGTTCTACAGTTTGATAATAATTAACGCCGTCAATAGTAACATGAACTCTAAATGAAAAGTGTTTAATCATTCAAAATTCTTCTACGTAATGTACTAATATTTTTTAAAGATACGTTTGTCATAATCGTTTCCATTTTTATAACCCATTTGTTATTGCTTATTACGAATCAGAAGCATAGTGTTAGAACGCGAAAGGATCGATAAATAATTCGAGGTGATATTGGACGAGCAAAATCGTTATCAACATTTCGATCTTTACTTCCCCTCACATTTATTGTTTCCGTCTTGGATACAAAAGCGCTTCTTTTCTCAATGTATCAGTCCAAATCGAGCAGGTAATTTTCAAGCTAACGTCACGGTTTGCAAATGATAATTTCGATTGATACTTAGGAATACAAACATACATATGTGCATATACTAATCTTGAACACAACACTACTGTGTACTCCGTGAATAGAAAACTTGACGAGCATGTGTATCATAGCTTAGATCGACTCTTCGACTTCATGCAACGTGTTCATTCGAGTTATGATAATACACCACCAACTACGGCTCGTTTTTATAAATCTATGTTGACCCGAAAGAAAGATCGAGTCGATAACGTTTCAACTGAACTGATCTGATCATTATCTGCCCTTTTTTATCTTTCTAATTTTTTCTCTCTCTCTCTCTCTCTCTCTCTCTTCCTCTCTCTCTCTTTCTCTCTCTCTCTCTCTCTTTCTCTCTCGTTTTCTTCGTTTCCTTTTTTATTGTTCCGAGCGATACGATACGACGTAATTCTGCCGACGGTTAAATCGAAGTACTTCGAGATTTGATTATCTCTTTCTTCTCTTCTCCCTTCTTCTACTTCCTCTCCCTCTTTTTTTTCTCCCGTTGACTCAAGAAACGAGCTCTTGGTGGAATCTCAGCGAGCATCGCGGACAGGCAGTGTGACGGTACCTATTATTTAGAATCGTAATAACGATACCATCGGAACTTTTGCTGCAAGTAGCTAGGCATCTTGACCATAACGAGGGAAAGAGTACGGCGAGTATATCGATCGATTTAAAATCAAGCGATTTGTGTGTGTGTTTGTAAATGTGTAGTATTTTTGATCAATTTAATTGTCCATTAAATTCCTCAAATATATCTACGTAGGTAGAGGAGAATAATTTAAATGGAAAGGTAAGAAATAGATAAAACGAGACAATACAAAAAGAGGAAGGAATATAAGCATACATATATAAATAAGAAAACATATTATTAATGATATTGTTGAAGATGGTAGGTCAATGTTTTCTCTACTGATGGACAGCCGCAATGCGGAGAAAAACAACGTTGTATTCGAACGCTGTTTCTTGTTAGCTGACTCGCCGGTCCTTTTGTTACGCGCTGTTGCACTATTTGGTGGTTGCTCTCGCTTGTTTCGTACATTATTCGTGGAAGTGATCGATGTTTTGATACAGCATTTCAAGAGTGCTGCAAACTCACTGTCACCATCTTTTATTACTCTATCACTCTCCCAATATCCCCGATCCTCTTTTCTTTCCACAAACTACGCTATTCGCAAAGACAAAACACGCTATATCGACTACTTTGTCTCATATGCATACGCACATAACTTATTAATAATAAAGCCTTCCGTTCTTTTGTCATCTACCGATCAGTATATCTCACGCATACGCACAATATACAATTAGCAAGCCCTGAAAACTTCCATCTCTCTGTCATTTTTTCACCGGCATATCTGACGCTACACATATATATACGACTTGTTTGCGGGAAACTTCTATCCCATATATATATTGTAACATCGTCGATCGGCTCACGAACAAAAGAAAATGAATAATTTATTTGCCCGTTTACTCCGATTTGTTAACCCGCCCCGTTTTTGGTCACTGCTAGACATTACCGAGCTTGGGGAATTTTCGCACTTTATTAACATAGCCTGACCACTTTTGAAATACCGCTATGTTGTCCCGTGTTTAATTGACTTACAATCATGGACTTACCCTTCATCCTCCGGTTGGAATTAGTGACCAAATAATAATAGAACCTTAATTATGTAACAAATATTATTCAACACTTTATGCATTGATGCATATTTATGTCTTAATGCGTCGATGTACAGCTCAGTAATGGCACCTACACGATACAAATTTAAAGTCGGTTTATTAGTTAATGCAATCTCCAAATGTGTAAATGCATCATCTTGCTCTTTTTCAAATCTGAATTTCACATCTGCCTTCAATAAATTTGTCAAAGGTCTTGCAATCGATGAGTATCCAGGAATAAATTTTCCAAAATATCCTGTTAACCAAAGGAATCCTTGTACCTGTCGCACATTCGTGGGTTTTTGGAATCGTTCAACTGCTTCAGTTTTTTATTTCGATGGCTGCACCTGTCCATTCTCAATAATGTGACCCATAAATTCTACTTTTTCCTATAAGAAATTACATTTTTTCCATTTAATAAATAATCCTGCTTAACTCGCAGTGTCTAACACTTGTTTTAGTTTTTCTATTCCACTCTCATAATTTGCTTATGGAATAATTAAGTCATCCATATATGTCAAAACTATCCCGTCTGAGATCAAATCTTGAAAAACAGTATTAACAAATCTTTGAAAAACTGCTGGGGTATTACACAAACCAAATGGTACTCTCATGAATTCAAAATGTCCATCCAGTCCATGTCCATGTCCAGTTCATCGACTTCAACATGGAAAAATCCATTTTCTAAATGTAACGTACTAAAAATTTTCGGGTCTTGTAATTTATCCAACTGATCTTGAATCAACGGTAAAGGATATCGATCCTTTATTAAATTCTTGTTAAGTAACCTATAATCTACACAAATTCGGTTTGTTCAAACTTTCTTTTTTAACTAATGCAATCGGACTTGCATAATCGGAAAATGAAGGTCTAGTAATACCTATTTCGATCCATTTCTGTATCTGAGCATTTATATCATCTTTTTCAGACGCATTCAAACGCCTCGCTCGTTGATATACGGGTTGATCGTCTTTTAGCACAAGTGTCACTTTAATTCCTACTTCACGGGTTTTAATGGGCTTCTAATTATCAATGAATTCGCGAACAATTGCACAATGTTCCGAATCTTTAATAAGAAACAAATCAGTAGAATTTGTTTCTATGTCATCAAATATATCTCTTTGAAATATTTTTGGTACATTATTTGAAACAAGTTCGTCATTTATAGGACTAATTTTTGTCATGCCACATTTCATGTGCAAATCCACTTTATCTAAGAAATCGCGACCTAATAATAATTTATGACGAGAGAGATCATCAGAAATTACGTGAATTAAAATCGGATAAGAATGTCCGTCAACCATCGCGTTAAACTCTCCTAAGGTTGTATTTGATTCAGTTCCCACACCACGGAATGGAACTCTTTTGCCAATTAATTTAAGTGCTCCAATTCTAATATATTCGTCTGCGCGCATGACCGTTAAATCACTCCCTGTGTCAATAATCGCTGACATTAAAATGTCATTTATTTTTACATCTATACTTCTTTTACCCGATATTAATGGTGTTACCACGCAATTTGTCTCAACTTTTTCATTTCTTCTTTTAGGACAATTCGACGCTTTATATCCGTATTTATAGCAATTAAAACATTTCGGTCCTTTATTTTTGTCAGGACACGCACTGCTAATATGAGTTCTCTTTCCACAATTGTAACATCGCTTAGTTACTTTTCCTTTATCACTAAATTTTTTCTTTCCACCCGTTGCAATTTTCATATCTTCCTCATGGCTATTACTCTTGTACTTACTTCCATTGAACTTTGCTTTTGATTTTATGCTACTGTTAGTTGATGGTCCGTTATTATCAGCGTGATTTCTTCAAACGTTGCCAAGATTGATTCCCTTGAAGAAAAATGTTGGACGCGTGCTATGTCTCACAGGTGAGGATCTGGAATTCCTTCAACAATACAATCAATGATAACTTCATCACTTACCACAATTCGGTTAGCTAAGATAACTTTTTCATGAACATAATCATTAAATGACTCATCTGTCTTCCACGCACGGTCTTCAAAGCGTCGTTGTAATATTATTTTATTTGGTTTATGATGGAACATACCCTTAAGTGCAACTAACAAATCATTGGATGTCATTTCGATGAATTCGAGCTTCGAGTGAAACCATTAAAGTGCTTTACCCTTTAATCTCATTCCAATACAAATTTTTGTCATATTGTCATCAAAATTGTACGCCGTCTTCAAGAAAGTCACTTGTATCTCCCACGTCTCAAAGTTATGTAAGCTCACGTCAAAATTACTTAAAAGATCCGCTATCGTTGTCACATTTACCTTTGCAGAAGTCGGCACTTCCGCTGTTCTATTCGGTACAATCGGTGCAAGGGGTACGCTCTGTTTCTCTTTGCTCGTCTCTTCTGCAGCTTGTCCTCTTACTTGCAAACGTTGTAAAATTTCAAGTTCTCGCTTGGCTATTGGAAGCTTTCGTGCCATTAATTCTTTTTCTCGTCTTGCTAACTCAATTTCTCGATGTAAGACCATCGATACAGCACCACTATCACCTGTGTCGTTTTGCTGTTCACTACATTCGTCAAAACCTGAAGGCAGAAACGCTTCACTTATGCCATTAGCTTGTAGTCGTTCAAGAAGCTCGGCTTTTGTTCCTCCCGCAGCAAGTCCTTTATTCTTAAGAATAGCTCTAAGCTCAGCAACTGTGAGAGTCTCGAGTTCACGTGTCAATCCCATTATTATTAATCGTCTTTTTTTTCGTCTTTACGTCTCTACCTCACAATTATCGACTCGACTTGCACCAACGATTCCGTCTTATCACTGGTTAAATTGTCGATAATTTTGAATATTCTTGTAAACTGTCGGAATGCGCACGTATTTTACGAACCGCCAACTCATTCGAATTATTTAACTCTGACTCGGAAATAACACATCGTCGTAAATCACACTACCGATTGATACCTTATTTGACACATATTTCATACGTTCTCCTAGCTCGATTCCGGCTGAGCCCCTAAAATTGTAGAAATTATATTATATTTAGTTAGAATTTAATTAGGTTTGAGCTAGGAAGTTATAATAATTAATATAGGTTTATTATTGTAATTGAACAAAGGAACAATCACGTCTTAACTCTATGGACGTCTTATGGCTTCTCTCTCGACTAAATGTTCTCGTATTAAACAGAACAAAATCTCAAAACGAGGAATTAACGCCCTTGCTCTAAAACAGAATATTAACTCAGAACGAAAAGAAAACGCTCGCATAAAAATCTTGTTTAAGAACCTTCTAGAAATTTCTCGGATGCCACATATTAGTATTAATGCCACATATTAGTATTATAAATTAGACATGATATTCCATGGGAATTAAGTCGATCGATTACTTACGACGAATGATTTAAATCGATCGATCGTGCCATCTCACAATTATCGATCATTAATAATGAATGCGATTTAATTTTTGATATTTCCGTCATATATAAATGATCTTTCTTTTTTTATCCTCTTTTCTGTAATCTTTCTTTCTTTTTCTTTTCTTTTCTCTTTTTTTAAGTTTAATTTCAACTTGTTTCATTCGAGATAATCTCTTTTAGTCCCCGGTTTCGTAGAGAACATAATGATGAATAATTCTTCAGCAATATGATTGTAACTTTCCAAACGGTAAAATGTGTTCGGAGCAATGAGGGAGGAATTGAGAGGGGATTAGGAGGGAGAGGGTGTTGAGGACAAAGCAAGCAAATCTTTTGGAGTACTTTACAGTAAATCAAATCACCCGCGAAAGTCATAAACTCTCATCAGCAAGTTTCTCGATGTTGAAGAAGAAGAAGCAGCACGGAACGTAACACTCTCTATCTCTCTTTCTATCTCTCTCTCTCTCTCTCTCTCTCTCTCTCTCGGTCTCTCTCTCTCTCTCTTTCTCACTCTACTCTTTCTCTCTTTTGATTGTGTTATCTCATTCTCAAACTTTGGCCCGTTGGGAAGTTAACGTCGTTGGTTTCGGGTCGATGGCTTTATCGGCAACCAGTCGACGAGGAGATGCACACAGACTTTTCACGAGATGAAACTTACTGAATCAGTTCAGTAATAATAATGATGATAATAATAATGAAAATAATAGTAACAACAACAACAAAAACAATAATAATAATTACAATAATAATTTGAAAGATTTTTGTTTCATTGATGATGTTACCCTGTTCGTTCGTTCGTTCGTTTGTTTCCCTCCGTGATTCAAAAGATCAAATAATCAAAATGAAGGAAAAAAGAGAATAAAATTTAAAAGAATAAAAGATAAAGAAAAATATATGCGCGAGACAATTTTATAAATATAAAACACATGTGGATATATGTATATATATATATATATATATATATATATATATATATATATATATATATATATATATACATTTAATATGACAACAAACAATAATGTATACATTTCAATGACTCTTTCGATCTTTCAGAATATTTGTACATTTCTATTTTCTTTCGTTTTTTTTATTTATTTACTTATTTCATTCTTTCTTTCTTTATTTTTCTTTCCCACTCCTCCCCTACCCTCCCCCTGGCCTCGTTATTCGCAGATCAAAATGTTAAATGAATCCACGAGAACATTTAAATGTTATAACATTCGTATAAAATGGTACGATGAGGTTACATTTGTATGTGTGTGATATCTTATCGTTATAAGAATAAAATTAAAAAAAAAAAAGACAGAGAAAAGAGGAGGAAGAAGGAAAAAAAGAGAAACAAAAAAGAAGAAAAGAGGTCGAAATAAAGTTATTGCTGATCTATTCTTCGTTCGTTCTATTTTAGTGCGTTAGTTGATATTAAAACGCACACGCACGCATGTGCAGTCGTAGTCGTAGCGTTCTTAGTCCTTGATAGAAGGACTTCGTCGAATGACTGCTACTATTTTGGGATATCGCGCATATCTTTGCATGCAGAAGACGATTGGAGTAACGATGAACTCGAATCCTGTCGATAACTTGAACAATTTGTCTCGCGGGCAAATCTCTTTCCACGCGGCTACTTTTCCTTCTCCTCTTTGCTTCTCTTCTATCTCTTTCTATATCTCTCTTTTTCTCTCTCTCCCTTTCTCTCATTATGTCTCTTTCTTCGTCGTTTATTCAGAGTACCACCGTCGTACGTTGACTTTCTAACCCGACGATTTATCATACATGAGGGAGAGAGAGAAAGATAACGTCAGATATATAACCCTCTCTCTTCCTCTCTCTCTCTCTCTCTCTCTCTCTCTCTCTCTCTCTCTCTCTGTACGTTTACCAATGCACCATCGTCTGCATCCTGAACTGGAATATTCAGACGAGTGCCAAGGGAAAATTTATTTTGCTGTGTTTATAAACGAGCATATTGTTCTAATTTCGACGAACTTGCTCGTTTGAGTAGCGTTAGGCATTCCCGAGGATGATTTCGAGATGATGTTGAGTAGTCATGCTACTTATTTTGTCATCACTAATTCGTGTACTTTGATTTATCTCTCTCTCTCTCTCTCTCTCTCTCTCTCTCTCTCGATCTATCTATCTCTCTATATATCTATCTCTCTCTTTCATTCCCTCTTTCTCTCTCATGTTTGGTACGTATCAAGTACACTTGATCGTTTCGTTCTTAAACGGATGTCGACGAGATTTAAATACGTAACTCACACGGAATTCGTAATATTTGACATTGTTACATCAAAGTGGTGCCATAAATCGTTTCGATTAAATTAGCTTTCTGTGCTTTCCTACACGTTGTTAACGCCATATTACAAGAGGGAAAGAGAAAAAGTGAGAAAGAAAGATAAAAGTAGAGTGTCCGTGACTCGATTCAAACGTGGAAGATTTTATCGAATGAATAATATCTGCAAAGAGTAGATGTACAGTTAAATATGCGTACGAATTTTTTTTCTTAATATAAGTTAATATAAATATATATTACTTTTAATATATATGTGTGTATATATAAAAAACTTTAATGGATATATATATCTGTATTATATATATATATATATATATATATATATATATATATATATATATTTAGCTTTAATTTATATTATTTAATAATTTTAATATATATTACGATTAATGTGCGTGCAATTTAAATATAAATTCAAGGAAAGAAAATTTGTTAATTAATACTTGTTCGATAATTATATCTTTTATTCGTTGATATTTATTAGAATAGATATAATCAACGAGAATAATAATTAACGTATACTTTTTAATACTTTCCACCTTAATTGTATTTACAGTCGGTTAACTCGTATACTTTTTTATTTTTTATTTTTTACTTATCTCTCCTTTCAACTAAGTTCAATGTTTCATTGGTCAAGTATAATAACGAACGAATGATTCGGGAAGGTGAGAAATGAGTCGATATTTAAAAAAAAGAAAAAAAAGGAATTTGTTCTAAAAAGTAGTCACTATTAAAACAATTTGAATGTGTGGTGATGGAAGTACAGTGGCACTATATATTACCGATAAATGTCGAACTGGTTCGTTATGCTTTCCAACTCGAGCAGTATGAAAGGACTTGTCATATACATACGTATATATATATATATATATATATATATATATATATATATATATATACACATATATATATATATATATATATATATATATATATACACATATATACAGATTTAAACAGAGCACACGCATGCACACGAGTGACAATAAAGCGCGTCGATGCGTTTATTCCGTCGCGAGAATCGACTTGCACGCTACAACAAAGCCGACGAGTGGTATATAAATTGTAATCTGCGCGATGCGAGAGATGCCGCATTACAACGACGCTGTCTCGCGAATCGTGGCTTTTGAAATACGTTGTATGAAACGAGAGTGAGTGAGAAAGAGGAAGAGAGAAAGAGAGGAGAGATCTCTCTTTCTATTAACAAGACATAAATTTGCAAATAGAAATACTTCTTCGGTCGACGTAGAATAAATTTCGTCCAGGGGGGGTTGTATTATCAATTCTCACTCGTCGTGTCACATCGCTTCAGATTGGAATCAGATCAATCGGATGAGTTATAGGGTAGAATAAGAATTATAGTTTCGTTCGTCCGTTCGTTCTCAACAAAGAAAAGAATAATTTCTTTTGAACGAGGAATATTTTCTCTGTGGTATATAATAATTGCCTCCCTTTTGCGTACATTTCGCTAGGCGCATTCTCGCAAGGATGTAAGTAAAGTAGGTGGAGAAACTTGTGAGGAAAGGATAGATCTTTCTTATCCTCCTCCTCCTCCTCCTATTTCTTATCTTTCTCCTACTCCTCCTCCTCACCCTTCTCATCTTTATCCTCTTTCTTTACCATTTTCTCCTTCTCCTCTGCTTCCTCCTCCTCTTCCACCTCCTTTTTCTTTTATGCCTCCTCCTTCTTCTTCTCTTTCCCTTCCCCTTTCTTCGCATCTTCCTCCTCACCCGTCGTGCACATACTTTGCGAGAATCGAATTCATCTTACTACCTACCTACCTACCTGCAGCTAGTTTAAATAGAAACGCGAGGCGATTTAAAATGAAACGACTATCTGCCGCGCTGCTTCTGCTTATGGTGGCGGTGATGGTAGTGGTGGTAGTGGTGATGGTGGATGTGGTGGTGGTTATGATGGCGATGGTGATGGTGATGGTGATGGTGATGGCGATGGTGAATGGTGAAGGTGGTGCTTGTTGCTCGTCCTCTTTAAAACTGTTTCATACATATACGTATACATATATACACGTATCTATCTTTCTATATACGTACGTAAGTTACGTATGTATGCGTCTATATATCTATGTATGTTGTACGTATGTATGGTGTCTATATGGTTCTAGACTGGTGATATACTGCTACGACGTGGACGTAAATATTTTCTCTATCGAAAAAGATGAAGCCGGCGACGGACCTTCCGTCGTCAAGAATAACTTATGCTGAAAACGTCATGTAGTGTCAGACAGTGGATAAAAACGATTCGAATCTCGCAAAAAAAAAGATAAGGAAAGAAAAGAAAAGAAAGAAAGGAAAGGGGGAGACGAATGAACAGACAAACGAGACGATAAAATCGATTTCTTCGAATGGATCTTTTTTAATGATATCTCTTTTTAAATATGTTACGTCTATCCTTTCGCTTTCTCTCTCTCTCTCTCTCTCTCTCTCTCTCTCTCTCTTTCTCTCGTCTCTTTCGTCTCTAGACATTGTAAATTTGCATCCTTAACACGAATGAGAGATCGACTAGTTTCTACAGAAATAAGCTGATATCTGTGTATAATTAACTTATTAAAATTCGACGACGATGGAAACAACAATAATAATAATAATATTAATTAAACAGTAGAAAAATTTTGGATCTGCTCTGCGATTTGCATTAAACGCATAGGTTTATTTAATATTCGATGTGAACAATTTTTTTTAGTGAAGTTGAAAGCAAAGAACAAGATAATTGTAACAATAATAATAATAATAATAATAATAATAATAATAATAATAATAATAATAATAATAATAATAATAATAATAATAATAATAATATTAATAATAATAATAATAATAATAATAATAATAATAATAATGGCAAAAATAATCAACGAATTAATTTATCGAATTTTTTTTACAAAATAAAAATAGTTTCATATTAGTATATAGAATATATTTCGCGTGTTCAGCTTCTCATAGTTTCGGGAAAATAGTGATACAAGTCGACGGGATTGGTACATCCAGTGACACGGGTCGGAACAAGAACCGGACAAACGATCTGTCTTAATTCTTGCGACAGATCGATCCATCATTCACCGATCTTTCCCATGACGGGATGCCTGTTCGAAACTTTACTTTAAACTTCTCGATACTCTCTTCTATCGTAACAATGTACAGTTTTATCTCTCTCATTTGTTAACTCTTTCGACGAGTATATATGTATACATACATATATACATATATATGTATTTATATGCATGAGTTTATATATATATACTTACATAATATACGTAGATATATGGACATATTTTATAATATATTATAGACTTTTTAGCAAGCATATGATCACTTTTGTCACGTATATTCAACGACTACTCTTGAACCTTGCTAATTAGAGATGATAAGCTATGAGCAAGATCGATAATACTACTACTAATTTGTTTTTTCTTTTTTTTATTATACATATTGTCATTTGAATTTGTATATTTTATTTAGTTAATTTAGTTACCAAACGAGAAGATACTATCATAAAATGTTATAATACACACACACACACACACACACACACACACGCGCGCGCGCGCGCGCGCGCACGCACGCACGCACGCACGCACGCACGTTAACTCTCAAAGATTTAAAACGAAAAGAACAGAGAGAGAGGGAGAGAGAGGGAGAGAGAGAAAAGAATGATATCTCGAAGGGAATGAAAAGATTTTCTTCTCGTAGCATGAGAGAAGAAAAGGAGCATGTTACTAACATATACATTGCTACCGATGTAGAGATTTGTGACGTCTCGAAATTTGCTGATTAATGTCGTTGCTACACGATTTGATATAAAACGTTATGGCGTCGTCGAGCAAGTAACCAACCAGCCAGCCAACGTACCAACCAACCGACCAACCAACCAACAAACCGACATCTCTCTAACACAATTTAGCATTATTATTACCACTACAACGCTATCATCTACACCGACATAGCTGCTTGGTTTTGCCGACTAACAAGAGGAATATAACGCGTACTTTATCCATACTTCGCCATAAATCTCAGCTCTCTTTCTCTCTCTCTCTCTCTTATTCTCCCTCTCCCCTCCCTCTCTCTCACTCTTTCTCTATCTCGTGGCTTTGATTTGTACCTATCTTCGTCTCTCTTTCTCTTTCTCTCTTTCTCTTTCTCTCTTTCTCTTTCGCTCTTTCTTTTTCTCTCCTGTCATGTTTCGTGAAAGCATTCAATTTCATCTCTCTCTTTCTCTCTTTCTGTCTCTTTCACCCTTTTTCGCGCGTTGTCACTCATTTTATTTCACGTAACACGTTCACGTTCACGTTCTTTCAAACTTTCGACGACGATTAAATTATGATCTTATGTATATCCGTTTGAAAATAATCTCTAATTTGGCGATAATTATATCGGGAACGGTGATTATACTATTTGTAGTTTGATCACAATTAAATGCATGTATTTACGTGTAACATTAGGTATAATAACATTGATGAATCTCTTGATAAGAGTCAGGCGAAAATTAACGAGGACGTGTCTATCTATCTTTCTATTCCCCCCCCCTCTCTCTCTTTCTCTCTCCCTCTTTCAGCTTCCCCCATTCCTCAATCCCTTTTTCGCGATCTATCTCTTTATTATTTCCACGTTATTTCGCTTCGTCTTATTTCATCAACGATTAATTATTATCATACCTGTTCTTAGTAATCCGTATTTCGTGGAGGGTGGGGAAGGAATTATATCTCTAACGTTAATTAAACTATCTGTAGTTTGTGAACAATTAAGTGTACGTAATTTCAGTGGTAACAATATCGACGTATCTCTTGGGAAATGTCATGCGAATATTACCGACTACATATCTATGTATCTCTCTCTTCTCCTACCCGTTCTCTTTCTATCTTTCCGCTTGTGCATCTATGTATATATATATATATATATGGATCTTTACGTGAACGCCCGTATAAGACTCTTGCGAATGATTCGAGCATAAATGAGAGAGAGAGAGAGAGAGAGAGAGAGAGAGGGGGAGGATTAGAGGATTCATCATAACCCCAGTGCTTAGCCTCCTGTACTACAATGAATATGAATGACGCATACGGGCTTATACCAAAGGCATACCGTGAATAAGACTAACGACGTGTCGTCAACATTAGTCCCACATAGAAACGTGGTAGATTTAAAATAATTAAGACTCGTGAAATGTGGAAACTGATATGGAGACTTTAATCGAGTATATTAATCATTCTTTAATGATTTTCTTTAAGAAAGAAAAGAAGGAAAAAAGATAGGAAGAAAGAAGACAAAGTACGAATAAAAAAGCTATGAATAATTTCAATAATCTGCTCTCAAAACTACGGCTTTCCGCGCGTTGCCGTTTATAGCGATATCGGGAAAGGTGAATTTTAATCTTCGAGCGTACCGATGATAAATCTTTTGCTGAGGAACTCGATAAGAGGAATTACAGAAAGAAATAGAGATAAATATTTAAATATAGATAGATAGAGAAATAAAAAAAGGGTGTTACTTCGTTTGTATAATCTGGAAAACAAGTGAGTGAAAACCTTATAGTGAGTGAAAACAAGTAAATTTTTAATGTGGCATGCTCTTGCATGTCCAACAAGAACGACATAAAGAGAAAAAGAGAAAGAGAGAGAGAGAAAGAGAAAGAGAAAGAGAGAGAGAGAGAGAGAGAGAGAGAGAGAGAGAGAGAAAGGAGAGGGTCAGAAAATAAGAAGAAGCTTGGAGAGGAGGAGATGGAGAAGGAGATAGAAGCAATACTCGGTTATTTACAGTCTCGAAAAATATACGAGAATATTATCGCCATTGTAACACAACACAGTACATGAAGCTTTGGAATCCGGGTGGAGAATAGTGAAACGTAATAAAAGAACTCGATAAAACGAGAGAAACTCGGACTAGCTCTCCCTCTCTCTCTCTCTATTTCTCTCTTTCTTCTTGTTCTTTTTCTTCTTATTCTCCTTTTTCATCTTTTTCTTTTTCGGCGTCATCTTCTTCATTATTTCTCCTCCAACTTATATCGCATTCTGCCGTCTTAACGACCAGCGCAACGGGAATCAAAAATCTGAGATGCCACGTAACCGACACGTGTAATATAACGAAAACGTTTATTTGACACTGAGAAGGGAAACGTCGTCGTGCGAGTCTTTTAAATCGAATCTCGACGCTCTCCTGTAACAAAAAAAAATTAAAATAAAAAAAGAATTAAAATAGAAATGGAGGAAGAAATAGAATTTTCAAAAAAAAAAAATGAATAATGAAAAAATAAAATAAAATATTAATATAGAATTATTGTACTTTAAAATCTAATGGATGAATTGTTAGCAATTTTGTGTGTGTGTGTGTGTGTGTAATAAATAATAAATAATTGATAAAGAAAAAAATAAATCATGAGTATTATCGTAGCTTGTTTAGTTTGTAATTCTCTCGATCAAATATCAATTCGAATAAACCAAGTGTCTAAGAGAGTAAAAGGGACAAGAGAGAGAGAGAGAGAGAGAGAGAGAGATCGGGGTGAGAATGCATGTTTTGTCATTACAAGCTATACGACGATGCTTTCACTTCTTAATACCTCCCTCTTTCTTTCCAACTCCGTCTTTATTTCTATTCGTATCTTCTCTCAACATATTTGCATTTGCATATATATATATATATATATATATATATATATATATATATATATCCCTTTCCCTGTCTTTTCTTGCTCCTCTTTTCTTAAAGATTAACTAACAACCGGTCGACTACTAATCGACTAAAGAGACTTTTACTCGCTTCCGTTGTCAATAATCCATTTTGGAATGCCTTCTAAGAAATAATTAATCAGTATCAGTATCGGAATCAGAAATGAAGAGGAATTGACTAAGCAAAAAGAACAAAATTTTCTTGAATAAATTAATAACGACTTCAACAAATATAAACAACGATAATTATTAATGATTTATAATTAATTTCTAAATACGTCGAGTATTTATAATCTCGTTGATGTTTCGAGAGTCATGTGGTTAGTTTCGAAAAACGTGATAAATAAATGCACATGTAGATTAGAAAGAAGGAAAAGAAAAATAAGAGGAAGAAGAGGAAGAGGAAGAAGAAGAAGCGTGCTGGATGTATAACATCAGGTCCAACACTTCAATCGGGTCGATTACTTTTCTTTTCCTCGTCTTCTTCCTCTTCCTCCTCCCCTCCTTCTCTCCACTCCTTTCCTTCTTCACTTATCGATGTGCTTCTCTTACACCTCTTTACAAATTGACGGTTAGTCGACTTACCACGGTACAAAGCTGTTTGCCGATTGATCGGTATTCAATGATTCGATATAGGAATGTAGAAAATAATTGCATCTTCCTCGATGATACCACGATCGGCCAATAATAGTGTCTATTTTAACCTCGTACAATTTAGATATTTAGTAATCCTTTCTCTCGCGTTCGTTGCAATTTTACCTTATTTATAGATTTAAGGTAAATTTAAAAAAATATATAAAAACAAAACAAACGAGTAAAACAAGATAGATTTCAATATTTTCAAAATCAAAAATTTACAATAAAAATCTCATCTCCTAATAAGTGTAGAAAGATATTGACTTAAGTATGTTAAACTCGGAATGTTCGACAAATAGGTCCTATATTGGTGTAAATATATATATATTTTACCGTGAAAGACCAAAATTGATGAATGTCGACTTTCACCGGTGAATGTCAGCATTCACATAGCGCTTGGTGTCTGTCCGAAATATTTGTTAAATACCCTTATTTCTGACTTACACCGGTAAATGTCGACATTTGCAACCCATCCGCAACTCAGCAGAACAAAAGATTTGGCGGGAGAGAGCTAGTCGCCTCTTTAACGGCTCCTCCCTTTTGGACCCCCACCAGAGCGTATCTGTGATTGTCGTGGAGAATGTCGACTTTCACCGGTGAATGTCAACACATACCATATACGTCGGTGAAAAATCGAATATTTCATTACATTGTTGTAAATTTGGACCCTCACCGGTGTATGTCGACAATCACAGATACGTTTTGGTCGTGGTCCAAAAGGTAGGAGCCGATAAAGAGGCGACTGGCTCTCTCCCGCCAAATCCTTTGTTCTGCTGGGAGTCAATCAGCTTTATCAGTCTTATGTAAGTTTTGATGATGCGAGCAACGTTTTCTTATTTTTTTCAGTCTGGGTTGCGTCTGGGTTGCGTCTTGAATTACAGAGAAGAAAATATAAATCTCCAACATGTTCATGTATCTCCGACAATGTTCGAAATTTACCGGTATAAATCAGAAATAAGGGTATTTAGCAAATATATCGGACATACACCAAGCGACTATGTGAATGTTGACATTCACTGGTGAAAGTCGACATTCACCAATTCAGTCTTTCACGGTAACATATATATATGCACAAATGCATGTACATTAGTCGTAAACGATATACGAGAGTGCAATACAGCTGGCGTTCGCGATCGTGCTCTGTCAAACGCTTCACATTCTTTGTGTCGTTTGCCATGGTAGAATATATCGAATAGATTTTTAACTTCCCTACCACTACTACCGCCACCACAAAGCGTTTTTTCTATTTTTATCTACGTGTATATGTTGGTAGGATTATGGAC
Organism: Dolichovespula sylvestris; assembly: GCA_918808275.2. NCBI lineage: Eukaryota > Metazoa > Arthropoda > Insecta > Hymenoptera > Vespidae > Dolichovespula > Dolichovespula sylvestris. The sequence goes on along the minus strand of OU964962.1, from coordinate 357,944 downwards.
TATCCTTATTTTTTCTTTTTTTTTCTTTTCCTTTTTGTTTTTCTTTTTTTTTCTTTTTTTTTCAATAGAATTAAGAAGAGAACTCTCATTATTTGACTTTCTCTTTTGATTTCCGATCGAGGTCGTTTCAAGATTTCATTGTCCATATTGATTTAAAAATTATTTATGTCATTATTGTACTTTTTGATCTTCATTTTTGTTTTTTATTTCTTTATATATATATATATATATATATATATATATATATATATATATATATATAAAGTTGAGAGTAACCGATGATAGTTTGTCCTTAGGTAAACGCTATTTTTCACAATAAGTGTTCGCATTAAGTAAAGAAAAAGATTTTAAAGTATAGGGTCGATAGATCGGTGATCAATAGACGTAATCGCGGTTGTCTACGAAAAGCCCCATTCTTTTTTGTCTTCTTCTTCTTCGTTATCGAGTCTTGTATTGCAGAAAAGAAAGAGAGAACGAAGTGATTTATGCTTGTCTTATTGCACTAATACTATGTGATGGTGGTGGAAAAAATATTTTTCTTCTTTTAGAGATTAGAACAGAGAGAGAGAGAGAGAGAGAGAGAGAGAGAGAGAGAGAGAGAGAGAGAGAGAGAGAGAGAGAGAGAGAGAGAGGGAGGGAGGGAGAGAGAGAGAGAGAGAGAGAGGAGGGAGGGAGAGAGCGAGAGAGAGTGAGTGAGAAAGAGAGAAAGTAGAATGGAAGAAAAAGAAAAACTAGTTGGAGTATTGGATCATTTAGAGATTTTTCATAAGAGGTTAGTTGATATTTTTTTATTTAATTTTTACTTTTATTAATTTTATATACATATAATTAATAGAAAATATATAATCTATAAATATATAAGTGCTCGCGCGTGTGTGTGTTTGTATGTATGTATGTATATGAATCGCATCTTATAAAAAATAAAAAAGAGAAGAGAAGGAAATAAATAGAAAGTTACGAAAAAAAGAAATTGGTATGTTAGAAAAGTTATCGCACATGTATCATATGAATCCATGAAATGTAGACCATCTTAAAGAGAGAATAGAATAGAGAAAAGACATTTCTAAAGAATCGTGCTGTACATACGTTATTTTTCTTTTTCTTTTTATTATTACCGATTACAAATCTATTATAATTTTAATCACCGATCCTCAAGGGAATATAAATTACCCTGATTTTCAAATGACTACGACTATACATATTTACCTATATTATACATATATAAGTGCATGTATTTTCCTCGGTGAGCGTGATATTTCTATCAGGTACTGTCAGCAGTAAATGTACTTGGAAAAACCATCGTGTGATGGTGAAACTGCGCACTAAAAATCACGCGAAATCGCTGACTAGACGGATCAAAATCACGCCACTGCTTGATCTTACTGCCAATCACGCGTGCTGTGACACGTGTAGCAGCGCGCGCATTCATCGATAGTATTGAGTACTCCCTCTCGCGTGAGGACACGCTCACTCTGATAGTCAGTCCAAGTCAGTTTATGTCAAAAACTCGCCGAGTAAGTTGTAATCGCTGCATAGTAAAACTGGGCATCCCAGTAAAATTAGAGAAAAGCAAATACGAATAATCTAACAAATTATTCTTCTCTTTGAGTTCCTATTAAGTGTCCGAGTATATAAGTTCTGTGGTTTATTTTGTAATTCTTTATAATTGCGTTATTAGTACTTGGAACAATAAATTTTTCTTCAAGTGGTGTTGAATACATTTTGTTATACATTTAAAGTTCTCTTATTATTTGGGCGGTACATTGATTTAATAATTCTAACTTGAGAACGAAGTGTAAAATTTCTTCTTACTCATGAGCTTCTCTCTCTCCCAATCCTGCTCCTTTTCCTAACACCATTAAAAAAAAAAAGAAAAGAAAGCAAGAAAGAAAAAAAGATAAAAGCATCGATTTTGAAAGCGTTCTATCATTCTCTCTCTCTCTCTCTCTCTCTCTCTCTCTCTCTCTCTCTCTCTCTCTCTCTTTCTCTCTCTCTCTGTCTCGAACTTATACATAATAGGTATAGGAAAGAACCTTTTTCGCGCCTTAGATACACACGTACATTTTCCCTTTAATTACGTGCGAAAGAGGAACTAGCAAAAGTCTGCTGGAATAGAAAGGCGAATGGGATGACAGATGCCGTGCATTTAGTCCGTCGGTCGTTACTTTCTATTGAATAATACCTACAAAACCCGAGGGGAAAAGTTGCGATTCTCCTCAAGTTTTGCACATGACAAAAGAAGGAGTAGCTCGGTCGCCCTTAGGAAGGATTGTGGAATGGTAATAGTAGTAATAGTAGTAGTAGTAAGACTACTAGTAGTAGTAAGAGTACGGGAGGAAGGAAAAGAGTTGTAGGAGGAGGTGGTAGCGGTGTTAGTGGCAGTGTTTGTCATTGGTTTAAGTGGAGAGCAGGAGGGGCAGCAGGAATTTCGTTTGATTGTGAACCTCGGTTTGTTCTCCGCCGTCCAATGATAAATCGGAGGATGAATTAAAAGCGTGCGTTCGTTAAAGTCGAATAGTCGAATGGTCGATGAACGTTTTAACATTGTTTTATAGGTCGAACGATCGATCTCATCGAAGTTACGTCGACATAAATCAAGTTGGATTTGCATTTAAACATTTTGCAAGTCTACTACTAAAACTGACACGACTGACCGATTTTAATCGAAAAATCATCCCTTTCATTAATGTTTATTCAAAATGTTCCATATAATTTGCTTGTTTTAATCTAATAAACTAACGAAGAGTGATCGATCTTCGAAATGTTACGAAAAAAAATAAAAAAATAATTAATAAATTAAGAAACTAATAAACTAAATATCATAACGTTAAAAAATCGAATGCCGTTCTTGATTGAATTCGTAAAAGTCGACATTTCCGAAAATATTTACATTTCTTTCATCGAATTCATAAAAAATACTATTATATGTCATTGGGAACAATTTTCATGGGAGTAGAATCATATTGTTGAAATTCCAAAATTTTACATCGCAAAATACGTTTAATAATAATCAAAAAGCATTCATGGAGATCCTATAATGAAACGATAAATATGGAACGAAAATATCACGTCATATGTCATGTTCTTTTAATATGGGTTCGTCAAAGTAAATACATACATACATACATATTTATATATCGTTCGCAAAAATTTACGTTCCCTCCGTATCTCGTTCTACAATAAACAATTTTATTTCATTGTTAATAACAATTTTCTCATGAATTATCGAAATAAAAATCTTCTGCAATAGCGATACGCCTATATATGATTAATAGCGACCAATAGAAAAAAAAAAAAATATATATATATATATATATATATATATATGTTTATACACATATACATAGATGGATAAAAGGATCAATAGTAAAACTATAAACGTAAATCGTAATCGTACAAGTGGCATGTTACCTATGTTACCTAGTGTTTTACAAGCTCTTTAAACGGCACTCTGTTGTCGCTTTAATTATCTTTCGTGTGCGTCGAGCCGAAACGATAGTAACGTGTGTAATAAAATCGATTGCACCTTTTTTCTTTCTCTTTCTTTCTTTTCTTTTTTCTTTTTTCTTTTACTCTTTAAATTTCATTTACGTAAAGAAAGGGAAAAATCTCAATATAATTTCCCATTAATGTATATTTATCTTTCTCCTTTTATTTTTTTTAATTATTTTTTACCTTTCGCATCTTTCTTATCTAACATTTTTCTTTTATTTTGTTTCTTTTTTTTATCGTCTCGTTTCAATTAAAACTAAATGCAAAGAAAAAAAAAGAAAAATAGTCAATGGAATAGATACAATTTCTTTACCGTATATAATATTTGTTTGATGTTATCATTCTTAGATCATTCAATAACGTTCCGAAAGGAGGGGGGTTATCGTTATTAAAATACTTAAAATATTTTAGTTGTAATACCAGAAATGGTATTTTTGTGTAAAAGAAAAGAAATAATAATAAATAAATAAATCAAAAAAAGAGAAAGAAAAAAGAAAGAGAGAGAAAACAAGCTTATCTTTAAATGAAAAGAGAGAGAGAGAGAGAGAGAGAGAGAGAGAGAGAGAGAAAGTGAGCGAGAAAGTGAGTGAGAGAGAGAGAGAGAGAGAGAGAGAGAGAGAGAGAGAAAAGTAGAAAGATTAAAAAGGGGGGTAGTGATCAGATCAGTTCAGTTGAAACGTTATCGACTCGATCTTTCTTTCGGGTCAACATAGATTTATAAAAACGAGCCGTAGTTGGTGGTGTATTATCATAACTCGAATGAACACGTTGCATGAAGTCGATGAGTCGATCTAAGCTATGATACACATGCTCGTCAAGTCGTCTATTCATTGAGTACACAGTAGTGTTGTGTTCGAGATTAGTATATGCACATACGTATGTCTGTATTCCTAAGTATCAATCGAAATTATTATTCGCAAACCGTGACGTTAGCTTGAAAATTACCTGCTGGATTTGCGGGACTGATACATTGAGAAAAGAAGCGCTTTTATATCCAAGTCGGAAACAATAAATGTGAGGGGAAGTAAAGATCGAGATGTTGATAACGATTTTACTCGTTCAATATCACCTCGAATTATTTATCGATCCTTTCGCGTTCTCACACTATGCTTCTGATTAGTAATAAGCAATAATAACGTGGAACGATTATGACAAACGTATCTAAAAAATAATTATTACTACATTACGTAGAAGAATTTTGAATGATTAAATACTTTTCATTTAGAGTTCATTTTTAATATTGACGACGTTAATTATTATCAAACGTTAGAACGTTAACTCGTCTATCATAAAAATGACGTGCATATAACGATCCTTAACTTCTTTCCACCGAAAAAGAATTGAAGCTTGTAGAAAGAGAGAAAAAGGTGAATAAAAAAAGGCAATAAAAAGAACGCAACGAAAAATAAGTAATGTGCGAACATGTGTGTAATCAATAAGCAAACGAAAAGAAAAAAAATCCGGGAATTGGGATCCGGTCTAATTCCTTGCAGAACGACCCATACTCGTCCTTTCTTCCGAAACCGGTCTAACTCCCAGCGGCACGACTCTCTACTCGACTTTAGTTCCTTAACATGACTAACTCGAAGTGGGCGCTTCCCGCCCGTCCCACCACCATTAACAACTCGATTCCGATTGGGAACGATCTCCCGCCATTCCAGCCGCTCTTATCCGGTCGAACTCGAAGCGGGTGACTCCCCGCTCGTCACACCACCATAATCCAATCAATCTCGATGCGGAACAAAACCCGCCCGTCCCGCCGCACTTAACCATTCGATCCCGATGCGGATCGATCCCTGGCCATTCATACTGCCCTTATGCCAATGAACTCGCAGCGGGCGATCCCCCACACGTTTCGCCTCCATTATCCGATCGACTTCGATACGGAACGACTCAGCAGCCAACTCGCAGCCCTGAGACGGTCGAATTCGAAACGGGCGACTCGCCGATCGTGCCGCTGCTCTTATCCGCACGATCTAGATGCGGCACGATTCCCCGCCTGTCCCACCTCACTAAACTGTTCAAACTCGAAGTCGTCGATTCCCCCCCCCCCCGTCCCGTCTTCCTTATCTGATTGAACTCGATGCGGAACTACCTCTACCTGTTCCGCCACCCATATACGAACAAACTCGACGCGTGCGTACCCTCGACTAAAACGCCGCTCATATCCAGTCGAACTCGAAGGGGGCGACTCCACGTCCTTCCCATCGCCCCAATCTGCATGATCTCGATGCGGAACGACCCCTTGCTCGTCCCGCCACCCTTATCGAAACGAACTCGATGCCTGCGACTCCCCACCCGTCCGGCCACCCTTAACCTCTCGATCCCGATGCGGAACGAATCCCCGGCCATCCCGACTCCCATGTCCGAACGAAAACAAAGCGGGCTACCCTCAAACATTCCCGCCAACTTTATCCGCTCGATCTCGATGCGGAACAGTCACCTGCCTTTCGGCATGTTTATACGATCGAATTTGATGCGGGCGACCCCGCCAATCCCCCGCAACCTTTATCCTCAAGACCTCCATGCGGAACGACCCCCGAATCTACCACCACCCTTATACGAACGAACTCGAAGTGGAACGAACACCTGCCATTCCCGCTACCCTTATTCGCTCGATCTCGATGCGAAAGGAACACCAGCACGTCCCGCTACACTTATCCGGTCGATCTCGGTGCAGGAATACTCGACGGCACTCTGGCCGCCCTTATCCTATCGATCTCGATGCGGAACAAATCCCCGCCTATCCAGTCCCCCTTATCTAGTTCAACTCAAAGTGGGTGAACGCGCGCCCGTCCCCTCACCCTTATCTGATTGAACTCGAAGCGGACATAACCATGCGTGTCCCGCCATCCTTATCCTATCGATCTCGACGTGGAACGAACCCCCGCTCATCCAGAATCCCTTATGCGGTCGAACTCAACGCAGGCGACCCCTGCCAATCCTGCCTTCTTTATCTCCTAGATCTCGATGCGGAACGACATCCCGACCCTAACGCCGCCCTTATACCAATGACCTCGAACCACGCGACACCCCTTCGTCCCGCCAACCTTATTCAATCGATCTCGAAGTGGAACGACTCCCCGCAAAAACCGCCGTCCTTATGCGGTTCAACTCGAAGCTGCCAACCTCCCGCCAACCTTATCTGGTCAAACTCAAAGCGTGCGACACCACAACCGTCACCCTTCTCTTATCCACTCGATCTCGATGCGGAACGACCCCATGCCCGTTCCTCCGCTCTAATCCGGTATCTACTTGAGAAACGGACACTCGCACATCCTGCCACACTTCTGTGGTTGATTTCAATGTGGGACTACTTTCCGACCGTCCTGCCGCAATTAACCGGCCGATCTCGAAGCGGACGAACCGATGCCAGTTCCCCCTCTTGTATCCGTTCGATCTCGATGCGTAACGAAACCCCACCTGCCTTGTCGCACTTATCCATTTGAACTTGAAGCAGGCCAACCCCGCCCGTCACGTCACGTTAATCCGCTCGGTCTCGATGCAGAACGACCCTCGCCTTTCCTGCAGCACTTATCCGGTCGAAGTCGTAACGGGCGAAGCCCCGCTGGTCCTCTCACCCTTATCCGGTTGAACTCGAAGCGGGCATACCCACGCCCGTCCAGCAATCCTTATCTGAACGAACTCGATCCCGATTCGGATCGACCCCTTGCTCTTCATGCCAACCTTATCCCGATGAACTTGAATCGGGCGAATCACAGCTCATCATGCCACCCATATCTGGTCGAACTCGAAGCGGGCGAACCCCGCCCGTCTCATTTCGTTTATTCTCTGCATATCGAGACGGAACGACCCCCCGCCCTTAACGCCACACTAACAGCTCGGTCTCGATGAGAAACGATCCCTCGCCCTTCCCACCACATTTATCCGGTCGAACACGAATAGGGCGACCCCGCCCGTCCCATCATCCTTATCGTCTAGATTCCGAAGCGGATCGACCTCATTTCCGTTCCGCCAACCTTATTCGCTCGACCCTGATGCGGAACGACCCCCGCTCGTCCCGCTGCCCGTTCCATCACTATTATACGAACGAACTCGACACGGGCTACTCCCGCCAATCCCGCCACCATTATCCCCTAGATCTTGATGCGAGCCTCCACCCGTCTCGCTGTCAGGTCCAGCTCGGGGTGGGCCTCAAAAAATTATAGAAACTATATTTATCAAGCAGCTCCTTTCTAAGTCGGGATTAGTGCTCTCTTTGACCGTCTCCTGTTGTACAGTTCATTGCACGAGACGGGCACAACGATAAGCCAGGTATGACAGAGAGAAACGACATGGACATCAATGAATGTTTTATTCTTCAAGGAAATACAATTTTGAATAACCGACCTATAATCATGCTGTGGGAGTTGACCTGTTTCGTAAATGTGTTTCGGGTAGGTAACCGGCGTTGATGTGTATATGATGAGCCTACGTGATGTTGACCTCTGGTTCCTGCATATGGCGGTCCCGGGATGGTAGGCAGGTGCTTCACCAGGAGCTTGGAACGATGATTGCGCCAATGGTGTTGACCCAGCTTGTGAAGGTATCCAGTAAGTTTTGACGCCTAAGTCAGGATGATACTTCAATTTGTTATACAGCTCTGTGTGTAGTCGGCGGAAACGATGTTTTCGTCTTCCGCGGCGTATCCTCGGCATGAGGTGTGGCGTTGTCTCTTGGGAGCAGGATGCATCTCCAATCTTTTGTGATGCGAAGGAACTAGTTCGTGCAAGACGTATACACCTTTAATTCGGATTGATAGGACTTAACCTTTCGCCCGTGCAAGTCGTATGCATCTCTGACGATTAGTTAAATGTTGAGATATCAGGAGAGAGAAAGAGATGAAATTATGGAGCTTGTCGTCTACACGCCGATTTAAGTACGTTGGATCACCGGAGGATCGATTTAAGAACGTATGGACGTAAAACCGGGATTCCGACTGAATAAGACTGCAGAATGTTTTAAGCTAAGTTTATTCTAAATTTAATAATACAAAATTATAAACGCGTCGCAATACGGAATCGGAATCGGATTCTGCTTGGCGACGTAACTCCTTTTATTAAGGTTCTCCAACAATCAGAACTTAGTTTTCTTCCGAGAAGCCATATTGGCAGCTTACTAATGAGTGGGAGTTACAGCGGTGTCTTCCGTGCAGAAACAAAGATGCCATTATTATGTATCTGAAGATTGGTTCTCGGCGTCGGAGTAGGGAAGACTAAGTCTGGCTGTAACGCTGACTGATGAGAGCAGGTGGAGGGGAAGAAACGTACTGGCTGAGTGTCGAGTGTGTACTGAGGTTCGGGGTGCTGTCAGCTGTTGCCGACGGTGGAGGAGATGAGTCGTCCGACGTGCCGATAATATGGCCGGTCCGCGTGTTCCATATGGCATCGGTCCTCGTAAAAAGTGGAGACCTACTCCCGGATGATTTGTATTGGACAAATACGTTCGTTTTCTTAATTTCTAGGATATAAGCACACTAATTTTATATACATAGGTGGCGTATTATATAAACGTAAGGTGTTCCCCTGATGTAGAGGTAAATGTATTTCCTTATAAACTACGTGTACGTATTAACATATTAATAGGTGTTAAGAATGAGACGCCCTATAAAGCGGGCACGTTGCGTATAAATATAATAACGTTAGTTAGTAAAAGATTCCCTGAATAGAGGGCACGAAGCATGTATCGGTTAATAAAGATACGCTTAAAGGTCGATATAACAAAAGACTCTCAATGTTATGGGCTAGAAGTAATATATATATATATATAGTTCTATATAGCCCGTCCTAACCCCCTTGTCCAGTCAATCTCAATGCGGGAGACCCTCGCCCGTCAGGATGCACCTTTATTCTCGATCACGATGCGGAACGACCCCCCGCCATTTCCGGCACGATTGTCAGGTCGAACACGAAGCGGGCGATCCCATGCCGACCTGCGAAACTTATCTGCTCGGTCTAGATGTGGAACGGTCCACCCCTGTCCCGCCAACCCTTAACCTCTCGATCACAATGAGGAACGACCCCACGTCCGCGCAGCTGCCCTTATCCAGTCGAACTCGAAGCAGACAACCCCCCGCCCGTCCCGCCACCAATATCTAGTCGAACTCGAAGCGGGCGACTCCCCGCCAGGCCCGCCACCATTATCCGCTCTTTCTCGATGCTGAACGAGCCCCCCGCCTTTCTCACCGCACTTATCCGGTCGTACTCGAAGCGAGCGATGCACCGCACTTCCCGCCGCCCTTAACCACTCGGCCTTGATACAGAACGACACCTACTCGTCTCGCCACCCTTAACCGGTTGATCTCGAAGCGGACGACCCTCCGCCCGTCCCGCCGCCTATGTCTGGTCGAAATCATAGCGGGAGAATCCTCCCCCGTCCCACCTCCGTCACGCATATCCGGTTAATTTCGATACGGAACGATCCCACTCCCTTCCCGCCGCCCTTATCCGCTCGATCTCGATGCGAAATGACATGCCGCCCGACCCGCCGCCCAGTGCCTGTCAAACTTGAAGCAGGCAAACCCACCGATCGTCTTGCCGTCCTTATCCGTTCGAACACGAATGCAGATCGACCTCTCCATGGTCATTCCGTCCTTATTGCGACGAAATAATAGGCCATTCCTCGCCCGTCACGCCACGCATATTTGCTCGATCTCGATGCAGTACGAACCCAGCCTGTCCGGCCGCACTTATCCGTTCGAACTCGATGCGGATCGACCCACCATCCTTATGCGGTCGAACAGGAGCAGGGCGACCATCCGCCCTTCCCGTCTACCTTATTCGCTCGAACTCGATGCGGAACCACACTAAATGTCATTATTCGCTCGTTCACTATGCAGAACGACTCGCACCGTTTCCCGCCGCCCTTATCAGGTCGAACTCGTAGAGGGAGACAACCCGTACGTCCTATCCGCATTATTCTCACTATATCGATACAGACGACACCCCGCTCGTCCCGATGCCCTTATCCAATCGATCTTGATGCGGAACGAACCCATGCCCTTCCCGCCACTTTTATCGTATCAATCTCGACGTGGAAAGACCCCATGCACGTCCAGATTCCCTTATGCGGTCGAACTCTACGCGGGCGATACCCTGCCAATCCCGCCATCTTTATCTCCTAGATTTAGATGCGGAACGACACCCCGTTCTTATACCAACGAACTCGAAGGATTTGACACTTCCCTCTTCCCGCCGCACTTATCCGATCGACCTCGATTCGGAACGATAATCCGTCTGTTCCGTCTCCCTAATCCGGCTGACTTCGATGCGGAACAAACCTCAGCCCGTCCCGATGCCTTTATCCGAACGAACTCGAAGCAGACGACTCCCCGCTCGTCCTGCCAACCTTATACGATCGTCCTCGATGCTGAACGACTCCACACCAAAATCGCCGTCCTTATGCGGTCGAACTCGAAGCTGGCTACCTCCCGCGTGTTCCGCCACCCTTATCCGAACGAACTCGAAGCGCGCGACTCCCCGTCCGTCCCGACACTCATATCTGCTCCAACCCGAAGCGGACAACCCCCACCCTTCCCGCCGCCCATAACCGCTCTATCTATATGCGGAACGACTTTCCGCCAAAACCATCGACCTTATCCGGTCGAACTAGAAGCGTGCGACTCCACACTCGTCTCGCCAACACTATCTGCCCGATCTCGATGCGGAACGACTCTCAACCGTCCCGCCACCCCTTAATCGATCTAACTTGAAGCAGGCGATCCTCCGCTCGTCCCGCCGTCCTTATCCGGTCGAAATCGATGCAAACGGCACCCCGCAAATCCTGCCGCCCTTATCCGAACGAAATCGAAGCGGGCGTTTCCCCCGTCCCGCCGGCCATATCTGGTCGATCTCGATTCTGAACGACGCCACGTCCGTCACTCTGCGCATATCCGGTCTAACTCGAAGAGGGCGTTTCCCCTGCCTGTCGCATCACCATTATCCGCTCGGTCTCGATGCCGAACGATCTCCCGCCCGTCCGGCTTTCTTTATCCGATCGATATCGATGCGGAACGACTCCTCGTCCGTTGTTACGTCTCACGGCGTATGGACCTTTCTAAAATTACAGATATGATGAACTTATGATGTATGAATTTTTCTTCCTGTAATGCGCTCGCGAAACATGCACTTTATTATATGTATTACAAAATTACTCGTCCCAAGTATACAGGGATTCTTTATAATCTTCATTACTAATTAACACTATTATATTCAACACACTCGAGCCCGACATACATGGAGTCTTCTTAACATCACTCACATTACTGTATGTCACACTTATTATATATTGGGTGTAGTAAAAAAAATCCACTATTTTTCCAATATGTGAATTTAGTAATCTGTATCTCGCTTGGTATAAGTTCGATCGGGTAACGCTAGTTGGCGTTAGAAAGATAAGATTTCGTACTAAAAAACTTCTCAGAAAATACGCCTTATTTTACATTTTTTCTTCGATAAAGGCGAAAACACAAGACAAGTGGCTGAAAAAGTGAATAGTGTTTATGGTCCTGATACTGTAACAGCAAAACATGCGCAATTTTTGTTTCGTCGATTCCGTTTCGGTAATTTCGATATCGACAACGATTCGACGCACAACGCTCTGGAAGGCAAATTGTCGAAAATGTCGATAATATCATGGAAATCGTCGAGTCCGACCGTCGTGAAAGTAAGGTTTCGATTGCCCAGGAGCTAAGGTCAAGGAGGTCAGCCAAGGTCAAGGACCCTCCAGATCGCCTTAGAAGGGACGGGCCGTTCAAATGAGGTCAGCCAAGGTCAAGGTCCGTCCAGATCGACTTAGAAGGGCCGAAACGACCATATGAGTTCAGCTAAGATCAAGGTCTATCCAGATCGACTAAGAAGGACCGGGACGGCCAAATGAGATCAGCCAAGGTCAAGGTCCGTCCAGACCGACTTAGAATGGTCAATCTGCCATATGAGGTCAGCCAAGGTCATTGTCCCTCCGGATCGATGAGAAGGGACGGGCCGTTCAAATGAGGTCAGCCAAGGTCAAGGCACGTCGAGATCGACTAGGAAGGGCTGGGCTGACCATATGAGGTCAGCCAAGGTCAAGGTCCGTCCAGATCGACTTAGAAGGGCCGGGTTGACCATATGAGGTCAGCCAAAGTCAAGGGCCCTCCAGATCGACTCAGAAAGAACGTGACGGCCAAGTAAGGTCAGCCAAGTCCAAGGTCCCTCCAGGTCGACTTAGAAGGGCCGGGCCAACCATATGAGGTCAGCCAAGGTCAAGGTCCCTCCAGATCGACTTAGAAGGGCCGGACCAACCAAATGAGGTCAGCCTAGGTCAAGGTCCCTACAAATCGACTTAGAAGGGGCGGACCGGTTAACTGAGGGCAGCCAAGGTCTTGGTCCCTACAGATCGATTTAGAAGGGGTGGGCCGTTCAAATGAGGTCAGCCAATATCAAGGACCCTCCAGATCGACATGAAGGGCCGGGCCAGCCAAATGAGGTCAGCCAAGGTCAATGACACTCCGGATCGATTTAGAAGTGGCGGGCCGGTTAACTGTGGTCAGCTAAGGTCAGTGTCCCTACAGGTCGATTTAGAAGGGGTGGGCCGTTCAAATGAGATCAGCCAATGTCAAAGACACTCCAGATCGACTTAGAAGGGCCGGACCAGCCAAATGAGGTCAGCCAAGGTCAATGACCCTCCAGATCGACTTAAAAGGGCCGGGACGTCCAAATGAGTTCAGCCAAGTTCAAGGTCCCTCCAGATCGACTCAGAAGGGTCGTGACAGCCAAGTAAGGTCAGCCAAGTTCAGGGTCCCTCCAGATCGACTTAGAAGGGCCGGTCGGCCATATGAGGTCAGCCAATGTCATTATCCCTCCAGATCGATTTGAAGGGACGGGCCGTTCAAATGAAGTCAGCTAAGGTCAAGGTCCGAACAGATCGGCTTAGAAGGGCCGAGCCGACCATATGAGGTCAGCCAAGGTCAAGGTCCCTCCAGATCAACTTAGAAGAGCCGGGTCGGCTATATGAGGTCAGCCAAGGTCAAGGTCCCTCCAGACCGACTTAGAAGGCATGTGACGGCCAGGTAAGGTCAGCAAAGCTCAAGGTCCCTCCAGATCGACTTAGAAGGGCCGGGTCGGCCATATGAGGTCAACCAAGGTCTGTGTGCCTACGGATCGATTTAGAAGGGGCGGACCGGTTAACTCAGGTCAGGCAATGTCAAGGATCCCACAGATCGATTTAGAAGGGGTGGGCCTTTCAAATGAGGTCAGCCAAGGTCAGGGAACCTCCAGATCGACTCAGAAGGGACGTGACGGCCAAGTAAGGTCAGCCAAGGTCAAGGTTCCTACAGATCGACTTAGAAGGGCCGGATTGGCCATATGAGGTCAGCCAAGGTCTTGGTCCCTCCGGATCGACTTAGAGGGGCCGGTCCGACTATGTGAGGTTAGTCAAGGTCAAAGCCTCTCCAGATCGACTCATACGGGCCAGGCCGACTATATGAGGTCAGCCAAGATCAAGGTTCCTCCGGAACGACTAAGAAGGGCAGGGGCGACCATATGAGGTCTGCCAAGGTCAAGGACCCTACAGATCGAATTAAAAGGGCCAGGTCAGCCAAATGAGGTCAACCAAGGTCAAGCACCCTCCAGATGGACTTAGAAGCGACGGTCCAACCATATGAGGTCATCCAAGGTCAAGGTCCCTCCAGATCGACTTAGAAGGGCCGGGCCAGCCAAATGAGGTCAGCCAAGGTCAAGCTCCCATCAGATCGACTCAGAAGGGCCGGGATGACCAAATGAGGTCAGCCAAGATCAGAGTCCCTCCGGTTATACTTAAAAGGGCCGGGCCAGCCAAATGAGGTCAGCCAAGGTCAAAGTCCCTCCAGAACGACTTAGAAGAGCCGGGCCAGCCAAATGAGGTCAGCCAAGTTCAAGCACCCTTCAGATCGACTTAGAAGGGACGGTCCAACCATATGAGGTCATTCAAGGTCAAGGTCCCTCCAGATCAACTTAGAAGGTACGGGACGGCCATATGAGGTCAGCCAAGGCCAAGGTCCCTCCAGATTGACTTAGAAGGGCCGGGTCGGCCATATGAGGTCAGCCAAGCTCAAGGTCCCTCCTGATCGACTTAGACGGGCCGGGCCAGCCAAATGAGGTCAGCCAAGGTCAAGCACCCTCTAGATGGACTTAGAAGGGCCGGAACGGCCAAATGAGGTCAGCCAAGGTCAAGGTCTCTCCACATCGACTTAGAAGGGCCGGTCCGACTATATTAGGTCAGCGAAGGTGAAGGACCCTCCAGGTCGACTCAGAAGGGCCGGGCCGCCCATATGAGGTCACCCAAGGTCAAGGTCCCTCCAGAACGACATAGAAAGGCCTGGCCTGCCGAATGAGGACAGCCACAGTCAAAGTCCCTCCAGATCGACTCAGAACTGCCGGGACGGCCAAATGACGTAAGCCAAGGTCAAGGTTCCTTCCAGATCGACTTAGAAGGGCCGGGTCGGCCATATGCGGTCAGCCAAGGTCAAGGTCCCTCCAGTACGACTTAGTAGGGCCGGGTCAGCCAAATGAGGTCAGCCAAGATCAAAGACACTCCAGTTCGACTTAGAAGGGCCTGGCCTGCCGAAGGAGGTCAGCTACGGTCTAGGTCCCTCCAGATCGACTCAGAACTGCCGGAACGGCCAAATGAGGTTAGCCAAGGTCAGGGTCTCTCCAGATCGACTTAGAAGGGCCGGTCCGACCATATTAGGTCAGACAAGGTGAAGGACCCTCCAGATCGACTGAGAAGAGACGGCCCAATCATATGAGTTCAGCCAAGGTCAAGGTCCCTCCAGATCGTCTCAGATGGGCCGGGATGCCTAAATGAGGTCAGCCAAGTTCAAGGTCCCTACAGATCGTCTTAGAAGGGCCGGGTCGGCCATATGAGATCAGCCAAGATCAAGGTCCCTCCTGATCGACTTAGACGGGCGGGGCCAGCCAAATGAGTTCAGCCAAGGTCAAGGTCCCTACAGTTCGACTCAGATGGGCCGGGACGGCCAAATGAGGTCAGCCAAGTTCAAGGTTCCTCCAGATCGACTTAGAAGGGCCGGGCCAGCCATATGAGGTCAGCACAAGGCCAAGGTCCCGCCTGATCGACTTAGAAGGGCCGGGCCGACCACATGAGGTCAGACAAGGTCAAGGTCCCGCCTGATCGACTTAGAAGGGCCGGGCCGACCACATGAGGTCAGACAAGGTCGAGGTCACACCAGATCGACTTAGAAGGATCGGGCCGACCATATGAGGTCAGCCAAGTTCAAGGTCCCTCCAGAGCGACTGAGAAGGGCCGGTTCGGCCATATGAGGCCAGCCTTGATCAAGGTCCCACCAGATCGACTCGGAATTGCCGGGCCAGCCAAATGAGGTCAGCCAATTTCAAGGACAGCCCGATCGACTTAGAAGGGCCGGGCGGGTCATATGAAGTCACCCAAGTTCAACGTCCCTCCAGATCGACTTAGAAGGGCCGGGCCACCCAAATGGGGTCAGCCAAGATCAAGGTCCCTCCAGTTCGAGTCAGAATTGCCGGGTCAGCCAAATGTGGTCAGCCAAGATCAAGGTCCCGCCTGATCGAATTAGAAGGGCCGGGCCGACCACATGAGGTCTGACAAGGTCAAGGTCACACCAGATCGACTTAGAAGGGTCGGGACGTCAAATGAGGTCAGCCTTGATCAAGGTCCCACCAGATCGACTCGGAATTGCCGGGCCAGCCAAATGAGGTCAGCCAAGGTCAAGCATCATCCAGATGGGCTCAGAAGGGACGGGCCGACCATATCAGATCAGCCAAGATCAAGGTCCCTCCAGATGAACTCAGATGGGCTGGGACGGCCAAATGAGTTCAGCCAAGTTCAAGGTCCCTCCAGATCGACTTAGAAGGGCCGGGCCAGCCAAATGAGGTCAGCCAAGGTCAAGGTCTCTCCGGATTGACTCAAAAGGGTCGGGACGACCATATGTGTTCAGCCAAGGTAAAGGTCCCTCCAGATCGACTTAGAAGGGCCGGGCCAGCCAAATGAGGTCAGCCAAGGTCAAGCATCCTCCAGATAGACTTAGAATGGCCGGGCCGACCATATCAGGTCAGCCAAGATCAAGGTCCCACCAGATCGACTCATAAGGGCCGGGCCAGCCAAATGAGGTCAGCCAAGGTCAAGGTCCCTCCAGATCGACTCAGAATTGCGGGGCCAGCCAAATGAGTTCAGCCAAGGTCAAGCATCCTCCAGATGGACTTAGAAGGGCCGGGCCGACCACATGAGGTCAGACAAGGTCAAGGTCACACCAGATCGACTTAGAAGGGTCGGGCCGACCATATGAGGTCAGCCAAGTTCAAGGTCCCTCCAGATCGACTCGGATGGGACGGAACGGCCTAATGATGTCAGCCAAGGTCAAGATCCCTCCAGATCGACTTATTAGGGACGGGTCGGCAATTTGAGGTCAGCCAAGGTCTTGGTCCCTCCGGATCGACTTAGAATGGACGGTCCAACCATATGAGGTCCTTCAAGGACAAGGTCCCTCCAAATCAACTTAGAAGGGACGGGACGGCCATATGAGGTCAGCCAAAGTCAAGGTCCCTCCAGATCGACTTAGAAGGGGCGGGCCAGCCAAATGAGGTCAGCCAAGGTCAAACACCCTCCAGATCGACTTAGAAGGGACGGTCCAACCATATGAGGTAGTCCAAGGTCAAGGTCCCTCCAGATCAACTTAGAAGGGACGGGACGGCCATATGAGGTCAGCCAAGGCCAAGGTCCCTCCAGATCGACTTAGGAGGGCAGGGTCGGCCATATGAGGTCAGCCAAGATCAAGGTTCCTCCTGATCGACTTAGACGGGCCGGGCCAGCCAAATGAGGTCAGCCAAGGTCAAGCACCCTCCAGATGGATTTAGAAGGGCCGGGCCGACCATGTGAGGTCAGCCAATGTCAAGGTCCCTCGAGATCGACTCAGAAGGGCCGGGCCGACCATACGAGGTCAGCCAAGGTCAAGGTTCCTCCAGATCGATTCAGAAGGGCCGGGCCGAATATTTGAGGTCACCCAAGGTCAAGGTCCCTCCAGATCGACTCAGAAGGGCCGGTACGGCCAAATGAGGTCACCCAAGGTAAAGGTACTTCCAGATCGACTCAGAAGGGCCGGGACGACCAAATTAGGTCAGCATTGATCAAGGTCCCACCAGATCGACTCGGAATTGCCGGTCCAGCCAAATGAGGTCAGCCAAGGTCAAGCATCCTCCAGATCGACTTAGAAGGGACGGTCCAACCATATGAGGTAGTCCAAGGTCAAGGTCCCTCCAGATCAACTTAGAAAGGACGGGACGGCCATATGAGGTCAGCCAAAGTCAAGGTCCCTCCAGATCGACTTAGAAGGGACGGCCCAACCATATGAGTTCAGCCAAGATCAAGGTCCCTCCAGATCGACTCGGAATTGCCGGGCCAGCCAAATGAGGTCAGCCAATGTCAAGCATCCTCCAGATGGACTTAGAAGGGCCGGGACAGCCAAATGATGTCAGCCAAGGTCAAACAACCTCCAGATCGACTTTGAAGGGACGGTCCAACAATATGAGGTCATCCAAGGTCAAGTTCCTTCCAGATAAAATTAGAATGGACGGGACGGCCATATGAGGTCAGCCAAGGTCAAGGTCCCTCCAGATCGACTTAGAAGGGCCGGGTCGGCCGTATGAGGTCAGCCAAGGTCAAGGTCCCTCCAGATCGACTCGGATGGGACGGAACGGCCAAATGAGGTCAGGCAAATTCAACGTCCCTCCAGATCGACTTATAAGGGCCGGGCCAGCCAAATGGGGTCAGCCAAGGTCAAGGTCCCTCCAGATTGACTCACAAGGGCCGGGCCGACCATATCAGGTCAGCCAAATTGTAAGGTCCCTCCAGATCGACTTATAAGGGCCGAGCAGACGATATGAAGTCAGCCAAGGTCAAGGTCCCTGCTGATCTACTTAGAAGGGCAGGGCCAGCCAAATGAGATCAGCCAAAGTCAAGCATCCTCCAGATCGACTTAGAAGGGACGGTCTATCCATATGAGGTCATCCAAGGTCACGGTCCCTCCAGGTCGACTCAGAAGTCCCGGGACGACCAATTGAGGTCAGCCAAGTTCAAGGACCATCCAGATCGAAATAAAAGGGCCGGGTCAACCAAACGAGGTCAGCCAAGTTCAAGGTCCCTCCAGATCGACTGAGAAGTGCCGGGACGGCTATATGATGTCAGCCAAGATCAAGGTCCCTCCTGATTGACTTAGAAGGGGCGCACCGACCATATCAGGTCAGCCAAGGTCATGGTCCCTTCAGATCTACTTAGAATAGTTGGGCCGACCATATGAGGTCAGCCAAGATCAAGGTCCCTCCTGATCGACTTAGAAGGGCCGGGCCGACCACATGAGGTCAGACAAGGTCAAGGTTCCTCCAGATCGATTCAGAAGGGCCGGGCCGAATATGTGAGGTCACCCAAGGTCAAGGTCCCTCCAGATCGACTCAGAAGGGCCGGTACGGCCAAATGAGGTCAGACAAGGTCAACGTCCCTCCAATTCGACTCAGAAGGGCAGGTACGTCCAAATGAGTTCAGACAAGATCAAGGACCATCCAGATCGACTTAGAAGGGCCGGGCAGACCACATGAGGTCAGCAAAGTTCAAGAAACCTCCAGATCGACTTAGAAGAGACGGCCCAATCATATGAGTTCAGCCAAGGTCAAGGTCCCTCCAGATCGACTCAGATGGGCCGGGACGGCCAAATGAGGTCAGCCAAGGTGAAGGACCCTCCATATCGACTCAGAAGGTCCGGGCCGACCATATGAGGTCAGCCAAGGTCAAGGTCCCTCCAGTTCGACTCAGATGGGCCGGGACGGCCAAATGAGGTCAGTCAAGTTCAAGGTCCCTCCAGATCGACTTAGAAGGGCCGGACCAGCCATATGAGGTCAGCACAAGGCCAAGGTCCTTCCAGATCGACTTAGAAGGGCCGGGTCGGCCATATGAGATCAGCCAAGATCAAGGTCCCTCCTGATCGACTTAGTAGGGCCGGGCCGACCACATGAGGACAGCCAAGGTCAAGGTCCCTCCAGATCGACTTAGAAAGGCCGGGTCGGCCGTATGGGGTCACCCAAGGTCAAGGTCTCTCCAGTTCGACTCAGAAGGGCAGGTACGGCCAAATGAGGTCAGACAAGATCAAGGTCCCTCCAGATCAACTTAGAAGGTCCGGGCCACCATATGAGGTCAGCCAAAGTCACGGTCCCTCCAGATCGACTCAGAAGTCCCGTTACGGCCAAATGAGGTCAGCCAAGTTCAAGGATCCTCCTGATCGAAATAAAAGGGCCGGGTCAGCCAAATGAGGTCAGAAAAGTTCAAGGTCCTTTCAGATCGACTGAGAAGGGCCGGGTCGGCTATATGAGGTCAGCCAGAGTCAAGGTCCCTCCAGATAGACTTAGAAGGGCGGGTCGGCCATATGAGGTCAGCCAAGATCAAGGTCCCTCCTGATCGACTTAGAAGGGCCGGGTCGACCACATGAGGTCAGACAAGGTCAAGGTCCCACCAGATCGACTCAGAAGGGCCGGGCCGACCATTTGAGGTCAGCCAAGGTCAAGGTTCCTCCAGATCTATTCAGAAGGGCCGGGCCGAATATGTGAGGTCACCCAAGGTCAAGGTCCCTCCAGATCGACTCAGAAGCGCCGGTACGGCCAAATGAGGTCAGACAATGTCAAGGTCCCTCCAGATCAACTTAGAAGGGCCGGGCCGACCATATGAGGTCAGTCAAGGTCAAGGTTCCTCCAGATCGACTCAGATGGGCTGGTACGGCCAAATGAGGTCAGCCAAGTTCAAGGTCCCTCCAGATCGACTCAGAAGGGCCGGGACGTCCAAATGAGGTCAGCCAAGTTCAAGGTTCCTCCAGATCGATTTAGAAGGGCTGGGCCAGCCACATGAGGTCAGCCAAGTTCAAGGTACCCCCAGATTGACTCAAAATGGTCGGGACGACCATATGAGGACAGCCAAGGTCAAGGTCCCTCCAGTTCGACTTAGAAGGGCCGGGTCAGCCAAATGAGGTCATCAATGGTCAAAGATACTCCAGATCGACTTAGAAGTGCCGGGCCTGCCGAATGAGGTCAGCCACGGTCAAGGTCCCTCCAGATCGACTCAGAACTGCCGGAACGGCCAAATGAGGTCAGCCAAGGTGAAGGACCCTCCAGATCGACTCAGAAGGGCCGGGACGGCGAAATGAGGTCAGCACAAGGCCAAGGTCCCTCCAGATCGACTTAGAAGTGCCGGGTCGGCCATATGAGATCAGCCAAGATCAAGGTCCCTCATGATCGACATAGAAGGGCCGGGCCGACCACATGAGGTCAGCCAAGGTCAAGGTCCCTCCAGATCGACTCATACGGGCCGGGACGGCCAAATGAGGTCAGCCAAGTTCAAGGTCCCTTCAGATCGACTTAGAAGGGGCGGGCCAGCCGCATGAGGTCAGCCAACTTCAAGCTCCTTCCAGATCGACTTAGAAGGGATGGCACAACCATATGAGGCCAGTCAAGGTCAAGGTTCCTCCAGATCGACTCAGATGGGCCGGGCCGATAATATGAGGTCACCCAAGGTAAAGGTACTTCCAGATCGACTCAGAAGGGCCGGGACGACCAAATTAGGTCAGCATTGATCAAGGTCCCACCAGATCGACTCGGTATTGCCGGGCCAGCCAAATGAGGTCAGCCAAGGTCAAGCAACCTCCAGATCGACTTTGAAGGGACGGTCCAACAATATGAGGTCATCCAAGGTCAAGTTCCTTCCAGATAAAATTAGAAGGGACGGGACGGCCATATGAGGTCAGCCAAGGTCAAGGTCCCTCCAGATCGACTCAGAATTGCCGGGCCAGCCAAATGAGGTCAGCCAAGGTCAAGCATCCTCCAGATGGAATTAGAAGGGCCGGGCCGACCATATCAGGTCAGCCAAGGTCAAGGTCCCTCCAGATCGACTTAGAAGGGCTGGGCCGCCCACATGAGTTCAGCCAAGGTCAAGGTCCCTCCAGATCGACTTAGAAGGGCCGGGCCGACCACATGAGGTTAGCCAAGTACAAGCACCCTCCAGATCGACTTAGAAGAGACGGCCCAACCATATGAGTTCAACCAAGGTCAAGGTCTCTCCAGATCGACTCAGATGGGACGGGAAGGCCAAATGAGGTCAGCCAAGTTCAACGTACCTCCAGATTGACTTAGAGGGACCGGGCCAGCCAAATGGGGTCAGCCAAGGTCAAGGTCCCTCCAGATTGACTCACAAGGGCCGGGCCGACCATATCAGGTCAGCCAAAGTCAAGGTCCCTCCAGATCGACTTATAAGGGCCGGGCCAGCCAAATGAGGTCAGCCAAGGTCAAGCACCCTCCAGATCGACTTAGAAGGACCGGTCCAGCCAAATGAGTTCAGCCAAGGTCAAGCACCCTCCAGATCGACTTAGAAGGGTCGGTCCAACCATATGAGGTCAGCCAAGTTCAAGCACCCACCAGATCGACTTAGAAGGGACGGCCTAACCATATGAGGTCTGCCAAGGTCAAGTTCCTTCCAGATCGACTCAGATGTGCCGGGACGGCCAAATGAGGTCAGCCAAGTTCAAGATCCCGCCAGATCGACTGAAAAGGGCCGGGCCAGCCAAATGAGATCAGCCAAGGTCAAGAACCCTCGAGATCGACTTAGAAGCGACGGTCCAACCATATGAGGTCATCCAAGGTCAAGGTCCCTCCAGATCGACTTAGAAGGGACGGGACGGCCATATAAGGTCATCCAAGCTCAAGGTCCCTCAAGATCGACTTAGAAGGGCCGGTCCGGCAAAATGAGTTCAGCCAAGGTCAAGGTTCCTACAGATCGACTTAGAAGGGCCGGATCGGCCATATGAGGTCAGCCAAGGTCTTGGTCCCTCCAGATCGACTTAGAGGGGCTGGGCCGACCAGATGAGGTCAGCCAAGGTCAAGGTCCCTCCAGATCGACTCAGAAAGAACGTTACGGCTATCTGAGATCAGCCAAGGTGAAGATCCCTCCAGATCGACTTAGAAGGGCCAGGTCGGCCATATGAGGTCAACCAAGGTCTGTGTGCCTCCGGATCGATTTAGAAGGGGCGGACCGGTTAAATCAGGTCAGGCAATGTCAAGGATCCCACAGATCGATTTAGAAGGGGTGGGCCTTCCAAATTAGGTCAGCCAAGGTCAGGGAACCTCCAGATCGACTCAGAAGGGACGTGACGGCCAAGTAAGGTCAGCCAAGGTCAAGGTTCCTACAGATCGACTTAGAAGGGCCGGATCGGCCATATGAGGTCAGCCAAGGTCTTGGTCCCTCCGGATCGACTTAGTGGGGTCGGTCCGCCTATGTGAGGTTAGCCAAGGTCAAGGCCTCTCCAGATCGACTCATACGGGCCGGGACGGCCAAATGAGGTCAGCCAAGTTCAAGGTCCCTCCAGATCGACTTAGAGGGCCTGGGCCGACCATATGAGGTCAGCCAAGGTCAAGGTCCCTCCAGATCGACTCAGAAGGAACGTTACGGCTATCTGAGATCAGCCAAGTTCAAGGTCCATCCAGATCGGCTTAGGAGGGCCGGGTCGGTCATATGAGGTCACCCAAGGTCATAGTCCCTCCGGATCGATTTAGAAGGGGCGGGCCGGTTAAATGAGGTCAGCCGAGTTCAAGGTCCCTACAGATCAATTTAGAAAAGCTGGGCCGACCGTTTGAGGTCAGCCAAGGTAAAGGTCCCTCCAGATCGACTTAGAAGGGCCGCGTCGGCCATATGAGGTCAGCCAAGGTCTTGGTCCATCCGGATCGACTTAGAGGGGCCGGTCCGACTATGTGAGGTTAGCCAAGGTCAAGGACCCTCCAGATCGACTTAGAAGCGACGGTCCAACCATATGAGGTCAGCCAAGATCAAGGTCCCTCCAGATCGACTTAGAAGGGCCGGGCCAGCCAAATGAGGTCAGCCAAGGTCAAGGTCCCTACAGTTCGACTCAGATGGGCCGGGACGGCCAAATGAGGTCAGCCAAGTTCAAGGTTCCTCCAGATCGACTTAGAAGGGCCGGGCCAGCCATATGAGGTCAGCACAAGGCCAAGGTCCCTCCAGATCGACTTAGAAGGGCCGGGTCGGCCATATGAGATCAGCCAAGATTAAGGTCCCTCCTGATTGACTTAGATGGGCCGGGCCGACCACATGAGGACAGCCAAGGTCAAGGTCCCTCCAGATCGACTTAGAAGGGCCGGGCCAGCCAAATGAGGTCAGCCAAGGTCAAGGTCCCATCAGATCGACTCAGAAGGGCCGGGATGACCAAATGAGGTCAGCCAAGGTCAAGGTCCCACCAGATCGACTCGGAATTGCCGGGCCAGCCAAATGAGGTCAGCAAGTTCAAGCATCCTCCAGATGGACTTAGAAGGGCCGGGCAGGTTAAATGAGGTCAGCAAAGGTCAAGGTCCCTACATATCGATTTAGAAGGGGCGGGTGGTTCAAATGAGGTCAGCCAAGATCAAGTTCCCTACAGATCGACTTAAAAGGGCCGGGCCAGCCAAATGAGATCAACCAAGTTTAAGCACCCTCCAGATCGACTTAGAAGCGACGGTCCAACCATATGAGGTCATTCAACGTCAAGGTCTTTACAGATCGACTTAAAAGGGCCGGGCCGACCATATGAGTTCAGCCAAGATCAAGGTTTCTCCGGATCAACTTTGAGGGGCCGGGCCGACCACATGAGGTCAGCCAAGGTAGAGGACCCTCCAGATCGACTTAGAAGCGACGGTCCTACCATTTCAGGTCAGCCAAGGTCAAGGTCCCTCCAGATCGACTCAGACGGGCCGTGACGGCCAAATGAGGTCAGCCAAGTTCAAGGTCCCACCAGATCGACTCAGACGGGCCGTGACGGCCAAATGAGGTCAGCCAAGTTCAAGGTCCCTTCCAGATCGACTTAGAAGGACCGGGCCGGCTATATGAGTTCAGCCAAGGACATGGTCCCTCCGGATCGATTTAGATGGGGCGGAACGGTTAAATGACGTCAGCCAAGGTCAAGGTTCCTTCCAGATCGACTTGGAAGGGCCGGGTCGGCCATATGCGTTCAGCCAAGGTCAAGGTCCCTCCAGTTCGACTTAGTAGAGCCAGGTCAGCCAAATGAGGTCAGCCAAGATCAAAGACACTCCAGATCGACTTAGAAGGGCCGGGCCTGCCGAATGAGGTCAGCCACGGTCAAGGTCCCTCCAGATCGACTCAGAAGTGCCGGGACGATCAAATGAGGTCAGCCAAGGTCAAGGACCCTCCAGATCGACTTAGAAGGGCCGGTCCGACTATATGAGGACAGCCAAGGTCAAGGTCCCTCCAGATCTATTTAGAAGGGACGGATCGGCCATATGAGGTCATCCAAGATTAAGGTTCCTCCAAATAGACTGAGAAGGGTCGGGCCGACCATATGAGTTCAGCCAAGGTCAAGGTCCTCCTAGATTGACTAAGAAGGGCCGGGATGGTCAAATGAGGTCAGCCAAGATCATGGTCCCTCCGGTTACACTTAGAAGGGCCGGGTCAGCCAAATGAGTTCAGCCAAGGTCAAGGTTCCTTCCAGATCGACTTGGAAGGGCCGGGTCGGCCATATGCGGTCAGCCAAGGTCAAGGTCCCTCCAGTTCGACTTAGTAGAGCCAGGTCAGCCAAATGAGGTCAGCCAAGATCAAAGACACTCCAGATCGACTTAGAAGGGCCGGGCCTACCGAATGAGGTCAGCCACGGTCAAGGTCCCTCCAGATCGACTCAGAAATGCCGGAACGGCCAGATGAGGTCAGCCAAGGTCAAGGTCTCTCCACATCGATATAGATGGGCCGGTCCGACCATATGTGTTCAGCCAAGGTCACGGTACCTCCAGATCGACTCAGAAGTCTCGGGACGGCCAATTGAGGTCAGTCAATTTCAAGGATCCTCCTGATCGAAATAAAAGGGCCGGGTCAGCCAAATGAGGTCAGCCAAGTTCAAGGTCCCTCCAGATCGACTTAGAAGGGCCGGGCCGCCCATATGAGGTCAGCCAAGTTCAAGGTCCCTCCAGAACGACTTAGAAGAGCCGGGCCAGCCAAATGAGGTCAGCCAAGTTCAAGCACCCTTCAGATCGACTTAGAAGGGACGGTCCAACCATATGAGGTCATTCAAGGTCAAGGTCCCTCCAGATCAACTTAGAAGGTACGGGACGGCCATATGAGGTCAGCCAAGGCCAAGGTCCCTCCAGATTGACTTAGAAGGGCCGGGTCGGCCATATGAGGTCAGCCAAGCTCAAGGTCCCTCCTGATCGACTTAGACGGGCCGGGCCAGCCAAATGAGGTCAGCCAAGGTCAAGCACCCTCTAGATGGACTTAGAAGGGCCGGAACGGCCAAATGAGGTCAGCCAAGGTCAAGGTCTCTCCACATCGACTTATAAGGGCCGGTCCGACTATATTAGATCAGCGAAGGTGAAGGACCCTCCAGGTCGACTCAGAAGGGCCGGGCCGCCCATATGAGGTCACCCAAGGTCAAGGTCCCTCCAGAACGACATAGAAAGGCCTGGCCTGCCGAATGAGGTCAGCCACAGTCAAAGTCCCTCCAGATCGACTCAGAACTGCCGGGACGGCCAAATGACGTAAGCCAAGGTCAAGGTTCCTTCCAGATCGACTTAGAAGGGCCGGGTCGGCCATATGCGGTCAGCCAAGGTCAAGGTCCCTCCAGTACGACTTAGTAGGGCCGGGTCAGCCAAATGAGGTCAGCCAAGATCAAAGACACTCCAGTTCGACTTAGAAGGGCCTGGCCTGCCGAAGGAGGTCAGCTACGGTCTAGGTCCCTCCAGATCGACTCAGAACTGCCGGAACGGCCAAATGAGGTTAGCCAAGGTCAGGGTCTCTCCAGATCGACTTAGAAGGGCCGGTCCGACCATATTAGGTCAGACAAGGTGAAGGACCCTCCAGATCGACTGAGAAGAGACGGCCCAATCATATGAGTTCAGCCAAGGTCAAGGTCCCTCCAGATCGTCTCAGATGGGCCGGGATGCCTAAATGAGGTCAGCCAAGTTCAAGGTCCCTACAGATCGTCTTAGAAGGGCCGGGTCGGCCATATGAGATCAGCCAAGATCAAGGTCCCTCCTGATCGACTTAGACGGGCGGGGCCAGCCAAATGAGTTCAGCCAAGGTCAAGGTCCCTACAGTTCGACTCAGATGGGCCGGGACGGCCAAATGAGGTCAGCCAAGTTCAAGGTTCCTCCAGATCGACTTAGAAGGGCCGGGCCAGCCATATGAGGTCAGCACAAGGCCAAGGTCCCTCCAGATCGACTTAGAAGGGCCGGGTCGGCCATATGAGATCAGCCAAGATCAAGGTCCCTCCTGATTGACTTAGAAGGGCCGGGCCGACCACATGAGGACAGCCAAGGTCAAGGTCCCTCCAGATCGACTTAGAAGGGCCGGGCCGCCCATATGAGGTCACCCATGGTCAAGGTCCCTCCAGAACGACATAGAAAGGCCGGGCCTGCCGAATGAGGTCAGCCACAGTCAAGGTCTCTCCAGAAAGACTCAGAACTGCCGGAACGGCCAAATGAGGTCAGCCAAGGCCAAGCTCCCTCCAGATCGACTTAGAAGGGCCGGGTCGGCCATATGAGGTCAGCCAAGATCAAGGTCCCTCCTGATCGACTTAGAAGGGACGGGACGGCCATATGAGGTCAGCCAAGGCCAAGCTCCCTCCAGATCGACTTAGAAGGGCCGGGTCGGCCATATGAGGTCAGCCAAGATCAAGGTCCCTCCTGATCGACTTAGAAGGGCCGGGCCAGCCAAATGAGGTCAGCCAAGATCAAGCACCCTCCAGATGGACTTAGAAGAGCCGGGCCGACCATATGAGGTCAGCCAAGGTCAAGGTCCCACCAGATCGACTCGGAATTGCCGGGCCAGCCAAATGAGGTCAGCCAAGTTCATGCATCCTCCCCATGGACTTAGAAGGGCCGGGCCAACCATATCAGGTCAGCCAAGATCAAGGTCCCTCCAGATCGACTCAGAAGGGCCGGTACGGCCAAATGAGGTCAGACAAGTTCAAGGTCCCTCCAGATAAAACTTAGAAGGGCCGGGCCGACAATATGAGGTCAGCCAAGATCAAGGTCCCTCCAGATCGACTTAGAAGGGCCGTGCCAGCCGCATGAGGTCAGCCAAGTTCAAGCTCCTTCCAGATCGACTTAGAAGGGACGGCCCAACCATATGAGGTCAGTCAAGGTCAAGGTTCCTCCAGATCGACTCAGATGGGCTGGGACGGCCAAATGAGGTCAGCCAAGTACAAGGTCCCTCCAGATCGACTTAGAAGGGATGGACCGACCATATGAGGTCAGCTAATTTCAAGGTCCCTCCAGATCGAGTCGGAAGGGCCGGGCGGACCATATTAAGTCACCCAAGGTCGAGGTTCCTCCAGATCAACTTAGAAGGGCCGGGACGCCCAAATGAGGTCAGCCAAGTTCAGGGTTCCTCCAGATCGACTTAGAAGGGCCGGGCCAGCCACATGAGGTCAGCCAAGGTCAAGCATCCTCGAGGTCGACTTAAAAGGGACGGCCCATCCATATGGGGTCAGCCAAGTTCAAGGTCCCACCAGATCATCTCAGATGGGCCGGGCCAGCCACGTGAGGTCAGCCAAGGTCAAGCACCCTCCAAGTCAACTTAGAAGAGACGGTCTAACCATATGAGGTCAGCCAAGGTCAAGGTCCCTCCGTATCGATTTAGAAGGGCGGGACGGTTAAATCAGGTCAGCCAATTTCAAGGACCCCCCGATCGACTTAGAAGGTCCGGGCGGACCATATGAAGTCAACCAAGGTCGAGGTCCCTCCAGATCAACTTAGAAGGGTTGGGACGCCCAAATGAGGTCAGCCAAGTTCAAGGTTCCTCCAGATCGACTTAGACGGGCCGGGCCAGCCACATGAGGTCAGCCAAGGTCAAGCATCTTTCAGGTTGACTTAGAAGGGACGGCCCATCCATATGGGGTCAGCCAAGGTCAAGGTCCCTCCAGATCAACTCAGATGGGCCGGGACGGCCTGATGATGTCAGCCAAGTTCAATATCCCTCCAGATCGACTTATTAGGGCCGGGTCGGCAATATGAGGTCAGCAAAGGTCTTGGTCCCTCCAGATCGACTTACAATGGACGGTCCGACCATATGAGGTCCTTCAAGGTCAAGGTCCCTCCAGATAAACTTAGAAGGGACGGGACGGCCATATGAGGTCAGCCAAAGTCAAGGTCCCTCCAGATCGACTCAGAATTGCCGTGCCAGCCAAATGAGGTCAGCCAAGGTCAAGCATCCTCCAGATGAAATTAGAAGGACCGGGCCGACCATATCAGGTCAGCCAAGGTCAAGGACCCTCCAGATCGACTTAGAAGGGCCGGGCCAGCCAAATGAGGTGAGCCAAGGACAAGCATCCTCCAGATGGACTTAGAAGGGCCGGTCCAACCATATGAGGTAGTCCAAGGGCAAGGTCCCTCCAGATCGACTTAGAAGGGCCGGGTCGGCCATGTGAGGTCATCAATGGTCAAAGACACTCCAGATCGACTTAGAAGGGCCGGGCCTGCCGAATGTGGTCAGCCACGGTCAAGGTCCCTCCAGATCGACTCAGAAGTGTCGAGACGGCAGAATGTGGTCAGCCACGGTCAAGGTCCCTACAGATCGACTCAGAAGTGCCGGGACGGCCAAATGAGGTCAGCCAAGGTCAAGGTCATTCCAGTTCGACTCAGAATTCCCGGGTCAGCCAAATGAGGTCAGCCAAGATCAAGGTCCCGCCTGATCGACTTAGAAGGGCCGGGCCGACCACATGAGGTCAGACAAGGTGAAGGTCCCGCCTGATCGACTTAGAAGGGCCGGGCCGACCACATGAGGTCAGACAAGGTCGAGGTCACACCAGATCGACTTAGAAGGATCGGGCCGACCATATGAGGTCAGCCAAGTTCAAGGTCCCTCCAGAGCGACTGAGAAGGGCCGGTTCGGCCATATGAGGCCAGCCTTGATCAAGGTCCCACCAGATCGACTCGGAATTGCCGGGCCAGCCAAATGAGGTCAGCCAATTTCAAGGACCGCCCGATCGACTTAGAAGGGCCGGGCGGGTCATATGAAGTCACCCAAGTTCAACGTCCCTTCAGATCGACTTAGAAGGGCCGGGCCACCCAAATGGGGTCAGCCAAGATCAAGGTCCCTCCAGTTCGAGTCAGAATTGCCGGGTCAGCCAAATGTGGTCAGCCAAGATCAAGGTCCCGCCTGATCGAATTAGAAGGGCCGGGCCGACCACATGAGGTCTGACAAGGTCAAGGTCACACCAGATCGACTTAGAAGGGTCGGGACGGCCAAATGAGGTCAGCCTTGATCAAGGTCCCACCAGATCGACTCGGAATTGCCGGGCCAGCCAAATGAGGTCAGCCAAGGTCAAGCATCATCCAGATGGGCTCAGAAGGGCCGGGCCGACCATATCAGGTCAGCCAAGATCAAGGTCCCTCCAGATGAACTCAGATGGGCTGGGACGGCCAAATGAGTTCAGCCAAGTTCAAGGTCCCTCCAGATCGACTTAGAAGGGCCGGGCCAGCCAAATGAGGTCAGCCAAGGACAAGGTCTCTCCGGATTGACTCAAAAGGGTCGGGACGACCATATGTGTTCAGCCAAGGTAAAGGTCCCTCCAGATCGACTTAGAAGGGCCGGGCCAGCCAAATGAGGTCAGCCAAGGTCAAGCATCCTCCAGATAGACTTAGAATGGCCGGGCCGACCATATCAGGTCAGCCAAGATCAAGGTCCCACCAGATCGACTCATAAGGGCCGGGCCAGCCAAATGAGGTCAGCCAAGGTCAAGGTCCCTCCAGATCGACTCAGAATTGCGGGGCCAGCCAAATGAGTTCAGCCAAGGTCAAGCATCCTCCAGATGGACTTAGAAGGGCCGGGCCGACCACATGAGGTCAGACAAGGTCAAGGTCACACCAGATCGACTTAGAAGGGTCGGGCCGACCATATGAGGTCAGCCAAGTTCAAGGTCCCTCCAGATCGACTTAGAAGAGACGGCCCAACCATATGAGTTCAGCCAAGGTCAAGGTTCCTCCAGATCGACTCGGAATTGCCGTGCCAGCCAAATGAGGTCAGCCAAGGTCAAGCATCCTCCAGATAGACTTAGAAGGGCCGGGCCGACCATATCAGGTCAGCCAAGATCAAGGTCCCTCCAGATCGACGCAGATGCGCCCGGCCGACCATATGAGGTCAGCCAAGGTCAAGGTCTCTCCGGATTGACTCAAAAGGGTCGGGACGACCATATGTGTTCAGCCAAGGTCAAGGTCCCTCCAGATCGAATTAGAAGGGCCGGGTCGGCGATATGAGGTCTGCCAAGATCAAGGTCTCTCCTGATATACATAGAAGGGCCGGGTGGACCATATGAGGTCACCCAAGGTAAAGGTCCTTCCAGATCGACTCAGAAGGGCCGGGACGGCCAAATGAGGTCAGAAAATGTCAAGCACCCTCCAAATCGACTTAGAAGGGACGGTCCAACCATATGAGGTAGTCCTAGGTCAAGGTCCGTCCAGATCAACATAGAAGGGCCGGGTTGACCATATGAGGTCACCCAAGGTAAAGGTCCTGCCAGATCGACTCAGAAGGGCCGGGACGACCAAATGAGCTCAGCCAAGTTCAAGGTCCCTCCAGATCGACTTAGAAGGGATGGACCGACCATATGAGGTCAGCTAATTTCAAGGTCCCTCCAGATCGAGTCGGAAGGGCCGGGCGGACCATATTAAGTCACCCAAGGTCGAGGTTCCTCCAGATCAACTTAGAAGGGCCGGGACGCCCAAATGAGGTCAGCCAAGTTCAGGGTTCCTCCAGATCGACTTAGAAGGGCCGGGTCGGCCATATGATTTCAGCCAAGATCAAGGTCCCTCCTGATTGACTTAGAACGGCCGGGCCGACCACATGAGGTCAGACAAGGTCAAGGTCCCACCAGATCGACTTACAAGGGTCGGGCCGACCATATGAGGTCAGCCAAGGTCAAGGTCCCTCCAGATCGACTCAGAAGAGCCGGGACGGCCAAATGAGTTCAGCCAAGTTCAACGTCCCTCCAGATCGACTTAGAAGGGACGGTCCAACCATATGAGGTCAGCCAAGTTCATGGTCCCACGGTATCGATTTAGAAGGGCGGGACGGTTAAATCAGGTCAGCCAATGTCAAGGACCCCCCGATCGACTTAGAAGGGCTGGGCCGCCCATATGAGTTCAGCCAAGCTCAAGGTCCCTCCAGATCGACTTAGAAGGGTCGGGCCGACCATATGAGGTCAGCCAAGGTGAAACACCCTCCAGATCGACTTAGAAGGGACGGTCCAACCATATGAGGTAGTCCAAGTTCAAGGTCCCTCCAGATCAACATAGAAGGGACGGGACGGCCATATGAGGTCAGCCAAGGTCAAGGTCCCTCCAGATCGACTTAGAAGGGCAGGGTCGGCCATATGAGGTCAGCCAAGATCAAGGTTCCTCCTGATCGACTTAGACGGGCCGGGCCAGCCAAATGAGGTCAGCCAAGGTCAAGCACCCTCCAGATGGATTTAGAAGGGCCGGGCCGCCCATATGAGTTCATCCAATGTCAAGGTCCCTCCAGATCGACTTAGAAGGGCCGGGCCAGCCAAATGAGGTCAGCCAATGTCAAGCACCCTCCAAATCGACTTAGAAGGGACGGTCCAACCATATGAGGTAGTCCTAGGTCAAGGTCCGTCCAGATCAACTTAGAAGGGACGGGACGGCCATATGAGGTCAGCAAAGATCAAGGTCCCTCCAGTTCGACTTAGTAGGTCCGGGTCAGCCAAATGAGGTCAGCCAAGGTCAAGGTCCCTCCTGATCGACTTAGAAGGGCTGGGCCGCTCATATGAGTTCAGCCAAGCTCAAGGTCCCTCCAGATCGACTTAGAAGGGGCGGGCCAGCCAAATGAGGTCAGCCAAGGTCAAACACCCTCCAGATCGACTTAGAAGGGACGGTCCAACCATATGAGGTAGTCCAAGGTCAAGGTCCCTCCAGATCAACTTAGAAGGGACGGGACGGCCATATGAGGTCAGCCAAGGTCAAGGTCCCTCCGTATCGATTTAGAAGGGCGGGACGGTTAAATCATGTCTGCCAATGTCAAGGACCCCCCGATCGACTTAGAAGGGCTGGGCCGCTCATATGAGTTCAGCCAAGCTCAAGGTCCCTCCAGATCGACTTAGAAGGGGCGGGCCAGCCAAATGAGGTCAGCCAAGGTCAAACACCCTCCAGATCGACTTAGAAGGGACGGTCCAACCATATGAGGTAGTCCAAGGTCAAGGTCCCTCCAGATCAACTTAGAAGGGACGGGACGGCCATATGAGGTCAGCCAAGGCCAAGGTCCCTCCAGATCGACTTAGGTGGGCAGGGTCGGCCATATGAGGTCAGCCAAGATCAAGGTTCCTCCTGATCGACTTAGACGGGCCGGGCCAGCCAAATGAGGTCAGCCAAGGTCAAGCACCCTCCAGATGGATTTAGAAGGGCCGGGCCGACCATATGAGGTCAGCCAATGTCAAGGACCCTCGAGATCGACTCAGAAGGGCCGGGCCGACCATACGAGGTCAGCCAAGGTCAAGGTTCCTCCAGATCGATTCAGAAGGGCCGGGCCGAATATGTGAGGTCACCCAAGGTCAAGGTCCCTCCAGATCGACTCAGAAGGGCCGGTACGGCCAAATGAGGTCACCCAAGGTAAAGGTACTTCCAGATCGACTCAGAAGGGCCGGGACGACCAAATTAGGTCAGCATTGATCAAGGTCCCACCAGATCGACTCGGAATTGCCGGTCCAGCCAAATGAGGTCAGCCAAGGTCAAGCATCCTCCAGATCGACTTAGAAGGGACGGTCCAACCATATGAGGTAGTCCAAGGTCAAGGTCCCTCCAGATCAACTTAGAAAGGACGGGACGGCCATATGAGGTCAGCCAAAGTCAAGGTCCCTCCAGATCGACTTAGAAGGGACGGCCCAACCATATGAGTTCAGCCAAGATCAAGGTCCCTCCAGATCGACTCGGAATTGCCGGGCCAGCCAAATGAGGTCAGCCAATGTCAAGCATCCTCCAGATGGACTTAGAAGGGCCGGGACAGCCAAATGATGTCAGCCAAGGTCAAACAACCTCCAGATCGACTTTGAAGGGACGGTCCAACAATATGAGGTCATCCAAGGTCATGTTCCTTCCAGATAAAATTAGAATGGACGGGACGGCCATATGAGGTCAGCCAAGGTCAAGGTCCCTCCAGATCGACTTAGAAGGGCCGGGTCGGCCGTATGAGGTCAGCCAAGGTCAAGGTCCCTCCAGATCGACTCGGATGGGACGGAACGGCCAAATGAGGTCAGGCAAATTCAACGTCCCTCCAGATCGACTTATAAGGGCCGGGCCAGCCAAATGGGGTCAGCCAAGGTCAAGGTCCCTCCAGATTGACTCACAAGGGCCGGGCCGACCATATCAGGTCAGCCAAATTGTAAGGTCCCTCCAGATCGACTTATAAGGGCCGAGCCGACGATATGAAGTCAGCCAAGGTCAAGGTCCCTGCTGATCTACTTAGAAGGGCAGGGCCAGCCAAATGAGATCAGCCAAAGTCAAGCATCCTCCAGATCGACTCAGAAGGGCCGGTACGGCCAAATGAGGTCATGCAAGGTCAAGGTCCCTCCAATTCGACTCAGAAGGGCAGGTACGTCCAAATGAGTTCAGACAAGATCAAGGACCATCCAGATCGACTTAGAAGGGCCGGGCAGACCACATGAGGTCAGCAAAGTTCAAGAAACCTCCAGATCGACTTAGAAGAGACGGCCCAATCATATGAGTTCAGCCAAGGTCAAGGTCCCTCCAGATCGACTCAGATGGGCCGGGACGGCCAAATGAGGTCAGCCAAGGTGAAGGACCCTCCATATCGACTCAGAAGGTCCGGGCCGACCATATGAGGTCAGCCAAGGTCAAGGTCCCTCCAGTTCGACTCAGATGGGCCGGGACGGCCAAATGAGGTCAGTCAAGTTCAAGGTCCCTCCAGATCGACTTAGAAGGGCCGGACCAGCCATATGAGGTCAGCACAAGGCCAAGGTCCTTCCAGATCGACTTAGAAGGGCCGGGTCGGCCATATGAGATCAGCCAAGATCAAGGTCCCTCCTGATCGACTTAGAAGGGCCGGGCCGACCACATGAGGACAGCCAAGGTCAAGGTCCCTCCAGATCGACTTAGAAAGGCCGGGTCGGCCGTATGGGGTCACCCAAGGTCAAGGTCTCTCCAGTTCGACTCAGAAGGGCAGGTACGGCCAAATGAGGTCAGACAAGATCAAGGTCCCTCCAGATCAACTTAGAAGGTCCGGGCCACCATATGAGGTCAGCCAAAGTCACGGTCCCTCCAGATCGACTCAGAAGTCCCGTTACGGCCAAATGAGGTCAGCCAAGTTCAAGGATCCTCCTGATCGAAATAAAAGAGCCGGGTCAGCCAAATGAGGTCAGAAAAGTTCAAGGTCCTTTCAGATCGACTGAGAAGGGCCGGGTCGGCTATATGAGGTCAGCCAGAGTCAAGGTCCCTCCAGATAGACTTAGAAGGGCGGGTCGGCCATATGAGGTCAGCCAAGATCAAGGTCCCTCCTGATCGACTTAGAAGGGCCGGGTCGACCACATGAGGTCAGACAAGGTCAAGGTCCCACCAGATCGACTCAGAAGGGCCGGGCCGACCATTTGAGGTCAGCCAAGGTCAAGGTTCCTCCAGATCTATTCAGAAGGGCCGGGCCGAATATGTGAGGTCACCCAAGGTCAAGGTCCCTCCAGATCGACTCAGAAGGGCCGGTACGGCCAAATGAGGTCAGACAATGTCAAGGTCCCTCCAGATCAACTTAGAAGGGCCGGGCCGACCATATGAGGTCAGTCAAGGTCAAGGTTCCTCCAGATCGACTCAGATGGGCTGGTACGGCCAAATGAGGTCAGCCAAGTTCAAGGTCCCTCCAGATCGACTCAGAAGGGCCGGGACGTCCAAATGAGGTCAGCCAAGTTCAAGGTTCCTCCAGATCGACTTAGAAGGGCTGGGCCAGCCACATGAGGTCAGCCAAGTTCAAGGTACCCCCAGATTGACTCAAAATGGTCGGGACGACCATATGAGGACAGCCAAGGTCAAGGTCCCTCCAGTTCGACTTAGAAGGGCCGGGTCAGCCAAATGAGGTCATCAATGGTCAAAGATACTCCAGATCGACTTAGAAGTGCCGGGCCTGCCGAATGAGGTCAGCCACGGTCAAGGTCCCTCCAGATCGACTCAGAACTGCCGGAACGGCCAAATGAGGTCAGCCAAGGTGAAGGACCCTCCAGATCGACTCAGAAGGGCCGGGACGGCGAAATGAGGTCAGCACAAGGCCAAGGTCCCTCCAGATCGACTTAGAAGTGCCGGGTCGGCCATATGAGATCAGCCAAGATCAAGGTCCCTCCTGATCGACATAGAAGGGCCGGGCCGACCACATGAGGTCAGCCAAGGTCAAGGTCCCTCTAGATCGACTCATACGGGCCGGGACGGCCAATTGAGGTCAGCCAAGTTCAAGGTCCCTTCAGATCGACTTAGAAGGGGCGGGCCAGCCGCATGAGGTCAGCCAACTTCAAGCTCCTTCCAGATCGACTTAGAAGGGATGGCACAACCATATGAGGCCAGTCAAGGTCAAGGTTCCTCCAGATCGACTCAGATGGGCCGGGCCGATAATATGAGGTCACCCAAGGTAAAGGTACTTCCAGATCGACTCAGAAGGGCCGGGACGACCAAATTAGGTCAGCATTGATCAAGGTCCCACCAGATCGACTCGGTATTGCCGGGCCAGCCAAATGAGGTCAGCCAAGGTCAAGCAACCTCCAGATCGACTTTGAAGGGACGGTCCAACAATATGAGGTCATCCAAGGTCAAGTTCCTTCCAGATAAAATTAGAAGGGACGGGACGGCCATATGAGGTCAGCCAAGGTCAAGGTCCCTCCAGATCGACTTAGAAGGGCCGGGTCGGCCATATGAGGTCAGCCAAGATCAAGGTCCCTCCTGATCGACTTAGAAGGGCCGGGCCGATTACATGAGGTCAACCTAGATCAATGTCCCACCAGATCGACTCAGAAGGGCTGGGACGCCCAAATGAGGTCAGCCAAGTTCAAGGTTCCTCCAGATCAACTTAGAAGGGCAGGGCCAGCCAAATGAGGTCAGCCAAGGTCAAGCACACTCCAGATCGACTTAGAAGGGACGGTCCAACCATATGAGGTCATCCAAGGTCAAGGTCCCTCCAGATCAACTTAGAAGGGACGGGACGGCCATATGAGGTCAGCCAAGGTCACGGTCCCTCCAGATCGACTTAGAAGGGCCGGGCACTCCGAATGAGGTCAGCCACGGTCAAGGTCCCTCCAGATCGACTCAGAAGTGCCGGGACTGCCAAATGTTGTCAGCCAAGGTCAAGGACCCTCCAGATCGACTTAGAATGGCCGGGCCGACAATATGATGACAGCCAAGGTCAAGGTCCCTCCTGATCGACTAAGAAGGTCCGGGCCAGCCAAATGAGGTCAGCAGAGGTCAAGCAACCTCCAGATCAACTTAGAAGGGACGGTCCAACCATATGAGGTCAGCCAAGGTCAAGGTCCCACCAGATCGACTTAGAAGGGCCGGGTCGGCCATATGAGTTAAGCCAAGATCAAGGTCCCTCCAGAACGACTCAGAAGGGCCGGGACGCCCAAATGAGGTCAGCCAAGTTCAAGGTTACTCCAGATCGACTTAGAAGAGCTGAACCAGCCACATGAGGTCAGTCAAGTTCAAGCACCCTCCAGATCGACTTCGAAGAGACGGCCCAACCATATGAGTTCAGCCAAGGTCAAGGTCCCTCCAGATCGACTAAGATGGTCCCGGACGGCCAAATGAGGTCAGCGAAGTTCAAGGTCCCTCCAGATCGACTTAGAAGGGCCAGGCCAGCCAAATGAGGTCAGCCAAGTTCAAGGTACCCCCAGATTGACTCTAAATGGTCGGGACGACCATATGAGTTCAGCCAAGTTCAAGGTCCCTCCAGATCGACTTAGAAGGGCCGGGTCGGCCATATGAGGTCAGCCAAGGCCAAGGTCCCTCCAGATCGACTTAGAAGGGCGGGTCGGCCATATGAGGTCAGCCAAGATCAAGGTCCCTCCTGATCGACTTAGAAGGGCCGGGCCGACCACATGAGGTCAGACGAGGTCAAGGTCCCACCAGATCGACTCAGAAGAGCCGGGCAGACCATATGAGGTCAGCCAAGGTCAAGGTTCCTCCAGATCGATTCAGAAGGGCCGGGCCGAATATGTGAGGTCACCCAAGGTCAAGGTCCCTCCAGATCGACTCAGAAGGGTCGGTACGGCCAAATGAGGTCAGACAAGGTCAAGGTTCCTCCAGATCAACTTAGAAGGGCCGGGCCGACCATATGAGGTCAGCCAAGATCAAGGTCCCTCCAGATTGACTTAGAAGGGCCGGGCCAGTCGCATGAGGTCAGCCAAGTTCAAGCTCCTTCCAGATCGACTTAGAAGGGACGGCCCAACCATATGAGGTCAGTCAAGGTCAAAGTTCCTCCAGATCGACTCAGATGGGCTGGTACGTCCAAATGAGGTCAGCCAAGTTCAAGGTCCCTCCAGATCGACTCAGAAGGGCCGGGACGCCCAAATGAGGTCAGCCAAGTTCAAGGTTCCTCCAGATCGACTTACAAGGGCTGGGCCAGCCACATGAGGTCAGCCAAGTTCAACGTACCCCCAGATTGACTCAAAATGGTCGGGACGACCATATGAGGTCAGCCAAGGTCAAGGTCCCTCCAGTTCGACTTAGTAGGGCCGGGTCAGCCAAATGAGGTCATCAATGGTCAAAGATACTCCAGATCGACTTAGAAGTGCCGGGCCTGCCGAATGTGGTCAGCCACGGTCAAGCATCCTCCAGATAGACTTAGAAGGGACGGCCCATCCATATGGGGTCAGCCAAGATCAAGGTCGCTCCAGATCGCCTCAGAAGGGCCGAGCCGACCATATGAAGTCACCCAAGTTAAATGTCCCTCCAGATCAACTCAGATGGGCCGGGACGGCCAAATGAGGTCACCCAAGGTAAAACTCCTTCGAGATCGACTTAGAAGGGCCGGGCTAGCCAAATGAGGTCAGCCAAGTTCAAGGTTCCTCCAGATCGACTTAGAAGGGCCGGGCCAGCCAAACGACGTCAGCCAAGGTCAAGGTCGCTCCAGATCAACTTAGAAGGGACGGTCCAACCATGTGAGGTCAGCCAAGGTCAAGGTCCCTCCGTATCGATTTAGAAGGGCGGGACGGTTAAATCAGGTCAGCCAATGTCAAGGACCCCCCGATCGACTTAGAAGGGCCGGGGGGACCATGTGAAGTCACCCAAGGTCGAGGTCCCTCCAGATCAACTTAGAAGGGCCGGGCCGACCATATGAGGTCAGCCAAGATCAAGGTCCCTCCAGATCGACTTAGAAGGGCCGGGCCAGTCGCATGAGGTCAGCCAAGTTCAAGCTCCTTCCAGATCGACTTAGAAGGGACGGCCCAACCATATGAGGTCAATCAAGGTCAAGGTTCCTCCAGATCGACTCAGATGGGCTGGTACGGCCAAATGAGGTCAGCCAAGTTCAAGATCCCTCCAGATCGACTCAGAAGGGCCGGGACGCCCAAATGAGGTCAGCCTAGTTCAAGGTTCCTCCAGATCGACTTAGAAGAGACGGCCCGACCATATGAGTTCAGTCAAGGTCAAGGTCCCTCCAGATCGACTCAGAAGTGCCGGGACGGCGAAATGAGGTCAGCCAAGTTCAAGGTCCCTTCAGATCGACTTAGAAGTGCCCGGCCGACCACATGAGGTCAGCCAATGTCACGGTACCTCCAGATCGACTCAGAAGTCCCGGGACGGCCAATTGAGGTCAGTCAATTTCAAGGATCCTCCTGATCGAAATAAAAGGGCCTGGTCAGCCAAATGAGGTCAGCCAAGTTTAAGGTCCCTCCAGTTCGACTGAGAAGGGCCGGGTCGGCCATATGAGGTCAGCCAAAGTCAAGGTCCCTCCAAATAGACTTAGAACGTCCGGGCCGACCATAAGAGGTCAGCCAAGGTCAACGTCCCTCCAGATCGACTTAGGAGGGGCGGGCCGCCCATATGAGGTCAACCAAGGTCAAGGTCCTCCAGAACGACTTAGAAGGGCCGGGCCAGCCAAATGAGGTCAGCCAAGGTCAAGGTACCATCAGATCGACTCAGAAGGGCCGGGACGGCCAAATGACGTCAGGCAAGGTCAAGGTTCCTTCCAGATCGACTCAGAAGGGCCAGGTCGGCCATATAAGGTCAGCTAAGGTCAAGGTCCCTCCAGTTCGACTTAGTAGGGCCGGGTCAGCCAAATGAGGTCATCAATGGTCAAAGACACTCCAGATCGACTCAGAAGTGCCGTGACGGCCAAATGAGGTCAGCCAAGGTCAAGGATCCTCCAGATCGACTTAGAAGGGCCGGTCCGACCATATGAGTTCAGCCAAGGTCAACCTCTCTCCAGATCGATTCAGAAGAGCCGGGACGGCCAAATGAGGTTAGCCAAGGTCAAGGTCCCTACAGATCGACATAGAAGGGCCGAGCCAGCCAAATGAGGTCAGCCAAGGTCAAGGTCACTCCAGATCGACTTAGAAGGTCCGGTACGAGTATATGAGTTCAGCCAAGGTCACGGTCCCTCCAGATCGTCATAGAAGGGCTGGGTCAGCCAAATGAAATCAGCCAAGGTCAAGGACCCTCCAGATCACTTAGAAGCGTCGTTCCGACTATATGAGGTTAGCCAAGGTCAAGTTCTCTCCAGATAGACTCAGAAGGGCCGGGACGGCCAAATGAGGTCAGCCAAGGTCAAGGACCGTCCAGATCGACTTAGAAGGGCCGGTCCGACTATATGATGTTAGCCAAGGTCAAGCTCTCTCCAGATCGATTCAGAAGAGCCTGGACGGCCGAATGAGGTCAGCCAATATCAAGGTCCCTACATATCGACTTAGAAAGGCCGGGTCAGCCAAATGAGGTCATCCAAGCTCAAGGACCGTCCAGATCGACTTAGAAGGGCCGATCCAACTATATGATTTCAGCCAAGGCCACGGTCCATCCAGATCGTCATAGAAGGGCCGGGTCAGCCAAATGAGGTCAGCCAAGGTCAAGGACCCTCCAGATCGACTTAGAATGGTCGGTCCGACTATATGAGGTTAGCCACGGTCAAGCTCTTTCCAGATCGACTCAGAAGGGCCGGGACGGCCAAATGAGAGCAGCCAAGAACAAGGACCATCCAGATCGACTTAGAAGGGCCGGGTCGGCCATATGAGGTCAGCAAAGATGAAGGTCCCTCCAGATCGACTCAGAAGGGCCGGTCCGACTATATGAGGTCACCCAATTTCAAACTCTCTTCACATCGACTCAGAAGTCCGGGACGGCCAAATGAGATCAGCCAAGGTCATGGTCCCTCCAGATCGACTCAGATGGGCCGATCAGACTATATGAGGTTAGCCAAGGTCAAGCTCTCACCAGATCGACTCCGAAGGGCCGGGTCAGCAAAATGAGATCAGCCAAGGTCAAGGACCGTCCAGATCGACTTAGAAGGGCCGGTACGACTATATGAAATCAGCCAAGGTCAAGCTCTCTACAGATCGATTCAGAAGAGCCTGGACGGCCTAATGAGGTCAGCCAATATCAAGGTCCCTCCAGATCGACTTAGAAGGGCCGGATCAGCAAAAAAAGGTCAGCCAAGGTGAAGGACCGTCCAGATCGACTTAGAAGGATCGGTCCGACTATATGAAATCAGCCAAGGTCAAGCTCTCTCCAGATCGATTCAGAAGAGCCTGGACGGCCAAATGAGGTCATCCAATATCAAGGTCTCTCCAGATCGACTTAGAAGTGCCGGGTCAGCCAAATGAGGTCATCCAAGCTCAAGGACCGTCCAGATCGTCTTAGAAGGGCCGATCCGACTATATGATTTCAGCCAAGGTCACAGTCCCTCCATATCGTCAAGAATAGCCGGGTAAGCCAAATGACGTCAGCAAAGGTCAAGGACCCTCCAGATCGACTTAGAAGGGTCGGTCCGACTATATGAGGTTAGCCACGGTCAAGCTCTCTCCACGTCGACTCAGAAGGGCCAGGACGGCCAAATGAGGTCAGCCAAGGACAAAGACCATCCAGATCGACTTAGAAGGGCCGGGTCGTCCATATAAGGTCAGCAAAGATCAAGGTCCCTCCAGATCGACTTAGAAGGGCCGGGTCGGCCATATGAGGTCAGCAAAGATCTAGGTCCCTCCAGATCGACTTAGAAGGGCCGGGTCAGCCAAATGAGGTCATCCAAGTTCAAGGACCGTCCAGATCGACTCAGAAGGGCCGATCCGACTATATGAGTTAAGCCAAGGTCACGGTTCCTCCAGATCGTCATAGAAGGGCCGAGTCAGCCAAATGAGGTCAGCGAAGGTCAGGGATCCTCCAGATCGAATTACAAGGTCCGCTCCGACTATATGAGTTCAGCCAAGATCAACGTCTCTCCAGTTCGACTCAGAATGGCCGGGAAAGCCGAATGAGGTCAGCCAAGGTCAAGGTCCCTCCAGATCGTCATAGAATGGCCGGTCCGACTATATGAGGTCAGCAAAGTTCAAGGTATATCCAGATCTGCTTCAGAAGGGACAGGCCGATCAGTCAAAGTCATGGTCCCTACAGATCGACTTAGAAGGGCCGGGTCAGCCAAATGAGGTCAGCCAAGGTCAAGGACCCTCCAGATCGACTTAGAAGGGCCGGTCCGACTATATGAGGTTAGCCAAGGTCAAGCTCTCTCCAGATTGACTCAGAAGGGCCGGGACGGCCAAATGAGTTCAGTCGAGGACAAGGTACCTCCAGATCGACTCTTATAGGCCGGGACGGTCAAATGTGGTCATCCAAGGTCATGGTCCTTCCAGATCCACCCAGAGGGACCGGTCCGACTATATGAAGTCACCCAAGGTCAAGCTCTCTTCAGATCTACGTAAAAGAGCCGGCCCGGCCATATGAGTTCAGCCAAAATCAAGGTCCCTCAACTTCGACTAAGAAGATCTGATCCGACCATATGATGTCAGCCAAGGTCAAGGTCCCTACAAATCGGCATAGAAGGGCCGGGCAAGCCAAATGAGGTCAGCCATGGTCAAGGTCACTCCAGATCGACTTAGAAGTGCCGGTCCGACTATATGAGGGCAGCCAAGGTCACGGTCCTTCCAGGTCGTCATAGAAGGGCCGGGTCAGCCAAATGAGGTCAGCCAAGGTCAAGGACCCTCCAGATCGACTCAGAAGGGCCGGGACGGCAAAATGAGGTCAGCCAAGGACAAGGTCCCTCCAGTTCGACTTACAAGGGCCGGGTCGGCCATATGACGTCAGCAAAGATCAAGGTCCCTCCAGATCGACTTAGAAGGACCGGCCGACCTTGTGAGGTCAACCAAGTTCACGGTCCCTCCAGATCGTCATAGAATGGCCGGTCCGACTATATGAGGTCAGCAAAGTTCAAGGTATATCCAGATCTGCTTCAGAAGGGACAGGCCGATCAGTCAAGGTCATGGTCCCTACAGATCGACTTAGAAGGGCCGCGTCAGCCAAATGAGGTCAGCCAAGGTCAAGGACCCTCCAGATAGAGTTAGAAGGGCCGGTCCGACTATATGAGGTTAGCCAAGGTCAAGCTCTCTCCAGATTGACTCAGAAGGGCCGGGACGGCCAAATGAGGTCAGTCGAGGACAAGGTCCCTCCAGATCGACTCTTATAGGCCGGGACGGCCAAATGAGGT
The DNA here is from genome assembly GCA_918808275.2 of Dolichovespula sylvestris. Classification (NCBI taxonomy): domain Eukaryota; kingdom Metazoa; phylum Arthropoda; class Insecta; order Hymenoptera; family Vespidae; genus Dolichovespula; species Dolichovespula sylvestris. The sequence continues at coordinate 314,744 of OU964962.1, read as the reverse complement.
CATCCGAGGTCATGGTCCTTCCAGATCCACTCAGAGGAGCCGGTCCGACTATATGAAGTCAGCCAAATGAGCTCAGCCAAGGTCAAGGTCCCTCCAGATCGACTTAGAAGGGCCGGTCCGGATATATGAGGTCAACCAAGGTCAAGTTCCCTCCAGATCGTCATAGAAGGGCCGGTCCGACTATATGAGGTTAGCCAAGGTCAAACTCTCTCCAGATCGACTCAGAAGGGCCGTGACGGCCAAATGAGTTCAGCCAAGGTCAAGGTCCCTCCAGATCGACTTAGAAGGGCCGGGTCGTTCATATGAGGTCAGCCAAGGTCAAGGTACCTACAGATCGGCTTAGAAGGGCCGGTCCGACTATATGAGGGCAGCCAAGGTCACGGTCCTTCCAGGTCGTCATAGAAGGGACGGGTCAGCCAAATGAGGTCAGCCAAGGTCAAGGACCCTCCAGATCGACTTAGAAGGGCCGGTCCGACTATATGAGGTCACCCAAGGTCAAGCTCTCTTCAGATCGACTTAAAAGGGCCGTGTCAGCAAAACGAGGTCAGCCAAGGTCAAGGACCCTCCAAATCGACTTAGAAGGGCCGGTCCGACTATATGAGGTCAGCCAAGGTCAAGGACCCACCAGATCGACTAAGATGTTCCGGTCCGACTATATGATGTCAGCCAAGGTTAATGTCACTCCAAATCGACTCAGAAGTGCCGGGACGGCCATATGTGTTCAGCCAAGTTCAAGGACAATTCCAGATCGACTTAGAACGGCCGGTCCGACTATATGAGGTCAGCCAAGGTCAACGTCTCTCAAGTTCGACTCAGAATAGCCGGGTCGGCCAAATGAGTTCAGCCAAAGTCAAGGTCCCTCCAGATCGACTTAGAAGGGCCGGGTCAGCCAAATGAGGTCATCCAAGTTCAAGGACCGTCCAGATCGACTTAGAAGGGCCGATCCGACTATATGAGGTAACCAAGATCAAAGTCTCTCCAGATCGTCTTAGAAGGGCCGGGTCGGCCAAATGAGTTCAGCCAAGGTTAAGGTCCCTCCAGATCGTCATAGAAGGGCCGGGCAGCCAAATGATGTCAGCCAAGGTCAAAGACCATCCAGATCGACTTATAAGGGCCGGGCCGACCATATGAGGTCAGCCAAGTTCAAGGTCCCTCCAGATCGACTTAGAAGGGCCGGGCCGCCCATATGAGGTCACCCAAGGTCAAGGTCCCTCCAGGACGACATAGAAAGGCCGGGCCTGCCGAATGAGGTCAGCCACAGTCAAGGTCCCTCCAGATCGACTTAGAAGGGCCGGGTCAGCCAAGTGAGATCATTCAAGGTCAAGGTCACTCCAGATCGACTTAGAAGTGCCGGTCCGACTATATGAGGTCAGCCAAGGTCACGGTCCCTACAGATCGACTCAGAAGGGCCGGGACGGCCAAATGAGGTCAGCCAAGGTCAAGGACCCTCCAGATCGACTTAGAAGGTCCGGTCCGACTATATGAGGTCAGCCAAGGTCAACGTCCCTCCAGTTCGACTCAGAATGGCCGGGACGGGCAAATGAGGTCAGCCAAGGTCAAGGTCCTTCCAGATCGACTTAGAAGGGCCGGTCCGACTATATGAGGTCAGCCAAGGTCAACGTCTCTCCAGTTTGACTCAGAATGGCCGGGCCAGCCAAATGAGTTGAGCCAAGGTCAAGGACCCTCCAGATCGACTTAGAAGGGCCGGGTCAGCAAAATGAGGTCAGCCAAGGTCAAGGACCCTCCATATCGACTTAGAAGGGCCGGTCCGACTATATGTGGTTAGCCAAGGTCAAGCTCTCTCCAGATCAACTCAGATGGGGCCGGGACGGCCAAATGAGGTCAGTCAAAGACAAGGTCGCCCCAGATCGACTTAGAAGGGCCGGTTCGACTATATGAGGTCACCCAAGGTCAAGCTCTCTTCAGATCGACTTAGAAGGGCAGGGGTCAGCAAAATGTGGTCAGCCAAGGTCAAGGACCCTCCAAATCGACTTAGAAGGGCCGGTCCGACTATATGAGGTCAGCCAAGGTCAAGGACCCACCAGATCGACTAAGATGTTCCGGTCCGACTATATGATGTCAGCCAAGGTTAATGACACTCCAAATCGACTCAGAAGTGCCGGGACGGCCATATGTGTTCAGCCAAGTTCAAGGACAATTCCAGATCGACTTAGAAGGGCCGGTCCGACTATATGAGGTCAGCCAAGTTCAAGCTCCCTCCAGATCGACTTAGAAGGGCCGGGCCGCCCATATGAGGTCACCCAAGGTCAAGGTACCTCCAGAACGACATAGAAAGGCCGGGCCTGCCGAATGAGGTCAGCCACAGTCAAGGTCCCTCCAGAACGACTCAGAACTGCCGGAACGGCCAAATGAGGTCAGCCAAGGTCAAGGTCTCTTCACATCGACTTAGAAGGGCCGGTCCGACTATATTAGGTCAGCCAAGGTCAAGGTCCTTCCAGATCGATTCAGAAGAGCCGGGACGGCCAAATGAGGTCAGCCAAGGACAAGGTCCCTCCAGATCGACTTAGAAGAGCCGGTTCGACTATATGAGGTCACCCAAGGTCAAGCTATCTTCAGATCGACTCTTATAGGCCGGGGCGGCCAAATGAGGTTAGCCAAGGTCATGGTCCCTCCAGATCGACTCAGAAGGGCCGGGACGGCCATATGTGGTCAGCAAAGATCAAGGTCCCTCCAGATCGACTTAGAAGGGCCGGGTCAGCCAAGTGAGGTCATCCAAGTTCAAGGACCGTCCAGATCGACTTAGAAGGGCCGGTCCGACTATATGAAATCTGCCAAGGTCAAGCTCTCTACAGATCGATTCAGAAGAGCCTGGACGGCCAAATGAGGTCAGCCAATATCAAGGTCCCTCCAGATCGACTTAGAAGGGCCGGTCAGCCAAATGAGGTCATCCAAGCTCAAGGACCGTCCAGATCGACTTAGAAGGGCCGATCCAACTATATGAGTTCAGCCAATGTCACGGTCCTTCCAGATCGTCATAGAAGGGCAGGGTCAGCCAAATGAGGTCTGCCAAGGTCAAGGTCCCTCCAGATCGACTTAGAAGGGCCGGGTCAGCCAAATGAGGTCAGCCAAGTTGAAGGACCGTCCAGATCGACTTAGAAGGGCCGGTTTGACTATATGAGGTCAGCCAAGGTCAAGCTCTCTCCAGATCGATTCAGAAGAGCCGACATGGCCAAATGAGGTCAGCAAGGTCAAGGTCCCTCCAGATCGACTTAGAAGGGCCGGGTCAGCCAAATGAAGTCAGCCAATGTCAAGTTCCCTCCAGATCGACTTAGAAGTGCCGGTCCGACTACATGAGGTCAGCCAAGGTCACGGTCCTTCCAGATCGTCATAGAAGGGCCGGGTCAGCCAAATGAGGTCAGCCAAGGTCAAGGACCCTCCAGATCGACGTAGAAGGGCCGGTCCGACTATACGATATCAGCCAAGTTTAAGGTCCCTCCAAATCGACTCAGAAGGGCCGGGACGGCCATATGTGGTCAGCCAAGGTCAAGGACCCTCCAGATCGACTCAGAAGGGCCGGGTCAGCCAAATGAGGTCATCCAAGTTCAAGGACCGTCCAGATCGACTTAGAAGGGCCGGTCCGACTATATGAATTCAGCCAAGGTCAAGCTCTCTCCAGATTGATTCAGAAGAGCCGGGAATGCCAAATGTGGTCAGCCAATATCAAGGTCCCTCCAAATCGACTCAGAACGGCCGGGACGGCCATATGTGGTCACCCAAGGTCAAGGACAATTCCAGATCGACTTAGAAGGGCCGGTCCGACTATATGAGGTCAGCCAAGGTCAACGTCTCTCCAGTTTGACTCAGAATGGCCGGGCCAGCCAAATGAGTTGAGCCAAGGTCAAGGACCCTCCAGATCGACTTAGAAGGGCCGGGTCAGCAAAATGAGGTCAGCCAAGGTCAAGGACCCTCCATATCGACTTAGAAGGGCCGGTCCGACTATATGAGGTTAGCCAAGGTCAAGCTCTCTCCAGATCGTCTAAGAAGTTCCGGTCCGACTATATGATGTCAGCCAAGGTTAAGGTCCCTCCAAATCGACTCAGAAGTGTAGGGACGGCCACATGTGTTCAGCCAAAATCAAGGACAATTCCAGATCGACTTAGTACGGCCGGTTCGACTATATGAGGTCACCCAAGGTCAAGCTCTCTTCAGATCGACTTAGAAGGGCCGGGTCAGCAAAACGAGGTCAGCCAAGGTCAAGGACCCTCCAAATCGACTTAGAAGGGCCGGGTCTGCCATATGAGGTCAGCAAAGATCAAGGTCCCTCCAGATCGACTTAGAGGGTCCGGTTCGACTATATGAGGTCACCCAAGATCAAGCTCTCTTCAGATCGACTTAGAAGGGCCGGGTCAGCAAAATGAGGTCAGCCAAGATCAAGGACCCTCCAGATCGACTTTGAAGGGCCGGTCAGACTATATGAGGTCAGCCAAGGTCAAGGACCCTCCTGATCGAATAAGATGATCCGGTCCGACTATATGAGGTCAGCCAAGGTCAAGGACCCTCCAGATCAACTTAGAGGGGCCGGTCCGTCTATCTGAGGTTAGGCAAGGTCAAGCTCTCTCCAGATCGAGTCAGAAGTGCCGGGACGGCCAAATTAGGTCAGCCAAGGACAAGATCCCTCCAGATCGACTTAGAAGGGCCGGGTCAGCAAAATGATGTCAGCCAAGATCAAGGACCCTCCAGATCGACTTAGAAGGGCCGGTCCGAATATATGAGGTCAGCCAAGGACAACGTCTCTCCAGTTCGACTCAGAATGGCCGGGACTGCCAAATGAGGTCAGCCAAGGTAAAGGACCCTCCAGATCGACTTAGAAGGGCCGGTACGACTATATGAGTTCAGCCAAGGTCACGCTCCCTCCATATCGTCATAGAAGGGCCGGGTCAGCCAAATGATGTCATCCAAGTTCAAGGACCGTCAAGATCGACTTAGCAGGGCCGGTCGGACTATATAAGGTCAGCCATGGTCAAGCTATCTCCAGATCGATTCAGAAGAGCCGGGACGGCCAAATGAGGTCAGCCAAGGTCAAGGTCCCTCCAGATCGTCACAGAAGGGCCGGGTCAGCCAAATGAGGTCAGCCAAGGTCAAGGACCCTCCAGATCGACTTAGAAGGGCCGGTCCGACTATATGAGGTCAGCCAAGGTGAACGTCTCTCCAGTTTGACTCAGAATGGCCGGGAAGGCCAAATGAGGTCAGCCAAGATCAAGGACCCTCCAGATCGACTTAGAAGGGCCGATCGGACTATATGAGGTTAGCAAAGTGCAAAGTCTCTCCAGATCGACTCAGAAGGGACAGGCCGCTCAAATGAGGTCAGCCAAGGTCAAGGTATCTACAGATCGACTTAGAAGGACCGGGCCAGCCAAATGAGGTCAGCCAAGGTCAAGGACACTCCAGATCGACTTAGAAGGGCCGACACGACTATAAGAGTTCAGCCATGGTCACGGTCCATCCAGATCGACTTAGAAGGGCTGAATCAGCCAAATGAGGTCAGCCAAGTTCAAGGACCGTCCAGATCGACTTAGAAGGGCCGGTCGGACTATATAAGTTCAGCCAAGGTCAAGCTCTCTCCAGATCGATTCAGAAGAGCCGGGACGGCCAAATGAGGTCAGCCAAGGCCAAGGTCCCTCCAGATCGACTTAGAAGGGCCGGTCAGCCAAATGAGGTCAGCCAAGGTCAAGGTCTCTCCAGATCGACTCAGAAGGGCCGGGACGGCAAATGAGGTCAGCCAAGGTAAAGGACCCTCCAGATCGACTTAGAAGGGCCGGTACGACTATATGAGTTCTGCCAAGGTCACGGTCCCTCCAGATCGTCATAGAAGAGCCGGGTCAGCCACATGAGGTCATCCAAGTTCAAGGACCGTCCAGATCGACTTAGAAGGGCCGGTCGGACTATATAAGGTCAGCCAAGGTCAAGCTCTCTCCAGATCGATTCAGAAGAGCCGGGACGGCCAAATGAGGTCAGCCAAGGTCAAGCTCTCTTCTGATCGACTTAGAAGGGCCGGGTCAGCAAAATGAGGTCAGGCAAGGTCAAGGACCCTCCAGATCGACTTAGAAGGCCCGGTCCGACTATATGAGGTCAGCCAAGGTCAACGTATCTCCAGTTCGACTCAGAATGGCCGGGACGGACAAATGAGGTCAGCCAAGGTCAAGGTCCCTCCAGATCGACTTAGAAGGGCTGGACCGACTATATGAGTTCAGCCATTGTCAGGGTCCCTCCTGATCGATTAGAAGGGCCGGGCCAGCCAAATGAGGCCAGCCAAGGTCAGAGTCCCTCCAGTTATACTTAAAAGGGCCGGGCCAGCCAAATGAGGTCAGCCAAGGTCAAGGACCCTCCAGATCGACTCAGAAGATCCGGGACGGCCAAATGTGGTCAGCCAAGGTGAAGGTCCCTCCAGATCGACTCAGAAGAGCCGGGCCGACCATATGTGGTCACCCAAGGTGAAGGTCTCTCCAGTTCGACTCAGAAAGCCGGGACGGCCAAATGTGGTCAGTCAAGGTCAAGCTCTCTCCAGATGAACATAGAAGGAACGGGACGGCCAACTGAGGTCAGCCAAGGTCAAGGTCCCTCCAGATCGACTCAGAAGGGCCGGGACGCCCATATGAGGTCAGACAAGGTCAAGGTCCCTCCAGATCGACTCAGAAGGGCCCGGACGCCCATATGAGGTCAGCCAAGGTCAAGGTCCCTCCAGATCGACTCAGAAGGGCCGGGCCAGCCAAATGTGGTCAGCCAAGGTCAAGGTCCCTCCAGATCGACTCAGAAGAGCCGAGACGGCCAAATGAGATCAGCCAAGGTCAAGGACCCTACAGATCTTCTTAGTAGGGCCGGTCCAGCCAAATGAAGTCAGCCATGGTCAAGGACCCTCCAGATTGACTAAGAAGGTCCGGTCCGACTATATGATGTCCGCCAAGGTCAAAGTCCCTCCAGATATCATAGAAGGGCCGGGCAGCCAAATGAGGTCAGCCATGGTCAAGGACCATCCAGATCGACTTAGCAGTGCCGGGCCGACTATATGCAGTCAGCCAAAGTCAAGGTCCCTCCAGATCGACTGAGAAGGAACGGGTCGGCCATATGAGGTCAGCCAAGTTCATGGTCCCTCCAGATTGTCTTATAAGGGCCGGGTCGGCCATTTGTGGTCAGCCAATGTCAAGGACCCTCCAGATCGACTAAGAAGGTCCGGTCCGACTGTATGATGTCAGCCAAGGTCAAAGTCCCTCCAGATATCATAGAAGGGCCGGGCAGCCAAATGAGGTCAGCCAAGGTCAAGGAGCATCCAGATCGACTTAGCAAGGGCGGACCGACTATATGAGGTCAGACATGGTCAAGGCCCCTCCTGATCGATTAGAAGGGCCGGGCCAGCCAAATGAGGTCAGCCAAGGTCATGGCCTCTCCGGATAGACTTAGAAAGACCGGTTCAGCGATATGAGTTCAGCCAATGTCAAGGTCACTCCAGATCGACTCAGAAGATCCGGGACGGCCAAATGTGGTCAGCCAAGGTCAAGGTCCCTCCAGATCGACTCAGAAAATCCGGGCCGACCATATGTGGTCACCCAAGGTCAAGGTCTCTCCAGTTCGACTCAGAAAACCGGGACGGCCAAATGTGGTCAGTCAAGGTCAAGCTCTCTCCAGATCAATTTAGAAGGAACAGGAGGGCCAAATGAGGTCAGCCAAGCTCAAGGCTCCGCCAGTTCGACTCAGAAGGGCCGGGACGGCCAAATGTGTTCAGCCAAGGTCTAGCTCTATCCAGATCTACTTAGAAGGAACGGAACGGCCAAATGAGGTCAGCCAAGGTCAAGGTCCCTCCAGATCGACTCAGAAGGGCTGCGACGGACATATGAGGTCAGCCAAGGTCAAGGTCCCTCCACATCGACTTAGAAGAGCCGGTCCGACTATATGAGGTCAGCCAAGTTGAAGGTCTCTCTAGATCGACTCAGAAGGGTCGGGACGGCCATATGACGTCAGCCAAGGTCAAGGACATTCCAGATCGACTTACAAGGGCCGGGTCGGCCATATGAGGTCAGCCAAGGCCATGGACCCTCCAGATATTCTTAGAAGAGTAGGGTTGGCCATATGTGGTCAGCCAAGCTCACGGACCCTCCAGATCGACTAAGAATGTCCGGTCCGACTATATGATGTCCGTCAAGGTCAAAGTCCCTCCAGATATCATAGAAGGGCCGGGCAGCCAAATGAGGTCAGCCATGGTCAAGGACCATCCAGATCGACTTAGCAGGGGTGGACCGACTATATGAGGTCAGACATGGTCAAGGCCCCTCCTGATCGACTAGAAGGGCCGGGCCAGCCAAATGAGGTCAACCGAGTTCAAGGACCCTCCTGGTCGACTTAGAAGGGCCGGGCCACCTAAATGAGTTCAGCCAAGGTCAAGGTCGCTCCAGATCGACTCAGATGAGCCGGGACGGCAAAATGAGGTCAGCCAAGGTCAAGGTCCTTCCAGTTCGACTCAGAAGGGGCGGACCAGCCAAATGAAGTCAGCCAAGGTCAAGGACCCTCCAGATGGACTTGGAAGTGCCGGTCCGACTATATGAGGTCAGCCAAGGTCAATGTCTCTCCAGATCGACTCAGAAGGTCCGGTCCGACTATATGATGACAGCCAAGTACAAGGTCCCTCCAGATATCATAGAAGGGCCGGGCAGCCAAATGAGGTCAGCCAAGGTCAAGGACCATCCAGATCGACTTAGCAGGGCCGGGCTGACCGTATGATGTCAGCCAATGTCAAGGTCCCTCCAGATCGACTCAGAAGGTCCGGGACGGCCAAATGTGGTCAGCCAAAGACAAGGTCCCTTCAGTTCGACTCAAGAGGGCCGGGATGGCCAAATGAGGTCAGCCAAAGTCAAGGTCCCTCCAGATCGACTGAGAAGGGACGGGTCGGCCATATGAGGTCAGCCAAGAACAAGGTCCCTTTAGATAGACTTAGAAGGTCCGGTCCGACTATATGAGGCCAGCCAAGGTCAAGGTCCCTCCAGATCGACTCAGAAGTGCCGGGACGGCCAAATGAGGTCAGCCAAGGACAAGGTCCCTACAGATCGACTTAGAAGGGCCGGGCCAGCCAAATGAAGTCAGCCCAGGGTCAATGACCTTGAGGATAGAGTCAGAGCGCCGCGTCGGTCAAATGAGGTCAGATGAGGTCAATGACCTTTGCTATCCTCTTAGAAGATTCCGCACGCTCAAAATGAGGTCATCACAGGTCAATGACCTTCAGGATAGATTATGAAGCGCCGCGTCGGTCAATTGGGGTCAGATGAGGTCAATGACCTTTGCTATCCTCTTAGAACCCCCGGACACGCAAAATGAGGTCACCAGAGGTCAATGACCTTTGCTATATTCTAAGGCGCTCCCGGACACTCAAAATGATGTCACCAGAGGTCAATGATCTTTGCTTTCCTCTTAGAAGCTCCCGGACACGCAAAATGAGGTCACCAGAGGTCAATGATCTTTGCTTTCCTCTTAGAAGCTCCCGGACACGCAAAATGAGGTCTCCAGAGGACAATGACCTTTGCTGTCTCCTAAGACGCTCCCGGACACGCAGAATGAGGTCACCACAGGTCAATGACCTTATGGATAGACTCAGAAGCGCCGCTTCGATCAAATGAGGTCAGATGAGGTCAATGACCTTAAGGATAGACTCAGAAGCGCCGCGTCGATCAAATGAGGTCAGATGAGGTCAATGACCTTTGCTATCCTCTTAGAAGCTCCCGCGCGCGCAAATTGAGGTCAGCAGAGGTCAATGACCTTCAGGATAGACTCAAAAGCGCCGCGTCGGTCAAATGAAGTCAGATGAGATCAATGACCTTTGCAATACTCTTAGAAGCTCCCGGACAGGCAAAATGAGGTCACCAGAGGTCAATGACCTTTGCTATCTTCTAAGACGCTCCCGGACACGCAAAATGAGGTCACCAGAGGTCAATGACCTTCAGGATAGACTCAGAAGCGCCGCGTCGGGCAATTAAGTCAGATGAGGTCAATGACCTTTGCTATCCTCTTAGAAGCTCCAGCACACGCAAAATGAGGTCACCAGAGGTCAATGACCTTTGCCATCTTCTAAGACGCTCCCGGACACGCAAAATGAGGTCTCCAGAGGTCAATGACCTTTGCTATCTTCTAAGACGCTCTCGGACACGCAAAATGAGGTCACCAGACGTCAATGACCTTTGCTATCTTCTAAGACGCTCCCGTACACGCAAAATGAGGTCACCAGAGGTCAATGACCTTCAGGATAGACGCAGAAGCGCCGCGTCCGTCAATTGAGGTCAGATGAGGTCAATGACCTTTTCTATCCTCTTAGAAGCTCCCGCAAACGCAAAATGACGTCACCAGACGTCAATGACCTTTGCTGTCTTCTAAGACGCTCCCGTACACGCAAAATGAGGTCACCAGAGGTCAATGACCTTTGCCATCTTCTAGGGCGCTCCCGGACACGCAAAATGAGGTCACCAGAGGTCAATGACCTTCAGAATAGACTCAGAAGCGCCGCGTCGGTCAAATGAGGTCAAATGAGGTCAATGACCTTTGCTATCCTCTTAGAAGCTCCCGCACACTCTAAATGAGGTCACCAGAGGTCAATGACCTTTGCTATCTTCTAAGACGCTCCCGGACACGCAAAATGAGGTCACCAGAGGTCAATAACCTCCAGGATAGACTCAAAAGCTCCGCGTCTGTCAAATGAGGTCAGATGAGGTCACTGACCTTTGCTATCTTCTTAGAAGCTCCCGGACACCCAAAATGAGATCACCAGAGGTCAATGACCTTTGCTATCCTCTTAGAAGCTCCGCACACGCAAGAGGAGGTCACCAGAGGTCAATGACCTTTGCTATCTTCTAAGAAGCTCCCGGACACGCTAAATGAGGTCACCAGAGGTAAATGACCTTCAGGGTAGACTCAGAAGCGCCAAGTCGATCAAATGAGGTCAGATGAGGTCAAAGACATTTTCTATCCTCTTAGAAGCTCCCGGACACGCAAAATGAGGTCAGCAGAGGTCAATGACCTTCAGGATAGACTTAGAAGCGCCGCGTCGATCAAATGAGGACAGATGAGGTCAATGACCTTTGCTATCCTGTTAGAATCTCCAAAACACGCAAAACGAGGTCACCAGAGGTCAATGACCTTTCCTATCTTCTAAGACGCTCCCGGACACGCAAAATGAGGTCACCAGAGGTAAATGACCTTCAGAATAGACTCAGAAGCGCCGCGTCGGTCAAATGAGTTCAGATGAGGTCAATGACCTTTGCTATCCTCTTAGAAGCTCCCGCACACTCAAAATGAGGTCACCAGAGGTCAATGACCTTTGCTATCTTCTAAGACGCTCCCGGACACGCAAAATGAGGTCACCAGAGGTCAATAACCTTCAGGATAGACTCAGAAGCTCCGCGTCGGTCAAATGAGGAGAGATGAGGTCAATGACCTTTGCTATCCTCTTAGAAGCTTCCGCAAGCGCAAAATGAGGTCACCAGAGGTCAATGACCTTCAGGATAGACTCAGAAGCGCCGCGTCGGTCAAATGAAGTCAGATGAGGTCAATGACATTTGCTATCCTCTTAGAAGCTCCCGCACACGCAAAATGAGGTCACCAGACGTCAATGACCTTTGCAATCTTCTAAGACGCTCCCGGGCACGCAAAATGAGGTCACCAGAGGTCAATGACCTTTGCTATCTTCTAAGACGCTCCCGGACACGCAAAATGAGGTCACCAGAGGTCAATGACCTTTGCTATCCTCTTAGAAGCTCCGCACACGCAAAATGAGGTCAGCAGAGGTCAATGACCATTGCTGTCTTCTAAGACGCTCCCGTACACGCAAAATGAGGTCACCAGAGGTCAATGACCTTCAGGATAGACGCAGAAGCGCCGCGTCCGTCAATTGAGGTCAGATGAGGTCAATGACCTTTTCTATCCTCTTAGAAGCTCCCGCAAACGCAAAATGACGTCACCAGACGTCAATGACCTTTGCTGTCTTCTAAGACGCTCCCGTACACGCAAAATGAGGTCACCAGAGGTCAATGACCTTTGCCATCTTCTAGGGCGCTCCCGGACACGCAAAATGAGGTCACCAGAGGTCAATGACCTTTCCTATCTTCTAAGACGCTCCCGGACACGCAAAATGAGGTCACCAGAGGTAAATGACCTTCAGAATAGACTCAGAAGCGCCGCGTCGGTCAAATGAGTTCAGATGAGGTCAATGACCTTTGCTATCCTCTTAGAAGCTCCCGCACACTCAAAATGAGGTCACCAGAGGTCAATGACCTTTGCTATCTTCTAAGACGCTCCCGGACACGCAAAATGAGGTCACCAGAGGTCAATAACCTTCAGGATAGACTCAGAAGCTCCGCGTCGGTCAAATGAGGTCAGATGAGGTCAATGACCTTTGCTATCCTCTTAGAAGCTTCCGCAAGCGCAAAATGAGGTCACCAGAGGTCAATGACCTTCAGGATAGACTCAGAAGCGCCGCGTCGGTCAAATGAAGTCAGATGAGGTCAATGACATTTGCTATCCTCTTAGAAGCTCCCGCACACGCAAAATGAGGTCACCAGACGTCAATGACCTTTGCAATCTTCTAAGACGCTCCCGGGCACGCAAAATGAGGTCACCAGAGGTCAATGACCTTTGCTATCTTCTAAGACGCTCCCGGACACGCAAAATGAGGTCACCAGAGGTCAATGACCTTTGCTATCCTCTTAGAAGCTCCGCACACGCAAAATGAGGTCAGCAGAGGTCAATGACCTTTGCTGTCTTCTAAGACGCTCCCGTACACGCAAAATGAGGTCACCAGAGGTCAATGACCTTCAGGATAGACGCAGAAGCGCCGCGTCCGTCAATTGAGGTCAGATGAGGTCAATGACCTTTTCTATCCTCTTAGAAGCTCCCGCAAACGCAAAATGACGTCACCAGACGTCAATGACCTTTGCTGTCTTCTAAGACGCTCCCGTACACGCAAAATGAGGTCACCAGAGGTCAATGACCTTTGCCATCTTCTAGGGCGCTCCCGGACACGCAAAATGAGGTCACCAGAGGTCAATGACCTTTCCTATCTTCTAAGACGCTCCCGGACACGCAAAATGAGGTCACCAGAGGTAAATGACCTTCAGAATAGACTCAGAAGCGCCGCGTCGGTCAAATGAGTTCAGATGAGGTCAATGACCTTTGCTATCCTCTTAGAAGCTCCCGCACACTCAAAATGAGGTCACCAGAGGTCAATGACCTTTGCTATCTTCTAAGACGCTCCCGGACACGCAAAATGAGGTCACCAGAGGTCAATAACCTTCAGGATAGACTCAGAAGCTCCGCGTCGGTCAAATGAGGTCAGATGAGGTCAATGACCTTTGCTATCCTCTTAGAAGCTTCCGCAAGCGCAAAATGAGGTCACCAGAGGTCAATGACCTTCAGGATAGACTCAGAAGCGCCGCGTCGGTCAAATGAAGTCAGATGAGGTCAATGACATTTGCTATCCTCTTAGAAGCTCCCGCACACGCAAAATGAGGTCACCAGACGTCAATGACCTTTGCAATCTTCTAAGACGCTCCCGGGCACGCAAAATGAGGTCACCAGAGGTCAATGACCTTTGCTATCTTCTAAGACGCTCCCGGACACGCAAAATGAGGTCACCAGAGGTCAATGACCTTTGCTATCCTCTTAGAAGCTCCGCACACGCAAAATGAGGTCAGCAGAGGTCAATGACCTTTGCTGTCTTCTAAGACGCTCCCGTACACGCAAAATGAGGTCACCAGAGGTCAATGACCTTCAGGATAGACGCAGAAGCGCCGCGTCCGTCAATTGAGGTCAGATGAGGTCAATGACCTTTTCTATCCTCTTAGAAGCTCCCGCAAACGCAAAATGACGTCACCAGGCGTCAATGACCTTTGCTGTCTTCTAAGACGCTCCCGTACACGCTAAATGAGGTCACCAGAGGTCAATGACCTTTAGTATAGACTCAGAAGCGCCGCGTAGGTCAAATGAGGTCAGATGAGGTCAATGACCTTTGCTATCCTCTTAGAAGCTTCCGCAAGCGCAAAATGAGGTCACCAGAGGTCAATGACCTTCAGGATAGACTCAGAAGCGCCGCGTCGGTCAAATGAAGTCAGATGAGGTCAATGACATTTGCTATCCTCTTAGAAGCTCCCGCACACGCAAAATGAGGTCACCAGACGTCAATGACCTTTGCAATCTTCTAAGACGCTCCCGGGCACGCAAAATGAGGTCACCAGAGGTCAATGACCTTTGCTATCTTCTAAGACGCTCCCGGACACGCAAAATGAGATCACCAGAGGTCAATGACCTTTGCTATCCTCTTAGAAGCTCCGCACACGCAAAATGAGGTCAGCAGAGGTCAATGACCTTTGCTGTCTTCTAAGACGCTCCCGTACACGCAAAATGAGGTCACCAGAGGTCAATGACCTTCAGGATAGACGCAGAAGCGCCGCGTCCGTCAATTGAGGTCAGATGAGGTCAATGACCTTTTCTATCCTCTTAGAAGCTCCCGCAAACGCAAAATGACGTCACCAGACGTCAATGACCTTTGCTATCTTCTAAGACGCTCCCGGACACGCAAAATGAGGTCACCAGAGGTCAATGACCTTTGCTATCCTCTTAGAAGCTCCGCACACGCAAAATGAGGTCAGCAGAGGTCAATGACCTTTGCTGTCTTCTAAGACGCTCCCGTACACGCAAAATGAGGTCACCAGAGGTCAATGACCTTCAGGATAGACGCAGAAGCGCCGCGTCCGTCAATTGAGGTCAGATGAGGTCAATGACCTTTGCTATCCTCTTAGAAGCTCCCGCACACTCAAAATGAGGTCACCAGAGGTCAATGACCTTTGCTATCTTCTAAGACGCTCCCGGACACGCAAAATGAGGTCACCAGAGGACAATGACCTTCAGGATAGACTCAGAAGCGCCGCGTCGGGCAATTAAATCAGATGAGGTCAATGACCTTTGCTATCCTCTTAGAAGCTCCAGCATACGCAAAATGAGGTCACCAGAGGTCAATGACATTTGCCATCTTCTAAGACTCTCCCGGACACGCAAAATGAGGTCACCAGAGGTCAATGACCTTTGCTATCTTCTAAGACGCTCTCGGACACGCAAAATGAGGTCACCAGAGGTCAATGACCTTCAGGATAGACGCAGAAGCGCGCGTCGGTCAAATGAGGTCAGATGAGGTCAATGACCTTTGCTATACTCTTAGAAGCTCCCGCACACGCAAAATGACGTCACCAGACGTCAATGACATTTGCTATCTACTAAGACGCTCCCGGACACGCAAAATGAGGTCACCAGAGGTCAGTGACCTTCAGGATAGACTCAGAAGCGCCGCGTCGGTCAAATGAGGTCAGATGAGGTCAATGACCTTTGCTATCCTATTAGAAGCTCCCGCACACGCAAAATGACGTCACCAGACGTCAATGACCTTTGCTATCTTCTAAGACGCTCCCGTACACGCTAAATGAGGTCACCAGAGGTCAATGACCTTCAGTATAGACTCAGAAGCGCCGCGTAGATCAAATGAGGTCAGATGAGGTCAATGACCTTTGCTATACACTTAAAAGCTCCCGGACACGCAAAATGACGTCACCAGACGTCAATGACACTTGCTATCTTCTAAGACGCTCCCGGACACGCTAAATGAGGTCACCAGATTTCAATGACCTTCAGGATAGACTCAGAAGCGCCGCGACAGTCAAATGAAGTAAGATGAGGTCAATGACCTTTGCTATCCTCTTAGAAGCTCCCGCACACGCAAAATGAGGTCACCAGAGGTCAATGACCTTTGCTGTCTTCTAAGACGCTCCCGGACACGCAAAATGAGGTCACCAGAGGTCAATGACCTTTGCTATCTTCTAAGACGCACCCGGACACGCAAAATGATGTCACCAGAGGTCAATGACCTTTGCTATCTTCTAAGAAGCTCCCGGACACGCAAAATGAGGTCACCAGAGGTCAATGACCTTTGCCATATTCTAAGACGCTTCCGGACACGCAAAATGAGGTCACCAGAGGTAAATGTCCTTCAGAATAGACTCAGAAGCGCCGCGTCGGTCAAATGAGGTCAGATGAGGTCAATGACCTTTGCTATCCTCTTAGAAGCTCCCGCACACTCAAAATGAGGACACCAGAGGTCAATGACGTTTGCCATCTTCTAAGACGATCCCGGACACGCAAAATGAGGTCACCAGAGGTAAATGACCTTCAGAATAGACTCAGAAGCGCCGCGTCGGTCAAATGAGGTCAAATGAGGTCAATGACCTTTGCTATCCTCTTAGAAGCTCCCGCACACTCTAAATGAGGTCACCAGAGGTCAATGACCTTTGTTATCTTCTAAGACGCTCCCGGACACGCAAAATGAGGTCACCAGAGGTCAATAACCTCCAGGATAGACTCAAAAGCTCCGCGTCTGTCAAATGAGGTCAGATGAGGTCAAAGACCTTTTCTATCCTCTTAGAAGCTCCCGGACACGCAAAATGAGGTCAGCAGAGGTCAATGACCTTCAGGATAGACTTAGAAGCGCCGCGTCGATCAAATGAGGACAGATGAGGTCAATGACCTTTGCTATCCTGTTAGAATCTCCAAAACACGCAAAACGAGGTCACCAGAGGTCAATGACCTTCAGCATAGACTCAGAAGCGCGGCGGCAGTCAAATGAGGTGAGATGAGGTCAATGACCTTTGCAATCTTCTAAGAAGCTCCCGGACACGCAAAATGTGGTCAGCAGAGGACAGTGACCTTCAGGATATTCTCAGAATCGCCGCGTCGGTCAAATGAGGTCAGATGAGGTGAGTGACCTTTGCTATCCTCTTAGAAGCTCCCGCACGCTCAAAATGAGGTCACCAGAGGTAAATGACCTTCAGAATAGACTCAGAAGCGCCGCGTGGGTCAAATGAGGTCAGATGAGGTCAATGACCTTTGCTATCCTCTTTGAAGCTCCCGGACACGCAAAATGAGGTCACCAGAGGTCAATGACCTTTGCTATCTTCTAAGACGCTCCCGGACACGCAAAATGAGGTCACCAGAGGTCAATGACCTTCATAATAGACTCAGAAGCACCGCGTCGGTCAAATGAGGTCAGATGAGGTCAATGACCTTTGCTATCCTCTTAGAAGCTCCCGCACACTCAAAATGAGGTCACTAGAGGTCAATGACGTTTGCCATATTCTAAGACGATCGCGGACACGCAAAATGAGGTCACCAGAGGTCAATGACCTTTGCTATCCTCTTAGAAGCTCCGCACACGCAAAATGAGGTCACCAGAGGTCAAAGACCTTTGCTATCTTCTAAGAAGCTCCCAGACACGCAAAATGAGGTCACCAAAGGTCAATGTCCTTTGCTATCTTCTAAGAAGCTCCCGCACACGCAAAATGTGTTCACCAGAGCTCAATGACCTTTGCTATCTTCTAAGAAGCTCCCGGACACGCCAAATGTGGTCACCAGAGGTCAATGACCTTTGCTATCTTCTAAGACGCTCCCGGACACGCAAAATGAGGTCACCAGAGGTCAATGACTTTTGCTATCTTCTAAGACGCTCCCGGGCATGCAAAATGAGGTCACCAGAGGTCAATGACCTTCAGGATAGACTCAGAAGCGCCGCGTCGGTCAAATGAGGTCACTAGAAGTCAACGACCTTTGCTATCTTCTAAGACGATCCCGGACATGCAAAATGAAGTCACCAGGGGTCAATGACCTTTGCTATCCTCTTAGAAGCTCCGCACACGCAAAATGAGGTCACCAGAGGTCAATGACCTTCAGTATAGACTCAGAAGCGCCGCGTAGGTCAAATGAGGTCAGATGAGGTCAATGACCTTTGCTATACACTTAAAAGCTCCCGGACACGCAAAATGACGTCACCAGACGTCAATGACACTTGCTATCTTCTAAGACGCTCCCGGACACGCTAAATGAGGTCACCAGATTTCAATGACCTTCAGGATAGACTCAGAAGCGCCGCGACAGTCAAATGAAGTAAGATGAGGTCAATGACCTTTGCTATCCTCTTAGAAGCTCCCGCACACGCAAAATGAGGTCACCAGAGGTCAATGACCTTTGCTGTCTTCTAAGACGCTCCCGGACACGCAAAATGAGGTCACCAGAGGTCAATGACCTTTGCTATCTTCTAAGACGCACCCGGACACGCAAAATGATGTCACCAGAGGTCAATGACCTTTGCTATCTTCTAAGAAGCTCCCGGACACGCAAAATGAGGTCACCAGAGGTCAATGACCTTTGCCATATTCTAAGACGCTCCCGGACACGCAAAATGAGGTCACCAGAGGTAAATGTCCTTCAGAATAGACTCAGAAGCGCCGCGTCGGTCAAATGAGGTCAGATGAGGTCAATGACCTTTGCTATCCTCTTAGAAGCTCCCGCACACTCAAAATGAGGACACCAGAGGTCAATGACGTTTGCCATCTTCTAAGACGATCCCGGACACGCAAAATGAGGTCACCAGAGGTAAATGACCTTCAGAATAGACTCAGAAGCGCCGCGTCGGTCAAATGAGGTCAAATGAGGTCAATGACCTTTGCTATCCTCTTAGAAGCTCCCGCACACTCTAAATGAGGTCACCAGAGGTCAATGACCTTTGTTATCTTCTAAGACGCTCCCGGACACGCAAAATGAGGTCACCAGAGGTCAATAACCTCCAGGATAGACTCAAAAGCTCCGCGTCTGTCAAATGAGGTCAGATGAGGTCAAAGACCTTTTCTATCCTCTTAGAAGCTCCCGGACACGCAAAATGAGGTCAGCAGAGGTCAATGACCTTCAGGATAGACTTAGAAGCGCCGCGTCGATCAAATGAGGACAGATGAGGTCAATGACCTTTGCTATCCTGTTAGAATCTCCAAAACACGCAAAACGAGGTCACCAGAGGTCAATGACCTTCAGCATAGACTCAGAAGCGCGGCGGCAGTCAAATGAGGTGAGATGAGGTCAATGACCTTTGCAATCTTCTAAGAAGCTCCCGGACACGCAAAATGTGGTCAGCAGAGGACAGTGACCTTCAGGATATTCTCAGAATCGCCGCGTCGGTCAAATGAGGTCAGATGAGGTGAGTGACCTTTGCTATCCTCTTAGAAGCTCCCGCACGCTCAAAATGAGGTCACCAGAGGTAAATGACCTTCAGAATAGACTCAGAAGCGCCGCGTGGGTCAAATGAGGTCAGATGAGGTCAATGACCTTTGCTATCCTCTTTGAAGCTCCCGGACACGCAAAATGAGGTCACCAGAGGTCAATGACCTTTGCTATCTTCTAAGACGCTCCCGGACACGCAAAATGAGGTCACCAGAGGTCAATGACCTTCATAATAGACTCAGAAGCACCGCGTCGGTCAAATGAGGTCAGATGAGGTCAATGACCTTTGCTATCCTCTTAGAAGCTCCCGCACACTCAAAATGAGGTCACTAGAGGTCAATGACGTTTGCCATATTCTAAGACGATCGCGGACACGCAAAATGAGGTCACCAGAGGTCAATGACCTTTGCTATCCTCTTAGAAGCTCCGCACACGCAAAATGAGGTCACCAGAGGTCAAAGACCTTTGCTATCTTCTAAGAAGCTCCCAGACACGCAAAATGAGGTCACCAAAGGTCAATGTCCTTTGCTATCTTCTAAGAAGCTCCCGCACACGCAAAATGTGTTCACCAGAGCTCAATGACCTTTGCTATCTTCTAAGAAGCTCCCGGACACGCCAAATGTGGTCACCAGAGGTCAATGACCTTTGCTATCTTCTAAGACGCTCCCGGACACGCAAAATGAGGTCACCAGAGGTCAATGACTTTTGCTATCTTCTAAGACGCTCCCGGGCATGCAAAATGAGGTCACCAGAGGTCAATGACCTTCAGGATAGACTCAGAAGCGCCGCGTCGGTCAAATGAGGTCACTAGAAGTCAACGACCTTTGCTATCTTCTAAGACGATCCCGGACATGCAAAATGAAGTCACCAGGGGTCAATGACCTTTGCTATCCTCTTAGAAGCTCCGCACACGCAAAATGAGGTCACCAGAGGTCAATGACCTTTGCTATCTTCTAAGACGCTCCCGGACAGGCAAAATGAGGTCACCAGAGGTAAATGACCTTTGCTATCTTCTAAGACGCTCCCGGACACGCAAAATGAGGTCACCAGAGGTGAATGACCTTCAGGATAGACTCAGAAGCGCCGCGTCGGTCAAATGAGGTCAGGTGAGGTCAATGACCTTTGCTATCCTCTTAGACGCTCACGCACACGCAAAATGAGGTCACCAGAGGTCAATAGCCTTTGCTATCTTCTAAGCCGCTCCCGCAATCGCAAAATGAAGCCACCAGAGGTCAACGACCTTTGCTATCTACTAAGACGCTCCCGGGCACGCAAAATGAGGTCACCAGAGGTCAATGACCTTTGCTATCTTCTAAGAAGCTCCCGGACACGCTAAATGAGGTCACCAGAGGTAAATGACCTTCAGGATAGACTCAGAAGCGTCGCGTCGGACAAATGAGGTTAGATGAGGTCAATGACCTTTGCTATCCTCTTAGAAGCTCCCGCACACGCAAAATGAGGTCACCAGAGGTCAAAGACCTTTGCTATCTTCTAAGAAGCTCCCAGACACGCAAAATGAGGTCACCAAAGGTCAATGTTCTTTGCTATCTTCTAAGAAGCTCCCGCACACGCAAAATGTGGTCACCAGAGGTCAATGACCTTTGCTATCTTCTAAGACTCTCCCGGGCACGCAAAATGAGGTCACCAGAGGTCAATGAATTTGCTATCTTCTAAGACGCTCCCGGACACGCAAAATGAAGTCACCAGTGGTCAATGACCTTTGCTATCCTCTTAGAAGCTCCGCACACGCAAAATGAGGTCACCAGAGGTCAATGACCTTTGCTATCTTCTAAGAAGCTCCCGGACACGCAAAATGAGGTCACTAGAGGTCAATGACCCTTGCTATCTTCTAAGACGCTCCCGGACACGCAAAATGAGGTCACCAGAGGTCAATGACCTTTGCTATCCTGTTAGAAGCTCCGCACACGCAAAATGAGGTCACCAGACGTCAATGACCTTTGCTATCTTCTAAGACGTTCCCGGGCACGCAAAATGAGGTCACCAGAGGTCAATGACCTTCGCTATCTTCTAAGACGCTCCCGTACACGCAAAATGAGGTCACCAGAGGTAAATGACTTTTGCTATCCTCTTAGAAGCTCCGCACACGCAAAATGAGGTCACCAGAGGTCAATGGCCTTTGCTGTTTTCTAAGACGCTCCCGGGCACGCAAAATGAGGTCACCAGAGGTCAATGACCTTTGCTATCTTCTAAGAATCTCCCGGACACGCAAAATGAGGTCACCAGTGGTCAATAACCTTTGCTATCCTCTTAGAAGCTCCGCACACGCAAAATGAGATCACCAGAGGTCAATGACCTTTGCTTACTTCTAAGAAGCTCCCGGACACGCAAAATAAGGTCACCAGCGTTCAATGACATTTGCTGTCTTCTAAGACGCTCCCGCACACGCAAAATGAGGTCACCAGAGGTCAATGACCTTTGCTATCCTCTTAGAAGCTCCGCACACGCAAAATGAGGTCACCAGAGGTCAATGACCTTCAGAATAGACTCAGAAGCGCCGCGTCGGTCAAATGAGGTCAGATGATGACAATGACCTTTGCTATCCTCTTTGAAGCTCCAGCACTCGCAAAATGAGGTCACCAGAGGTCAATGACCTTTGCCATCTTCTAAGACGCTCCCGGACACACAAAATGAGGTCACCAGAGTTCATGTCCTTTGCTATCTTCTAAGACGCTCCATGGCACGCAAAATGAGGTCACCAGAGGTCAAAGACCTTCAGGATAGACTCAGAAGCGCTGCGTCGGTCAAATGAGGTCAGGTGAGGTCAATGACCTTTGCTATCCCCTTAGACGCTCCCGCACACGCAAAATGAGGTCACCAGAGGTCAATGACTTTTGCTATCTTCTAAGAAGCTCCCGGACACGCAAACGAGGTCATCAGAGGTCAATGACTTTTGCTATCTTCTAAGACGCTCCCGGACACGCAAAATGAGGTCACCAGAGGTCAATGACCTTCAGGATAAACTCAGAAGCGCCGCGTCGGTCAAATGAGATCAGGTGAGGTCAATGACCTTTGCTATTTTCTTAGACGCTCCCGCACACGCAAAATGAGGTTACCAGAGGTCAATAGCCTTTGCTATCTTCTAAGACGCTCCCGCAATCTCAAAATGAAGCCACCAGAGGTCAACGACCTTTGCTATCTTCTAAGAAGCTCCCGGACACGCAAAATGAGGTCACCAGAGGTCAATATCCTTTGCTATCTTCTAAGAAGCTCCCGGACACGCAAAATGAGGTCACCAGAGGTAAATGACCTTTGCTATCCTCTTAGAAGCTCCGCACACGCAAAATGAGGTCACCAGAGGTCAATGACCTTTGCTTACTTTTAAGAAGCTCCCGGACACGCAAAATGAGGTCACCAGAGTTCAATGACATTTGCTGTCTTCTAAGACGCTCCCGCACACGCAAAATGAGGTCACCAGAGGTCAATGACCTTTGCTATCCTCTTAGAAGCTCCGGACACGCAAAATGAGTTCACCAGAGGTCAATGACCTTCAGAATAGACTCAGAAGCGTCGCGTCGGTCAAATGAGGTCAGATGATGTCAATGACTTTTGCAATCCTCTTTGAAGCTCCAGCACTCGCAAAATGAGGTCACCAGAGGTCAATGACCTTTGCCATCTTCTAAGACGCTCCCGGACACACAAAATGAGGTCACCAGAGTTCAATGACCTTTGCTATCTTCTAAGACGCTCCCGGACACGCAAAATGAGGTCACCAGAGGTCAATGACCTTCAGGATAGACTCAGAAGCGCCGCGTCGGTCAAATGAAGTCAGATGAGGTCAATGACATTTGCTATCCTCTTAGAAGCTCCCGCACACGCAATATGAGGTCACCAGACGTCAATGACCTTTGCTATCTTCTAAGACGCTCCCGGGCACGCAAAATGAGGTCACCAGAGGTCAATGACCTTTGCTATCTTCTAAGGCGCTCTCGGGCACGCAAAATGAGGTCACCAGAGGTCAATGACCGTTGCTATCCTCTTAGAAGCTCCGCACACGCAAAATGAGGTCACCAGAGGTCAATGACCTTTGCTATCTTCTAAGAAGCTCCCGGACACGCTAAATGAGGTCACCAGAGGTAAATGACCTTCAGGATAGACTCAGAAGCGTCGCGTCGGACAAATGAGGTTAGATGAGGTCAATGACCTTTGCTATCCTCTTAGAAGCTCCCGCACACGCAAAATGAGGTCACCAGTGGTCAATAACCTTTGCTATCCTCTTAGAAGCTCCGCACACGCAAAATGAGATCACCAGAGGTCAAGACCTTTGCTTACTTCTAAGAAGCTCCCGGACACGCAAAATGAGGTCACCAAAGGTCAATGTTCTTTGCTATCTTCTAAGAAGCTCCCGCACACGCAAAATGTGGTCACCAGAAGTCAATGACCTTTGCTATCTTCTAAGACGCTCCCGGGCACGCAAAATGAGGTCACCAGAGGTCAATGACCTTTGCTATCTTCTGAGACTCTCCCGGGCACGCAAAATGAGGTCACCAGAGGTCAATGACTTTTGCTATCTTCTAAGACGCTCCCGGACACGCAAAATGAGGTCACAAGAGGTCAATGACCTTTGCTATCCTCTTAGAAGCTCCGCACACGCAAAATGAGGTCACCAGAGGTCTATGACCTTCAGAATAGACTCAGAAGCGCCGCGTCGGGCAAATGAGGTCAGATGATGTCAATGACCTTTGCTATCCTCTTTGAAGCTCCAGCACTCGCAAAATGAGGTCACCAGAGGTCAATGACCTTTGCCATCTTCTAAGACGCTCCCGGACACACAAAATGAGGTCACCAGAGTTCAATGTCCTTTGCTATCTTCTAAGACGCTCCCGGACACGCAAAATGAGGTCACCAGAGGTCAAAGACCTTCAGGATAGACTCAGAAGCGCTGCGTCGGTCAAATGAGGTCAGGTGAGGTCAATGACCTTTGCTATCCTCTTAGATGCTCCCGCACACGCAAAATGAGGTCACCAGAGGTCAATGACTTTTGCTATCTTCTAAGAAGTTCCCGGACACGCAAACGAGGTCACCAGAGGTCAATGACTTTTGCTATCTTCTAAGACGCTCCCGGACACGCAAAATGAGGTCACCAGAGGTCAATGACCTTCAGGATAAACTCAGAAGCGCCGCGTCGGTCAAATGAGGTCAGGTGAGGTCAATGACCTTTGCTATTTTCTTAGACGCTCCCGCACACGCAAAATGAGGTTACCAGAGGTCAATAGCCATTGCTATCTTCTAAGACGCTCCCGCAATCTCAAAATGAAGCCACCAGAGGTCAACGACCTTTGCTATCTTCTAAGACGTTCCCGGGCACGCAAAATGAGGTCACCAGAGGTCAATGACCTTCGCTATCTTCTAAGACGCTCCCGGACACGCAAAATGAGGTCACCAGAGGTAAATGACCTTTGCTATCCTCTTAGAAGCTCCGCACACGCAAAATGAGGTCACCAGAGGTCAATGACCTTTGCTGTCTTCTAAGACGCTCCCGGGCACGCAAAATGAGGTCACCAGAGGTCAATGACCTTTGCTATCTTCTAATAAGCTCCCGGACACGCAAAATGAGGTCACCAGTGGTCAATAACCTTTGCTATCCTCTTAGAAGCTCCGCACACGCAAAATGAGGTCACCAGAGGTCAATGACCTTTGCTTACTTCTAAGAAGCTCCCGGACACGCAAAATGAGGTCACCAGAGTTCAATGACATTTGCTGTCTTCTAAGACGCTCCCGCACACGCAAAATGAGGTCACCAGAGGTCAATGACCTTTGCTATCCTCTTAGAAGCTCCGGACACGCAAAATGAGGTCACCAGAGGTCAATGACCTTCAGAATAGACTCAGAAGCGCCGCGTCGGTAAAATGAGGTCAGATGATGTCAATGACCTTTGCTATCCTCTTTGAAGCTCCAGCACTTGCAAAATGAGGTCACCAGAGGTCAATGACCTTTGCCATCTTCTAAGACGCTCCCGGACACACAAAATGAGGTCACCAGAGTTCAATGACCTTTGCTATCTTCTAAGACGCTCCCGGACACGCAAAATGAGGTCACCAGAGGTCAATGACATTTGCTATCTTCTAAGGCGCTCTCGGGCACGCAAAATGAGGTCACCAGAGGTCAATGACATTTGCTATCTTCTAAGAAGCTCCCGGACACGCTAAATGAGGTCACCAGAGGTAAATGACCTTCAGGATAGACTCAGAAGCGTCGCGTCGGACAAATGAGGTTAGATGAGGTCAATGACCTTTGCTATCCTCTTAGAAGCTCCCGCACACGCAAAATGAGGTCACCAGTGGTCAATAACCTTTGCTATCCTCTTAGAAGCTCCGCACACGCAAAATGAGATCACCAGAGGTCAATGACCTTTGCTTACTTCTAAGAAGCTCCCGGACACGCAAAATGAGGTCACCAGCGTTCAATGACATTTGCTGTCTTCTAAGACGCTCCCGCACACGCAAAATGAGGTCACCAGAGGTCAATGACCTGTGCTATCCTCTTAGAAGCTCCGCACACGCAAAATGTGGTCACCAGAGGTCAATGACCTTCAGAATAGACTCAGAAGCGCCGCGTCGGTCAAATGAGGTCAGATGATGTCAATGACCTTTGCTATCCTCTTAGAAGCTCCCGCACACGCAAAATGAGGTCACCTGAGTTCAATGACATTTGCTGTCTTCTAAGACGCTCCCGCACACGCAAAATGAGGTCACCAGAGGTCAATGACCTTTGCTATCCTCTTAGAAGCTCCGGACACGCAAAATGAGGTCACCAGAGGTCAATGACCTTCAGAATAGACTCAGAAGCGCCGCGTCGGTCAAATGAGGTCAGATGATGTCAATGACCTTTGCTATCCTCTTTGAAGCTCCAGCACTCGCAAAATGAGGTCACCAGAGGTCAATGACATTTGCCATCTTCTAAGACGCTCCCGGACACACAAAATGAGGTCACCAGAGTTCAATGACCTTTGCTATCTTCTAAGACGCTCCCGGACACGCAAAATGAGGTCACCAGAGGTCAATGACCTTCAGGATAGACTCAGAAGCGCCGCGTCGGTCAAATGAAGTCAGATGAGGTCAATGACATTTGCTATCCTCTTAGAAGCTCCCGCACACGCAAAATGAGGTCACCAGACGTCAATGACCTTTGCTATCCTCTTAGAAGCTCCGCACACGCAAAATGAGGTCACCAGAGGTCAATGACCTTTGCTATCTTCTAAGAAGCTCCCGGACACGCTAAATGAGGTCACCAGAGGTAAATGACCTTCAGGATAGACTCAGAAGCGTCGCGTCGGACAAATGAGGTTAGATGAGGTCAATGACCTTTGCTATCCTCTTAGAAGCTCCCGCACACGCAAAATGAGGTCACCAGAGGTCAAAGACCTTTGCTATCTTCTAAGAAGCTCCCAGACACGCAAAATGAGGTCACCAGAGGTCAATGACCTTCAGGATAAACTCAGAAGCGCCGCGTCGGTCAAATGAGGTCAGGTGAGGTCAATGACCTTTGCTATTTTCTTAGACGCTCCCGCACACGCAAAATGAGGTTACCAGAGGTCAATAGCCTTTGCTATCTTCTAAGACGCTCCCGCAATCTCAAAATGAAGCCACCAGAGGTCAACGACCTTTGCTATCTTCTAAGAAGCTCCCGGACACGCAAAATGAGGTCACCAGAGGTCAATGACCTTTGCTATCCTCTCAGAAGATCCGCACACGCAAAATGAGGTCACCAGACGTCAAAGACCTTTGCTATCTTCTAAGACGTTCCCGGGCACGCAAAATGAGGTCACCAGAGGTCAATGACCTTCGCTATCTTCTAAGACGCTCCCGGACACGCAAAATGAGGTCACCAGAGGTAAATGACCTCTGCTATCCTCTTAGAAGCTCCGCACACGCAAAATGAGGTCACCAGAGGTCAATGACCTTTGCTGTCTTCTAAGACGCTCCCGGGCACGCAAAATGAGGTCACCAGAGGTCAATGACCTTTGCTATCTTCTAATAAGCTCCCGGACACGCAAAATGAGGTCACCAGTGGTCAATAACCTTTGCTATCCTCTTAGAAGCTCCGCACACGCAAAATGAGGTCACCAGAGGTCAATGACCTTTGCTTACTTCTAAGAAGCTCCCGGACACGCAAAATGAGGTCACCAGAGTTCAATGACATTTGCTGTCTTCTAAGACGCTCCCGCACACGCAAAATGAGGTCACCAGAGGTCAATGACCTTTGCTATCCTCTTAGAAGCTCCGGACATGCAAAATGAGGTCACCAGAGGTCAATGACCTTCAGAATAGACTCAGAAGCGCCGCGTCGGTCAAATGAGGTCAGATGATGTCAATGACCTTTGCTATCCTCTTTGAAGCTCCAGCACTTGCAAAATGAGGTCACCAGAGGTCAATGACCTTTGCCATCTTCTAAGACGCTCCCGGACACACAAAATGAGGTCACCAGAGTTCAATGACCTTTGCTATCTTCTAAGACGCTCCCGGACACGCAAAATGAGGTCACCAGAGGTCAATGACATTTGCTATCTTCTAAGGCGCTCTCGGGCACGCAAAATGAGGTCACCAGAGGTCAATGACATTTGCTATCTTCTAAGAAGCTCCCGGACACGCTAAATGAGGTCACCAGAGGTAAATGACCTTCAGGATAGACTCTGAAGCGTCGCGTCGGACAAATGAGGTTAGATGAGGTCAATGACCTTTGCTATCCTCTCAGAAGCTCCCGCACACGCAAAATGAGGTCACCAGTGGTCAATAACCTTTGCTATCCTCTTAGAAGCTCCGCACACGCAAAATGAGATCACCAGAGGTCAATGACCTTTGCTTACTTCTAAGAAGCTCCCGGACACGCAAAATGAGGTCACCAGCGTTCAATGACATTTGCTGTCTTCTAAGACGCTCCCGCACACGCAAAATGAGGTCACCAGAGGTCAATGACCTGTGCTAACCTCTTAGAAGCTCCGCACACGCAAAATGTGGTCACCAGAGGTCAATGACCTTCAGAATAGACTCAGAAGCGCCGCGTCGGTCAAATGAGGTCAGATGATGTCAATGACCTTTGCTATCCTCTTTGAAGCTCCAGCACTCGCAAAATGAGGTCACCAGAGGTCAATGACCTTTGCCATCTTCTAAGACGCTCCCGGACACACAAAATGAGGTCACCAGAGTTCAATGTCCTTTGCTATCTTCTAAGACACTCCCGGACACGCAAAATGAGGTCACCAGAGGTCAAAGACCTTCAGGATAGACTCAGAAGCGCTGCGTCGGTCAAATGAGGTCAGGTGAGGTCAATGACCTTTGCTATCCTCTTAGACGCTCCCGCACACGCAAAATGAGGTCACCAGAGGTCAATGACTTTTGCTATCTTCTAAGAAGCTCCCGGACACGCAAACGAGGTCACCAGAGGTCAATGACTTTTGCTTACTTCTAAGAAGCTCCCGGACACGCAAAATGAGGTCACCAGCGTTCAATGACATTTGCTGTCTTCTAAGACGCTCCCGCACACGCAAAATGAGGTCACCAGAGGTCAATGACCTGTGCTAACCTCTTAGAAGCTCCGCACACGCAAAATGTGGTCACCAGAGGTCAATGACCTTCAGAATAGACTCAGAAGCGCCGCGTCGGTCAAATGAGGTCAGATGATGTCAATGACCTTTGCTATCCTCTTTGAAGCTCCAGCACTCGCAAAATGAGGTCACCAGAGGTCAATGACCTTTGCCATCTTCTAAGACGCTCCCGGACACACAAAATGAGGTCACCAGAGTTCAATGTCCTTTGCTATCTTCTAAGACGCTCCCGGACACGCAAAATGAGGTCACCAGAGGTCAAAGACCTTCAGGATAGACTCAGAAGCGCTGCGTCGGTCAAATGAGGTCAGGTGAGGTCAATGACCTTTGCTATCCTCTTAGACGCTCCCGCACACGCAAAATGAGGTCACCAGAGGTCAATGACTTTTGCTATCTTCTAAGAAGCTCCCGGACACGCAAACGAGGTCACCAGAGGTCAATGACTTTTGCTATCTTCTAAGACGCTCCCGGACACGCAAAATGAGGTCACCAGAGGTCAATGACCTTCAGGATAAACTCAGAAGCGCCGCGTCGGTCAAATGAGGTCAGGTGAGATCAATGACCTTTGCTATTTTCTTAGACGCTCCCGCACACGCAAAATGAGGTTACCAGAGGTCAATAGCCTTTGCTATCTTCTAAGAAGCTCCCGCAATCTCAAAATGAAGCCACCAGAGGTCAACGACCTTTGCTATCTTCTAAGAAGCTCCCGGACACGCAAAATGAGGTCACTAGAGGTCAATATCCTTTGCTATCTTCTAAGAAGCTCCCGGACACGCAAAATGAGGTCACCAGAGGTCAATGACCTTTGCTATCCTATTAGAAGATAAGCACACGCAAAATGAGGTCACCAGACGTCAAAGACCTTTGCTATCTTCTAAGACGTTCCCGGGCACGCAAAATGAGGTCACCAGAGGTCAATGACCTTCGCTATCTTCTAAGACGCTCCCGGACACGCAAAATGAGGTCACCAGAGGTCAATGACCTTTGCTTACTTCTAAGAAGCTCCCGGACACGCAAAATGAGGTCACCTGAGTTCAATGACATTTGCTGTCTTCTAAGACGCTCCCGCACACGCAAAATGAGGTCACCAGAGGTCAATGACCTTTGCTATCCTCTTAGAAGCTCCGGACACGCAAAATGAGGTCACCAGAGGTCAATGACCTTCAGAATAGACTCAGAAGCGCCGCGTCGGTCAAATGAAGTCAGATGAGGTCAATGACATTTGCTATCCTCTTAGAAGCTCCCGCACACGCAAAATGAGGTCACCAGACGTCAATGACCTTTGCTATCTTCTAAGACGCTCCCGGGCACGCAAAATGAGGTCACCAGAGGTCAATGACCTTTGCTATCTTCTAAGGCGCTCTCGGGCACGCAAAATGAGGTCACCAGAGGTCAATGACCTTTGCTATCCTCTTAGAAGCTCCGCACACGCAAAATGAGGTCACCAGAGGTTAATGACCTTTGCTATCTTCTAAGAAGCTCCCGGACACGCTAAATGAGGTCACCAGAGGTAAATGACCTTCAGGATAGACTCAGAAGCGTCGCGTCGGACAAATGAGGTTAGATGAGGTCAATGACCTTTGCTATCCTCTTAGAAGCTCCCGCACACGCAAAATGAGGTCACCAGAGGTCAAAGACCTTTGCTATCTTCTAAGAAGCTCCCAGACACGCAAAATGAGGTCACCAGAGGTCAATGACCTTCAGGATAAACTCAGAAGCGCCGCGTCGGTCAAATGAGGTCAGGTGAGGTCAATGACCTTTGCTATTTTCTTAGACGCTCCCGCACACGCAAAATGAGGTTACCAGAGGTCAATAGCCTTTGCTATCTTCTAAGACGCTCCCGCAATCTCAAAATGAAGCCACCAGAGGTCAACGACCTTTGCTATCTTCTAAGAAGCTCCCGGACACGCAAAATGAGGTCACCAGAGGTCAATGACCTTTGCTATCCTCTCAGAAGATCCGCACACGCAAAATGAGGTCACCAGACGTCAAAGACCTTTGCTATCTTCTAAGACGTTCCCGGGCACGCAAAATGAGGTCACCAGAGGTCAATGACCTTTGCTTACTTCTAAGAAGCTCCCGGACACGCAAAATGAGGTCACCTGAGTTCAATGACATTTGCTGTCTTCTAAGACGCTCCCGCACACGCAAAATGAGGTCACCAGAGGTCAATGACCTTTGCTATCCTCTTAGAAGCTCCGGACACGCAAAATGAGGTCACCAGAGGTCAATGACCTTCAGAATAGACTCAGAAGCGCCGCGTCGGTCAAATGAAGTCAGATGAGGTCAATGACATTTGCTATCCTCTTAGAAGCTCCCGCACACGCAAAATGAGGTCACCAGACGTCAATGACCTTTGCTATCTTCTAAGACGCTCCCGGGCACGCAAAATGAGGTCACCAGAGGTCAATGACCTTTGCTATCTTCTAAGGCGCTCTCGGGCACGCAAAATGAGGTCACCAGAGGTCAATGACCTTTGCTATCCTCTTAGAAGCTCCGCACACGCAAAATGAGGTCACCAGAGGTTAATGACCTTTGCTATCTTCTAAGAAGCTCCCAGACACGCAAAATGAGGTCACCAGAGGTCAATGACCTTCAGGATAAACTCAGAAGCGCCGCGTCGGTCAAATGAGGTCAGGTGAGGTCAATGACCTTTGCTATTTTCTTAGACGCTCCCGCACACGCAAAATGAGGTTACCAGAGGTCAATAGCCTTTGCTATCTTCTAAGACGCTCCCGCAATCTCAAAATGAAGCCACCAGAGGTCAACGACCTTTGCTATCTTCTAAGAAGCTCCCGGACACGCAAAATGAGGTCACCAGAGGTCAATGACCTTTGCTATCCTCTCAGAAGATCCGCACACGCAAAATGAGGTCACCAGACGTCAAAGACCTTTGCTATCTTCTAAGACGTTCCCGGGCACGCAAAATGAGGTCACCAGAGGTCAATGACCTTCGCTATCTTCTAAGACGCTCCCGGACACGCAAAATGAGGTCACCAGAGGTAAATGACCTTTGCTATCCTCTTAGAAGCTCCGCACACGCAAAATGAGGTCACCAGAGGTCAATGACCTTTGCTGTCTTCTAAGACGCTCCCGGGCACGCAAAATGAGGTCAACAGAGGTCAATGACCTTTGCTATCTTCTAATAAGCTCCCGGACACGCAAAATGAGGTCACCAGTGGTCAATAACCTTTGCTATCCTCTTAGAAGCTCCGCACACGCAAAATGAGGTCACCAGAGGTCAATGACCTTTGCTTACTTCTAAGAAGCTCCCGGACACGCAAAATGAGGTCACAAGAGTTCAATGACATTTGCTGTCTTCTAAGACGCTCGCGCACACGCAAAATGAGGTCTCCAGAGGTCAATGACCTTTGCTATCCTCTTAGAAGCTCCGGACACGCAAAATGAGGTCACCAGAGGTCAATGACCTTCAGAATAGACTCAGAAGCGCCGCGTCGGTCAAATGAGGTCAGATGATGTCAATGACCTTTGCTATCCTCTTTGAAGCTCCAGCACTTGCAAAATGAGGTCACCAGAGGTCAATGACATTTGCCATCTTCTAAGACGCTCCCGGACACACAAAATGAGGTCACCAGAGTTCAATGACCTTTGCTATCTTCTAAGACGCTCCCGGACACGCAAAATGAGGTCACCAGAGGTCAATGACATTTGCTATCTTCTAAGGCGCTCTCGGGCACGCAAAATGAGGTCACCAGAGGTAAATGACATTTGCTATCTTCTAAGAAGCTCCCGGACACGCTAAATGAGGTCACCAGAGGTAAATGACCTTCAGGATAGACTCAGAAGAGTCGCGTCGGACAAATGAGGTTAGATGAGGTCAATGACCTTTGCTATCCTCTCAGAAGCTCCCGCACACGCAAAATGAGGTCACCAGTGGTCAATAACCTTTGCTATCCTCTTAGAAGCTCCGCACACGCAAAATGAGATCACCAGAGGTCAATGACCTTTGCTTACTTCTAAGAAGCTCCCGGACACACAAAATGAGGTCACCAGAGTTCAATGTCCTTTGCTATCTTCTAAGACGCTCCCGGACACGCAAAATGAGGTCACCAGAGGTCAAAGACCTTCAGGATAGACTCAGAAGCGCTGCGTCGGTCAAATGAGGTCAGGTGAGGTCAATGACCTTTGCTATCCTCTTAGAAGCTCCCGCACACGCAAAATGATGTCACCAGAGGTCAATGACATTTGCTATCTTCTAAGAAGCTCCCGGACACGCAAACGAGGTCACCAGAGGTCAATGACTTTTGCTATCTTCTAAGAAGCTCCCAGACACGCAAAATGAGGTCACCAAAGGTCAATGTTCTTTGCTATCTTCTAAGAAGCTCCCGCACACGCAAAATGTGGTCACCAGAAGTCAATGACCTTTGCTATCTTCTAATAAGCTCCCGGACACGCAAAATGAGGTCACCAGTGGTCAATAACCTTTGCTATCCTCTTAGAAGCTCCGCACACGCAAAATGAGGTCACCAGAGGTCAATGACCTTCAGAATAGACTCAGAAGCGCCGCGTCGGTCAAATGAGGTCAGATGATGTCAATGACCTTTGCTATCCTCTTTGAAGCTCCAGCACTCGCAAAATGAGGTCACCAGAGGTCAATGACCTTTGCCATCTTCTAAGACGCTCCCGGACACACAAAATGAGGTCACCAGAGTTCAATGTCCTTTGCTATCTTCTAAGACGCTCCCGGACACGCAAAATGAGGTCACCAGAGGTCAAAGACCTTCAGGATAGACTCAGAAGCGCTGCGTCGGTCAAATGAGGTCAGGTGAGGTCAATGACCTTTGCTATCCTCTTAGACGCTCCCGCACACGCAAAATGAGGTCACCAGAGGTCAATGACTTTTGCTATCTTCTAAGAAGCTCCCGGACACGCAAACGAGGTCACCAGAGGTCAATGACTTTTGCTATCTTCTAAGACGCTCCCGGACACGCAAAATGAGGTCACCAGAGGTCAATGACCTTCAGGATAAACTCAGAAGCGCCGCGTCGGTCAAATGAGGTCAGGTGAGATCAATGACCTTTGCTATTTTCTTAGACGCTCCCGCACACGCAAAATGAGGTTACCAGAGGTCAATAGCCTTTGCTATCTTCTAAGACGCTCCCGCAATCTCAAAATGAAGCCACCAGAGGTCAACGACCTTTGCTATCTTCTAAGAAGCTCCCGGACACGCAAAATGAGGTCACCAGAGGTCAATATCCTTTGCTATCTTCTAAGAAGCTCCCGGACACGCAAAATGAGGTCACCAGAGGTCAATGACCTTTGCTATCCTATTAGAAGATAAGCACACGCAAAATGAGGTCACCAGACGTCAAAGACCTTTGCTATCTTCTAAGACGTTCCCGGGCACGCAAAATGAGGTCACCAGAGGTCAATGACCTTCGCTATCTTCTAAGACGCTCCCGGACACGCAAAATGAGGTCACCAGAGGTAAATGACCTTTGCTATCCTCTTAGAAGCTCCGCACACGCAAAATGAGGTCACCAGAGGTCAATGACCTTTGCTTACTTCTAAGAAGCTCCCGGACACGCAAAATGAGGTCACCTGAGTTCAATGACATTTGCTGTCTTCTAAGACGCTCCCGCACACGCAAAATGAGGTCACCAGAGGTCAATGACCTTTGCTATCCTCTTAGAAGCTCCGGACACGCAAAATGAGGTCACCAGAGGTCAATGACCTTCAGAATAGACTCAGAAGCGCCGCGTCGGTCAAATGAAGTCAGATGAGGTCAATGACATTTGCTATCCTCTTAGAAGCTCCCGCACACGCAAAATGAGGTCACCAGACGTCAATGACATTTGCTATCTTCTAAGACGCTCCCGGGCACGCAAAATGAGGTCACCAGAGGTCAATGACCTTTGCTATCTTCTAAGGCGCTCTCGGGCACGCAAAATGAGGTCACCAGAGGTCAATGACCTTTGCTATCCTCTTAGAAGCTCCGCACACGCAAAATGAGGTCACCAGAGGTTAATGACCTTTGCTATCTTCTAAGAAGCTCCCAGACACGCAAAATGAGGTCACCAGAGGTCAATGACCTTCAGGATAAACTCAGAAGCGCCGCGTCGGTCAAATGAGGTCAGGTGAGGTCAATGACCTTTGCTATTTTCTTAGACGCTCCCGCACACGCAAAATGAGGTTACCAGAGGTCAATAGCCTTTGCTATCTTCTAAGACGCTCCCGCAATCTCAAAATGAAGCCACCAGAGGTCAACGACCTTTGCTATCTTCTAAGAAGCTCCCGGACACGCAAAATGAGGTCACCAGAGGTCAATGACCTTTGCTATCCTCTCAGAAGATCCGCACACGCAAAATGAGGTCACCAGACGTCAAAGACCTTTGCTATCTTCTAAGACGTTCCCGGGCACGCAAAATGAGGTCACCAGAGGTCAATGACCTTCGCTATCTTCTAAGACGCTCCCGGACACGCAAAATGAGGTCACCAGAGGTAAATGACCTTTGCTATCCTCTTAGAAGCTCCGCACACGCAAAATGAGGTCACCAGAGGTCAATGACCTTTGCTGTCTTCTAAGACGCTCCCGGGCACGCAAAATGAGGTCAAAAGAGGTCAATGACCTTTGCTATCTTCTAATAAGCTCCCGGACACGCAAAATGAGGTCACCAGTGGTCAATAACCTTTGCTATCCTCTTAGAAGCTCCGCACACGCAAAATGAGGTCACCAGAGGTCAATGACCTTTGCTTACTTCTAAGAAGCTCCCGGACACGCAAAATGAGGTCACCAGAGTTCAATGACATTTGCTGTCTTCTAAGACGCTCGCGCACACGCAAAATGAGGTCTCCAGAGGTCAATGACCTTTGCTATCCTCTTAGAAGCTCCGGACACGCAAAATGAGGTCACCAGAGGTCAATGACCTTCAGAATAGACTCAGAAGCGCCGCGTCGGTCAAATGAGGTCAGATGATGTCAATGACCTTTGCTATCCTCTTTGAAGCTCCAGCACTTGCAAAATGAGGTCACCAGAGGTCAATGACATTTGCCATCTTCTAAGACGCTCCCGGACACACAAAATGAGGTCACCAGAGTTCAATGACCTTTGCTATCTTCTAAGACGCTCCCGGACACGCAAAATGAGGTCACCAGAGGTCAATGACATTTGCTATCTTCTAAGGCGCTCTCGGGCACGCAAAATGAGGTCACCAGAGGTAAATGACATTTGCTATCTTCTAAGAAGCTCCCGGACACGCTAAATGAGGTCACCAGAGGTAAATGACCTTCAGGATAGACTCAGAAGAGTCGCGTCGGACAAATGAGGTTAGATGAGGTCAATGACCTTTGCTATCCTCTCAGAAGCTCCCGCACACGCAAAATGAGGTCACCAGTGGTCAATAACCTTTGCTATCCTCTTAGAAGCTCCGCACACGCAAAATGAGATCACCAGAGGTCAATGACCTTTGCTTACTTCTAAGAAGCTCCCGGACACACAAAATGAGGTCACCAGAGTTCAATGTCCTTTGCTATCTTCTAAGACGCTCCCGGACACGCAAAATGAGGTCACCAGAGGTCAAAGACCTTCAGGATAGACTCAGAAGCGCTGCGTCGGTCAAATGAGGTCAGGTGAGGTCAATGACCTTTGCTATCCTCTTAGAAGCTCCCGCACACGCAAAATGATGTCACCAGAGGTCAATGACATTTGCTATCTTCTAAGAAGCTCCCGGACACGCAAACGAGGTCACCAGAGGTCAATGACTTTTGCTATCTTCTAAGAAGCTCCCAGACACGCAAAATGAGGTCACCAAAGGTCAATGTTCTTTGCTATCTTCTAAGAAGCTCCCGCACACGCAAAATGTGGTCACCAGAAGTCAATGACCTTTGCTATCTTCTAATAAGCTCCCGGACACGCAAAATGAGGTCACCAGTGGTCAATAACCTTTGCTATCCTCTTAGAAGCTCCGCACACGCAAAATGAGGTCACCAGAGGTCAATGACCTTCAGAATAGACTCAGAAGCGCCGCGTCGGTCAAATGAGGTCAGATGATGTCAATGACCTTTGCTATCCTCTTTGAAGCTCCAGCACTCGCAAAATGAGGTCACCAGAGGTCAATGACCTTTGCCATCTTCTAAGACGCTCCCGGACACACAAAATGAGGTCACCAGAGTTCAATGTCCTTTGCTATCTTCTAAGACGCTCCCGGACACGCAAAATGAGGTCACCAGAGGTCAAAGACCTTCAGGATAGACTCAGAAGCGCTGCGTCGGTCAAATGAGGTCAGGTGAGGTCAATGACCTTTGCTATCCTCTTAGACGCTCCCGCACACGCAAAATGAGGTCACCAGAGGTCAATGACTTTTGCTATCTTCTAAGAAGCTCCCGGACACGCAAACGAGGTCACCAGAGGTCAATGACTTTTGCTATCTTCTAAGACGCTCCCGGACACGCAAAATGAGGTCACCAGAGGTCAATGACCTTCAGGATAAACTCAGAAGCGCCGCGTCGGTCAAATGAGGTCAGGTGAGATCAATGACCTTTGCTATTTTCTTAGACGCTCCCGCACACGCAAAATGAGGTTACCAGAGGTCAATAGCCTTTGCTATCTTCTAAGACGCTCCCGCAATCTCAAAATGAAGCCACCAGAGGTCAACGACCTTTGCTATCTTCTAAGAAGCTCCCGGACACGCAAAATGAGGTCACCAGAGGTCAATATCCTTTGCTATCTTCTAAGAAGCTCCCGGACACGCAAAATGAGGTCACCAGAGGTCAATGACCTTTGCTATCCTATTAGAAGATAAGCACACGCAAAATGAGGTCACCAGACGTCAAAGACCTTTGCTATCTTCTAAGACGTTCCCGGGCACGCAAAATGAGGTCACCAGAGGTCAATGACCTTCGCTATCTTCTAAGACGCTCCCGGACACGCAAAATGAGGTCACCAGAGGTAAATGACCTTTGCTATCCTCTTAGAAGCTCCGCACACGCAAAATGAGGTCACCAGAGGTCAATGACCTTTGCTTACTTCTAAGAAGCTCCCGGACACGCAAAATGAGGTCACCTGAGTTCAATGACATTTGCTGTCTTCTAAGACGCTCCCGCACACGCAAAATGAGGTCACCAGAGGTCAATGACCTTTGCTATCCTCTTAGAAGCTCCGGACACGCAAAATGAGGTCACCAGAGGTCAATGACCTTCAGAATAGACTCAGAAGCGCCGCGTCGGTCAAATGAGGTCAGATGATGTCAATGACCTTTGCTATCCTCTTTGAAGCTCCAGCACTCGCAAAATGAGGTCACCAGAGGTCAATGACATTTGCCATCTTCTAAGACGCTCCCGGACACACAAAATGAGGTCACCAGAGTTCAATGACCTTTGCTATCTTCTAAGACGCTCCCGGACACGCAAAATGAGGTCACCAGAGGTCAATGACCTACAGGATAGACTCAGAAGCGCCGCGTCGGTCAAATGAAGTCAGATGAGGTCAATGACATTTGCTATCCTCTTAGAAGCTCCCGCACACGCAAAATGAGGTCACCAGACGTCAATGACCTTTGCTATCTTCTAAGACGCTCCCGGGCACGCAAAATGAGGTCACCAGAGGTCAATGACCTTTGCTATCTTCTAAGGCGCTCTCGGGCACGCAAAATGAGGTCACCAGAGGTCAATGACCTTTGCTATCCTCTTAGAAGATCCGCACACGCAAAATGAGGTCACCAGAGGTCAATGACCTTTGCTATCTTCTAAGAAGCTCCCGGACACGCTAAATGAGGTCACCAGAGGTAAATGACCTTCAGGATAGACTCAGAAGCGTCGCGTCGGACAAATGAGGTTAGATGAGGTCAATGACCTTTGCTATCCTCTTAGAAGCTCCCGCACACTCAAAATGAGGTCACCAGAGGTCAAAGACCTTTGCTATCTTCTAAGAAGCTCCCAGACACGCAAAATGAGGTCACCAAAGGTCAATGTTCTTTGCTATCTTCTAAGAAGCTCCCGCACACGCAAAATGTGGTCACCAGAAGTCAATGACCTTTGCTATCTTCTAAGACGCTCCCGGGCACGCAAAATGAGGTCACCAGAGGTCAATGACATTTGCTATCTTCTGAGACTCTCCCGGGCACGCAAAATGAGGTCACCAGGGGTCAATGACTTTTGCTATCTTCTAAGACGCTCCCGGACACGCAAAATGAGGTCACAAGAGGTCAATGGCCTTTGCTATCAACTTAGAAGCTCCACACACGCAAAATGAGGTCACCAGAGGTCAATGAACTTCAGAATAGACTCAGAAGCGCCGCGTCGGTCAAATGAGGTCAGATGATGTCAATGACCTTTGCTATCCTCTTTGAAGCTCCAGCACTCGCAAAATGAGGTCCCCAGAGGTCAATGACCTTTGCCATCTTCTAAGACGCTCCCGGACACACAAAATGAGGTCACCAGAGTTCAATGTCCTTTGCTATCTTCTAAGACGCTCCCGGACACGCAAAATGAGGTCACCAGAGGTCAAAGACCTTCAGGATAGACTCAGAAGCGCTGCGTCGGTCAAATGAGGTCAGGTGAGGTCAATGACCTTTGCTATTCTCTTAGACGCTCCCGCACACGCAAAATGAGGTCACCAGAGGTCAATGACTTTTGCTATCTTCTAAGAAGCTCCCGGACACGCAAACGAGGTCACCAGACGTCAATGACTTTTGCTATCTTCTAAGACGCTCCCGGACACGCAAAATGAGGTCACCAGAGGTCAATGACCTTCAGGATAAACTCAGAAGCGCCGCGTCGGTCAAATGAGGTCAGGTGAGGTCAATGACCTTTGCTATTTTCTTAGACGCTCCCAAACACGCAAAATGAGGTTACCAGAGGTCAATAGCCTTTGCTATCTTCTAAGACGCTCCCGCAATCTCAAAATGAAGCCACCAGAGGTCAACGACCTTTGCTATCTTCTAAGAAGCTCCCGGACACGCAAAATGAGGTCACCAAAGGTCAATGTTCTTTGCTATCTTCTAAGAAGCTCCCGCACACGCAAAATGTGGTCACCAGAAGTCAATGATCTTTGCTTTCTTCTAAGACGCTCCCGGGCACGCAAAATGAGGTCACCAGAGGTCAATGACCTTCGCTATCTTCTAAGACGCTCCCGGACACGCAAAATGAGGTCACCAGAGGTAAATGACCTTTGCTATCCTCTTAGAAGCTCCGCACACGCAAAATGAGGTCACCAGAGGTCAATGACCTTTGCTGTCTTCTAAGACGCTCCCGGGCACGCAAAATGAGGTCACCAGAGGTCAATGACCTTTGCTATCCTCTTAGAAGCTCCCGCACACGCAAAATGAGGTCACCAGTGGTCAATAACCTTTGCTATCCTCTTAGAAGCTCCGCACACGCAAAATGAGATCACCAGAGGTCAATGACATTTGCTTACTTCTAAGAAGCTCCCGGACACGCAAAATGAGGTCACCAGCGTTCAATGACATTTGCTGTCTTCTAAGACGCTCCCGCACACGCAAAATGAGGTCACCAGAGGTCAATGACCTTTGCTATCCTCTTTGAAGCTCCAGCACTCGCAAAATGAGGTCACCAGAGGTCAATGACCTTTGCCATCTTCTAAGACGCTCCCGGACACACAAAATGAGGTCACCAGAGTTCAATGTCCTTTGCTATCTTCTAAGACGCTCCCGGACACGCAAAATGAGGTCACCAGAGGTCAAAGACCTTCAGGATAGACTCAGAAGCGCTGCGTCGGTCAAATGAGGTCAGGTGAGGTCAATGACCTTTGCTATCCTCTTAGACGCTCCCGCACACGCAAAATGAGGTCACCAGAGGTCAATGACTTTTGCTATCTTCTAAGAAGCTCCCGGACACGCAAACGAGGTCACCAGAGGTCAATGACTTTTGCTATCTTCTAAGAGGCTCCCGGACACGCAAAATGAGGTCACCAGAGGTCAATGACGTTCAGGATAAACTCAGAAGCGCCGCGTCGGTCAAATGAGGTCAGGTGAGGTCAATGACCTTTGCTATTTTCTTAGACGCTCCCGCACACGCAAAATGAGGTTACCAGAGGTCAATAGCCTTTGCTATCTTCTAAGACGCTCCCGCAATCTCAAAATGAAGCCACCAGAGGTCAACGACCTTTACTATCTTCTAAGAAGCTCCCGGACACGCAAAATGAGGTCACCAGAGGTCAATATCCTTTGCTATCTTCTAAGAAGCTCCCGGACACGCAAAATGAGGTCACCAGAGGTCAATGACCTTTGCTATCCTATTAGAAGATAAGCACACGCAAAATGAGGTCACCAGACGTCAAAGACCTTTGCTATCTTCTAAGACGTTCCCGGGCACGCAAAATGAGGTCACCAGAGGTCAATGACCTTCGCTATCTTCTAAGACACTCCCGGACACGCAAAATGAGGTCACCAGAGGTAAATGACCTTTGCTATCCTCTTAGAAGCTCCGCACACGCAAAATGAGGTCACCAGAGGTCAATGACCTTTGCTTACTTCTAAGAAGCTCCCGGACACGCAAAATGAGGTCACCAGAGTTCAATGACATTTGCTGTCTTCTAAGACGCTCCCGCACAGGCAAAATGAGGTCACCAGAGGTCAATGACCTTTGCTATCCTCTTAGAAGCTCCGGACACGCAAAATGAGGTCACCAGAGGTCAATGACCTTCAGAATAGACTCAGAAGCGCCGCGTCGGTCAAATGAGGTCAGATGATGTCAATGACCTTTGCTATCCTCTTTGAAGCTCCAGCACTCGCAAAATGAGGTCACCAGAGGTCAATGACATTTGCCATCTTCTCAGACGCTCCCGGACACACAAAATGAGGTCACCAGAGTTCAATGACCTTTGCTATCTTCTAAGACGCTCCCGGACACGCAAAATGAGGTCACCAGAGGTCAATGACCTTCAGGATAGACTCAGAAGCGCCGCGTCGGTCAAATGAAGTCAGATGAGGTCAATGACATTTGCTATCCTCTTAGAAGCTCCCGCACACGCAAAATGAGGTCACCAGACGTCAATGACCTTTGCTATCTTCTAAGACGCTCCCGGGCACGCAAAATGAGGTCACCAGAGGTCAATGACCTTTGCTATCTTCTAAGGCGCTCTCGGGCACGCAAAATGAGGTCACCAGAGGTCAATGACCTTTGCTATCCTCTTAGAAGCTCCGCACACGCAAAATGAGGTCACCAGAGGTCATTGACCTTTGCTATCTTCTAAGAAGCTCCCAGACACGCAAAATGAGGTCACCAAAGTTCAATGTCCTTTGCTATCTTCTAAGAAGCTCCCGGACACGCAAAATGAGGTCACCAGAGGTCAATGACCTTCAGGATAGACTCAGAAGCGCCGCGTCGGTCAAATGAAGTCAGATGAGGTCAATGACATTTGCTATCCTCTTAGAAGTTCCCGCACACGCAAAATGAGGTCACCAGACGTCAATGACCTTTGCTATCTTCTAAGACGCTCCCGGGCACGCAAAATGAGGTCACCAGAGGTCAATGACCTTTACTATCTTCTAAGGCGCTCTCGGGCACGCAAAATGAGGTCACCAGAGGTCAATGACCTATGCTATCCTCTT
Source organism: Dolichovespula sylvestris (assembly GCA_918808275.2). Classification (NCBI taxonomy): domain Eukaryota; kingdom Metazoa; phylum Arthropoda; class Insecta; order Hymenoptera; family Vespidae; genus Dolichovespula; species Dolichovespula sylvestris. The sequence goes on along the minus strand of OU964962.1, from coordinate 272,576 downwards.
AGAAGCTCCGCACACGCAAAATGAGGTCACCAGAGGTCAATGACCTTTGCTATCTTCTAAGAAGCTCCCGGACACGCTAAATGAGGTCACCAGAGGTAAATGACCTTCAGGATATACTCAGAAGCGTCGCGTCGGACAAATGAGGTTAGATGAGGTCAATGACCTTTGCTATCCTCTTAGAAGCTCCCGCACACGCAAAATGAGGCCACCAGAGGTCAAAGACCTTTGCTATCTTCTAAGAAGCTCCCAGACACGCAAAATGAGGTCACCAAAGGTCAATGTTCTTTGCTATCTTCTAAGAAGCTCCCGCACACGCAAAATGTGGTCACCAGAAGTCAATGACCTTTGCTATCTTCTAAGACGCTCCCGGACACGCAAAATGAGGTCACAAGAGGTCAATGACCTTTGCTATCCTCTTAGAAGCTCCGCACACGCAAAATGAGGTCACCAGAGGTCAATGACCTTCAGAATAGACTCAGAAGCGCCGCGTCGGTCAAATGAGGTCAGATGATGTCAATGACCTTTGCTATCCTCTTTGAAGCTCCAGCACTCGCAAAATGAGGTCACCAGAGGTCAATGACCTTTGCCATCTTCTAAGACGCTCCCGGACACACAAAATGAGGTCACCAGAGTTCAATGTCCTTTGCTATCTTCTAAGACACTCCCGGACACGCAAAATGAGGTCACCAGAGGTCAAAGACCTTCAGGATAGACTCAGAAGCGCTGCGTCGGTCAAATGAGGTCAGGTGAGGTCAATGACTTTTGCTATCCTCTTAGACGCTCCCGCACACGCAAAATGAGGTCACCAGAGGTCAATGAATTTTGCTATCTTCTAAGAAGCTCCCGGACACGCAAACGAGGTCACCAGAGGTCAATGACTTTTGCTATCTTCTAAGACGCTCCCGGACACGCAAAATGAGGTCACCAGAGGTCAATGACCTTCAGGATAAACTCAGAAGCGCCGCGTCGGTCAAATGAGGTCAGGTGAGGTCAATGACCTTTGCTGTTTTCTTAGACGCTCCCAAACACGCAAAATGAGGTTACCAGAGGTCAATAGCCTTTGCTATCCTCTTAGAAGCTCCGGACACGCAAAATGAGGTCACCAGAGGTCAATGACCTTCAGAATAGACTCAGAAGCGCCGCGTCGGTCAAATGAGGTCAGATGATGTCAATGAACTTTGCTATCCTCTTTGAAGCTCCAGCACTCGCAAAATGAGGTCACCAGAGGTCAATGACCTTTGCCATCTTCTAAGACGCTCCCGGACACACAACATGAGGCCACCAGAGTTCAATGACCTTTGCTATCTTCTAAGACGCTCCCGGACACGCAAAATGAGGTCACCAGAAGTCAATGACCTTTGCTATCTTCTAAGACGCTCCCGGGCACGCAAAATGAGGTCACCAGAGGTCAATGACCTTTGCTATCTTCTAAGACTCTCCCGGGCACGCAAAATGAGGTCACCAGAGGTCAATGACTTTTGCTATCTTCTAAGACGCTCCCGGACACGCAAAATGAGGTCACAAGAGGTCAATGACCCTTGCTATCTTTTCAGACGCTCCCGGACACGCAAAATGAGGTCACCAGAGGTCAATGACCTTTGCTATCCTCTTAGAAGCTCCGCACACGCAAAATGAGGTCACCAGACGTCAATGACCTTTGCTATCTTCTAAGACGTTCCCGGGCACGCAAAATGAGGTCACCAGTGGTCAATAACCTTTGCTATCCTCTTAGAAGCTCCGCACACGCAAAATGAGGTCACCAGAGGTCAATGACCTTCAGAATAGACTCAGAAGCGCCGCGTCGGTCAAATGAGGTCAGATGATGTCAATGACCTTTGCTATCCTCTTTGAAGCTCCAGCACTCGCAAAATGAGGTCACCAGAGGTCAATGACATTTGCCATCTTCTAAGACGCTCCCGGATACACAAAATGAGGTCACCAGAGTTCAATGACCTTTGCTATCTTCTAAGACGCTCCCGGACACGCAAAATGAGGTCACCAGAGGTCAATGACCTTCAGGATAGACTCAGAAGCGCCGCGTCGGTCAAATGAAGTCAGATGAGGTCAATGACATTTGCTATCCACTTAGAAGCTCCCGCACACGCAAAATGAGGTCACCAGACGTCAATGACCTTTGCTATCTTCTAAGACGCTCCCGGGCACGCAGAATGAGGTCACCAGAGGTCAATGACCTTTGCTATCTTCTAAGGCGCTCTCGGGCACGCAAAATGAGGTCACCAGAGGTCAATGACATTTGCTATCCTCTTAGAAGCTCCGCACACGCAAAATGAGGTCACCAGAGGTCAATGACCTTTGCTATCTTCTAAGAAGCTCCCGGACACGCTAAATGAGGTCACCAGAGGTAAATGACCTTCAGGATAGACTCAGAAGCGTCGCGTCGGACAAATGAGGTTAGATGAGGTCAATGACCTTTGCTATCCTCTTAGAAGCTCCCGCACACGCAAAATGAGGTCACCAGAGGTCAAAGACCTTTGCTATCTTCTAAGAAGCTCCCAGACACGCAAAATGAGGTCACCAAAGGTCAATGTTCTTTGCTATCTTCTAAGAAGCTCCCGCACACGCAAAATGTGGTCACCAGAAGTCAATGACCTTTGCTATCTTCTAATAAGCTCCCGGACACGCAAAATGAGGTCACCAGTGGTCAATAACCTTTGCTATCCTCTTAGAAGCTCCGCACACGCAAAATGAGGTCACCAGAGGTCAATGACCTTCAGAATAGACTCAGAAGCGCCGCGTCGGTCAAATGAGGTCAGATGATGTCAATGACCTTTGCTATCCTCTTTGAAGCTCCAGCACTCGCAAAATGAGGTCACCAGAGGTCAATGACCTTTGCCATCTTCTAAGACGCTCCCGGACACACAAAATGAGGTCACCAGAGTTCAATGTCCTTTGCTATCTTCTAAGACGCTCCCGGACACGCAAAATGAGGTCACCAGAGGTCAAAGACCTTCAGGATAGACTCAGAAGCGCTGCGTCGGTCAAATGAGGTCAGGTGAGGTCAATGACCTTTGCTATCCTCTTAGACGCTCCCGCACACGCAAAATGAGGTCACCAGAGGTCAATGACTTTTGCTATCTTCTAAGAAGCTCCCGGACACGCAAACGAGGTCACCAGAGGTCAATGACTTTTGCTATCTTCTAAGACGCTCCCGGACACGCAAAATGAGGTCACCAGAGGTCAATGACCTTCAGGATAAACTCAGAAGCGCCGCGTCGGTCAAATGAGGTCAGGTGAGGTCAATGACCTTTGCTATTTTCTTAGACGCTCCCGCACACGCAAAATGAGGTTACCAGAGGTCAATAGCCTTTGCTATCTTCTAAGACGCTCCCGCAATCTCAAAATGAAGCCACCAGAGGTCAACGACCTTTGCTATCTTCTAAGAAGCTCCCGGACACGCAAAATGAGGTCACCAGAGGTCAATGACCTTTGCTATCCTCTTAGAAGATCCGCACACGCAAAATGAGGTCACCAGACGTAAAAGACCTTTGCTATCTTCTAAGACGTTCCCGGGCACGCAAAATGAGGTCACCAGAGGTCAATGACCTTCGCTATCTTCTAAGACGCTCCCGGACACGCAAAATGAGGTCACCAGAGGTAAATGACCTTTGCTATCCTCTTAGAAGCTCCGCACACGCAAAATGAGGTCACCAGAGGTCAATGACCTTTGCTGTCTTCTAAGACGCTCCCGGGCACGCAAAATGAGGTCACCAGAGGTCAATGACATTTGCTATCTTCTAATAAGCTCCCGAACACGCAAAATGAGGTCACCAGTGGTCAATAACCTTTGCTATCCTCTTAGAAGCTCCGCACACGCAAAATGAGGTCACCAGAGGTCAATGACCTTCAGAATAGACTCAGAAGCGCCGCGTCGGTCAAATGAGGTCAGATGATGTCAATGACCTTTGCTATCCTCTTTGAAGCTCCAGCACTCGCAAAATGAGGTCACCAGAGGTCAATGACCTTTGCCATCTTCTAAGACGCTCCCGGACACACAAAATGAGGTCACCAGAGTTCAATGTCCTTTGCTATCTTCTAAGACGCTCCCGGACACGCAAAATGAGGTCACCAGAGGTCAAAGACCTTCAGGATAGACTCAGAAGCGCTGCGTCGGTCAAATGAGGTCAGGTGAGGTCAATGACCTTTGCTATCCTCTTAGACGCTCCCGCACACGCAAAATGAGGTCACCAGAGGTCAATGACTTTTGCTATCTTCTAAGAAGCTCCCGGACACGCAAACGAGGTCACCAGAGGTCAATGACTTTTGCTATCTTCTAAGACGCTCCCGGACACGCAAAATGAGGTCACCAGAGGTCAATGACCTTCAGGATAAACTCAGAAGCGCCGCGTCGGTCAAATGAGGTCAGGTGAGGTCAATGACCTTTGCTATTTTCTTAGACGCTCCCGCACACGCAAAATGAGGTTACCAGAGGTCAATAGCCTTTGCTATCTTCTAAGACGCTCCCGCAATCTCAAAATGAAGCCACCAGAGGTCAACGACCTTTGCTATCTTCTAAGAAGCTCCCGGACACGCAAAATGAGGTCACCAGAGGTCAATGACCTTTGCTATCCTCTTAGAAGATCCGCACACGCAAAATGAGGTCAGCAGACGTCAAAGACCTTTGCTATCTTCTAAGACGTTCCCGGGCACGCAAAATGAGGTCACCAGATGTCAATGACCTTCGCTATCTTCTAAGACGCTCCCGGACACGCAAAATGAGGTCACCAGAGGTAAATGACCTTTGCTATCCTCTTAGAAGCTCCGCACACGCAAAATGAGGTCACCAGAGGTCAATGACCTTTGCTGTCTTCTAAGACGCTCCCGGGCACGCAAAATGAGGTCACCAGAGGTCAATGACATTTGCTATCTTCTAATAAGCTCCCGAACACGCAAAATGAGGTCACCAGTGGTCAATAACCTTTGCTATCCTCTTAGAAGCTCCGCACACGCAAAATGAGGTCACCAGAGGTCAATGACCTTCAGAATAGACTCAGAAGCGCCGCGTCGGTCAAATGAGGTCAGATGATGTCAATGACCTTTGCTATCCTCTTTGAAGCTCCAGCACTCGCAAAATGAGGTCACCAGAGGTCAATGACCTTTGCCATCTTCTAAGACGCTCCCGGACACACAAAATGAGGTCACCAGAGTTCAATGTCCTTTGCTATCTTCTAAGACGCTCCCGGACACGCAAAATGAGGTCACCAGAGGTCAAAGACCTTCAGGATAGACTCAGAAGCGCTGCGTCGGTCAAATGAGGTCAGGTGAGGTCAATGACCTTTGCTATCCTCTTAGACGCTCCCGCACACGCAAAATGAGGTCACCAGAGGTCAATGACTTTTGCTATCTTCTAAGAAGCTCCCGGACACGCAAACGAGGTCACCAGAGGTCAATGACTTTTGCTATCTTCTAAGACGCTCCCGGACACGCAAAATGAGGTCACCAGAGGTCAATGACCTTCAGGATAAACTCAGAAGCGCCGCGTCGGTCAAATGAGGTCAGGTGAGGTCAATGACCTTTGCTATTTTCTTAGACGCTCCCGCACACGCAAAATGAGGTTACCAGAGGTCAATAGCCTTTGCTATCTTCTAAGACGCTCCCGCAATCTCAAAATGAAGCCACCAGAGGTCAACGACCTTTGCTATCTTCTAAGAAGCTCCCGGACACGCAAAATGAGGTCACCAGAGGTCAATGACCTTTGCTATCCTCTTAGAAGATCCGCACACGCAAAATGAGGTCAGCAGACGTCAAAGACCTTTGCTATCTTCTAAGACGTTCCCGGGCACGCAAAATGAGGTCACCAGATGTCAATGACCTTCGCTATCTTCTAAGACGCTCCCGGACACGCAAAATGAGGTCACCAGAGGTAAATGACCTTTGCTATCCTCTTAGAAGCTCCGCACACGCAAAATGAGGTCACCAGAGGTCAATGACCTTTGCTGTCTTCTAAGACGCTCCCGGGCACGCAAAATGAGGTCACCAGAGGTCAATGACATTTGCTATCTTCTAATAAGCTCCCGGACACGCAAAATGAGGTCACCAGTGGTCAATAACCTTTGCTATCCTCTTAGAAGCTCCGCACACGCAAAATGAGGTCACCAGAGGTCAATGACCTTTGCTTACTTCTAAGAAGCTCCCGGACACGCAAAATGAGGTCACCAGAGTTCAATGACATTTGCTGTCTTCTAAGACGCTCCCGCACACGCAAAATGAGGTCACCAGAGGACAATGACCTTTGCTATCCTCTTAGAAGCTCCGGACACGCAAAATGAGGTCACCAGAGGTCAATGACCTTCAGAATAGACTCAGAAGCGCCGCGTCGGTCAAATGAGGTCAGATGATGTCAATGACCTTTGCTATCCTCTTTGAAGCTCCAGCACTCGCAAAATGAGGTCACCAGAGGTCAATGACCTTTGCCATCTTCTAAGACGCTCCCGGACACACAAAATGAGGTCACCAGAGGTCAACGACCTTTGCTATCTTCTAAGAAGCTCCCGGACACGCAAAATGAGGTCACCAGAGGTCAATGACCTTTGCTATCCTCTTAGAAGATCCGCACACGCAAAATGAGGTCACCAGACGTCAAAGACCTTTGCTATCTTCTAAGACGTTCCCGGGCACGCAAAATGAGGTCACCAGAGGTCAATGACCTTCGCTATCTTCTAAGACGCTCCCGGACACGCAAAATGAGGTCACCAGAGGTAAATGACCTTTGCTATCCTCTTAGAAGCTCCGCACACGCAAAATGAGGTCACCAGAGGTCAATGACCTTTGCTGTCTTCTAAGACGCTCCCGGGCACGCAAAATGAGGTCACCAGAGGTCAATGACCTTTGCTATCTTCTAATAAGCTCCCGGACACGCAAAATGAGGTCACCAGTGGTCAATAACCTTTGCTATCCTCTTAGAAGCTCTGCACACGCAAAATGAGGTCACCAGAGGTCAATGACCTTTGCTTACTTCTAAGAAGCTCCCGGACACGCAAAATGAGGTCACCAGAGTTCAATGACATTTGCTGTCTTCTAAGACGCTCCCGCACACGCAAAATGAGGTCACCAGAGGTCAATGACCTTTGCTATCCTCTTAGAAGCTCCGGACACGCAAAATGAGGTCACCAGAGGTCAATGACCTTCAGAACAGACTCAGAAGCGCCGCGTCGGTCAAATGAGGTCAGATGATGTCAATCACCTTTGCTATCCTCTTTGAAGCTCCAGCACTCGCAAAATGAGGTCACCAGAGGTCAATGACCTTTGCCATCTTCTAAGACGCTCCCGGACACACAAAATGAGGTCACCAGAGTTCAATGACCTTTGCTATCTTCTAAGACGCTCCCGGACACGCAAAATGAGGTCACCAGAGGTCAATGACCTTCAGGATAGACTCAGAAGCGCCGCGTCGGTCAAATGAAGTCAGATGAGGTCAATGACATTTGCTATCCTCTTAGAAGCTCCCGCACACGCAAAATGAGGTCACCAGACGTCAATGACCTTTGCTATCTTCTAAGACGCTCCCGGGCACGCAAAATGAGGTCACCAGAGGTCAATGACCTTTGCTATCTTCTAAGGCGCTCCCGGACACGCAAAATGAGGTCACCAGAAGTCAATGACCTTTGCTATCTTCTAAGACGCTCCCGGGCACGCAAAATGAGGTCACCAGAGGTCAATGACCTTTGCTATCTTCTAAGACTCTCCGGGGCACGCAAAATGAGGTCACCAGAGGTCAATGACTTTTGCTGTCTTCTAAGACGCTCCCGGACACGCAAAATGAGGTCACAAGAGGTCAATGACCCTTGCTATCTTTTCAGACGCTCCGGGACACGCAAAATGAGGTCACCAGAGGTCAATGACCTTTGCTATCCTCTTAGAAGCTCCGCACACGCAAAATGAGGTCACCAGATGTCAATGACATTTGCTATCTTCTAAGACGTTCCCGGGCACGCAAAATGAGGTCACCAGAGGTCAATGACCTTCGCTATCTTCTAAGACGCTCCCGGACATGCAAAATGAGGTCACCAGAGGTAAATGACTTTTGCTATCCTCTTAGAAGCTCCGCACACGCAAAATGAGGTCACCAGAGGTCAATGACCTTTGCTGGCTTCTAAGACGCTCCCGGGCACGCAAAATGAGGTCACCAGAGGTCAATGACCTTTGCTATCTTCTAAGAAGCTCCCGGACACGCAAAATGAGGTCACCAGTGGTCAATAACCTTTGCTATCCTCTTAGAAGCTCCGCACACGCAAAATGAGGTCACCAGAGGTCAATGACCATTGCTTACTTCTAAGAAGCTCCCGGACACGCAAAATGAGGTCACCAGAGTTCAATGACATTTGCTGTATTCTAAGACGCTCCCGCACACGCAAAATGAGTTCACCAGTGGTCAATAACCTTTGCTATCTTCTAAGAAGCTCCCGGACACGCTAAATGAGGTCACCAGAGGTAAATGACCTTCAGGATAGACTCAGAAGTGTCGCGTCGGACAAATGAGGTTAGATGAGGTCAATGACCTTTGCTATCCTCTTAGAAGCTCCCGCACACGCAAAATGAGGTCACCAGAGGTCAAAGACCTTTGCTATCTTCTAAGAAGCTCCCAGACACGCAAAATGAGGTCACCAAAGGTCAATGTTCTTTGCTATCTTCTAAGAAGCTCCCGCACACGCAAAATGTGGTCACCAGAAGTCAATGACCTTTGCTATCTTCTAAGACGCTCCCGGGCACGCAAAATGAGGTCACCAGAGGTCAATGACCTTTGCTATCTTCTGAGACTCTCCAGGGCACGCAAAATGAGGTCACCAGGGGTCAATGACATTTGCTATCTTCTAAGACGCTCCCGGACACGCAAAATGAGGTCACAAGAGGTCAATGACCTTTGCTATCCTCTTAGAAGCTCCGCAGACGCAAAATGAGGTCACCAGAGGTCAATGACCTACAGAATAGACTCAGAAGCGCCGCGTCGGTCAAATGAGGTCAGATGATGTCAATGACCTTTGCTATCCTCTTTGAAGCTCCAGCACTCGCAAAATGAGGTCACCAGAGGTCAATGACCTTTGCCATCTTCTAAGACGCTCCCGGACACACAAAATGAGGTCACCAGAGTTCAATGTCCTTTGCTATCTTCTAAGACGCTCCCGGACACGCTAAATGAGGTCACCAGAGGTCAAAGACCTTCAGGATAGACTCAGAAGCGCTGCGTCGGTCAAATGAGGTCAGGTGAGGTCAATGACCTTTGCTATCCTCTTAGACGCTCCCGCACACGCAAAATGAGGTCACCAGAGGTCAATGACTTTTGCTATCTTCTAAGAAGCTCCCGGACACGCAAACGAGGTCACCAGAGGTCAATGACTTTTGCTATCTTCTAAGACGCTCCCGGACACGCAAAATGAGGTCACCAGAGGTCAATGACCTTCAGGATAAACTCAGAAGCGCCGCGTCGGTCAAATGAGGTCAGGTGAGGTCAATGACCTTTGCTATTTTCTTAGACGCTCCGGCACACGCAAAATGAGGTTACCAGAGGTCAATAGCCTTTGCTATCTTCTAAGACGCTCCCGCAATCTCAAAATGAAGCCACCAGAGGTCAACGACCTTTGCTATCTTCTAAGAAGCTCCCGGACACGCAAAATGAGGTCACCAGAGGTCAATGACCTTTGCTATCCTCTTAGAAGATCCGCACACGCAAAATGAGGTCACCAGACGTCAAAGACCTTTGCTATCTTCTAAGACGTTCCCGGGCACGCAAAATGAGGTCACCAGAGGTCAATGACCTTCGCTATCTTCTAAGACGCTCCCGGACACGCAAAATGAGGTCACCAGAGGTAAATGACCTTTGCTATCCTCTTAGAAGATCCGCACACGCAAAATGAGGTCACCAGAGGTCAATGACCTTTGCTGTCTTCTAAGACGCTCCCGGGCACGCAAAATGAGGTCACCAGAGGTCAATGACCTTTGCTATCTTCTAATAAGCTCCCGGACACGCAAAATGAGGTCACCAGTGGTCAATAACCTTTCCTATCCTCATAGAAGCTCCGCACACGCAAAATGAGGTCACCAGACGTCAATGACATTTGCTTACTTCTAAGAAGCTCCCGGACACGCAAAATGAGGTCACCAGAGTTCAATGACATTTGCTGTCTCCTAAGACGTTCCCGCACACGCAAAATGAGGTCACCAGAGGTCAATGACCTTTGCTACCCTCTTAGAAGCTCCGGACACGCAAAATGAGGTCACCAGAGGTCAATGACCTTCAGAATAGACTCAGAAGCGCCGCGTCGGTCAAATGAGGTCAGATGATGTCAATGACCTTTGCTATCCTCTTTGAAGCTCCAGCACTCGCAAAATGAGGTCACCAGAGTTCAATGACCTTTGCCATCTTCTAAGACGCTCCCGGACACGCAAAATGAGGTCAGAAGAGGTCAATGACCCTTGCTATCTTTTCAGACGCTCCCGGACACGCAAAATGAGGTCACCAGAGGTCAATGACCTTTGCTATCCTCTTAGAAGCTCCGCACACGCAAAATCAGGTCACCATACGTCAATGACCTTTGCTATCTTCTAAGGCGCTCTCGGGCACGCAAAATGAGGTCACCAGAGGTCAATGACCTTTGCTATCCTCTTAGAAGCTCCGCACACGCAAAATGAGGTCACCAGAGGTCAATGACCTTTGCTATCTTCTAAGAAGCTCCCAGACACGCAAAATGAGGTCACCAAAGGTCAATGTTCTTTGCTATCTTCTAAGAAGCTCCCGCACACGCAAAATGTGGTCACCAGAAGTCAATGACCTTTGCTTTCTTCTAAGACGCTCCCGGGCACGCAAAATGAGGTCACCAGAGGTCAATGACCTTTGCTATCTTCTGAGACTCTCCCGGGCACGCAAAATGAGGTCACCAGTGGTCAATGACTTTTGCTATCTTCTAAGACGCTCCCGGACACGCAAAATGAGGTCACAAGAGGTCAATGACCTTTGCTATCCTCTTAGAAGCTCCGCACACGCAAAATGAGGTCACCAGAGGTCAATGACCTTTGCTATCCTCTTAGAAGCTCCGCACACGCAAAATGAGGTCACCAGAGGTCAATGACCTTTGCTGTCTTCTAAGACGCTCCCGGGCACGCAAAATGAGGTCACCAGAGGTCAATGACCTTTGCTATCTTCTAATAAGCTCCCGGACACGCAAAATGAGGTCACCAGTGGTCAATAACCTTTGCTATCCTCTTAGAAGCTCCGCACACGCAAAATGAGGTCACCAGAGGTCAATGACCTTTGCTTACTTCTAAGAAGCTCCCGGACACGCAAAATGAGGTCACCAGAGTTCAATGACATTTGCTGTCTTCTAAGACGCTCCCGCACACGCAAAATGAGGTCACCAGAGGTCAATGACCTTTGCTATCCTCTTAGAAGCTCCGGACACGCAAAATGAGGTCACCAGAGGTCAATGACCTTCAGGATAAACTCAGAAGCGCCGCGTCGGTCAAATGAGGTAAGGTGAGGTCAATGACCTTTGCTATTTTCTTAGACGCTCCCGCACACGCAAAATGAGGAGACCAGAGGTCAATAGCCTTTGCTATCTTCTAAGACGCTCCCGCAATCTGAAAATGAAGCCACCAGAGGTCAACGACCTTTGCTATCTTCTAAGAAGCTCCCGGACACGCAAAATGAGGTCACCAGAGGTCAATGACATTTGCTATCCTCTTAGAAGATCCGCACACGAAAAAAGAGGTCACCAGACGTCAAAGACCTTTGCTATCTTCTAAGACGTTCCCGGGCACGCAAAATGAGGTCACCAGAGGTCAATGACCTTCGCTATCTTCTAAGACGCTCCCGGACACGCAAAATGAGGTCACCAGAGGTAAATGACCTTTGCTATCCTCTTAGAAGCTCCGCACACGCAAAATGAGGTCACCAGAGGTCAATGACTTTTGCTGTCTTCTAAGACGCTCCCGGGCACGCAAAATGAGGTCACCAGAGGTCAATGACCTTTGCTATCTTCTAATAAGCTCCCGGACACGCAAAATGAGGTCACCAGTGGTCAATAACCTTTGCTATCCTCTTAGAAGCTCCGCACACGCAAAATGAGGTCACCAGAGGTCAATGACCTTTGCTTACTTCTAAGAAGCTCCCGGACACGCAAAATGAGGTCACCAGAGTTCAATGACATTTGCTGTCTTCTAAGACGCTCCCGCACACGCAAAATGAGGTCACCAGAGGTCAATGACCTTGCTATCCTCTTAGAAGCTCCGGACACGCAAAATGAGGTCACCAGAGGCCAATGACCTTCAGAATAGACTCAGAAGCGCCGCGTCGGTCAAATGAGGTCAGATGATGTCAATGACCTTTGCTATCCTCTTTGAAGCTACAGCACTCGCAAAATGAGGTCACCAGAGGTCAATGACCTTTGCCATCTTCTAAGACGCTCCCGGACAGACAAAATGAGGTCACCAGAGTTCAATGACCTTTGCTATCTTCTAAGACGCTCCCGGACACGCAAAATGAGGTCACCAGAGGTCAATGACCTTCAGGATAGACTCAGAAGCGCCGCGTCGGTCAAATGAAGTCAGATGAGGTCAATGACATTTGCTATCCTCTTAGAAGCTCCCGCACACGCAAAATGAGGTCACCAGACGTCAATGACCTTTGCTATCTTCTAAGACGCTCCCGGGCACGCAAAATGAGGTCACCAGAGGTCAATGACCTTTGCTATCTTCTAAGGCGCTCCCGGACACGCAAAATGAGTTCACCAGAAGTCAATGACCTTTGCTATCTTCTAAGACGCTCCCGGGCACGCAAAATGAGGTCACCAGAGGTCAATGACCTTTGCTATCTTCTAAGACTCTCCCGGGCACGCAAAATGAGGTCACCAGAGGTCAATGACTTTTGCTATCTTCTAAGACGCTCCCGGACACGCAAAATGAGGTCACAAGAGGTCAATGACCCTTGCTATCTTTTCAGACGCTCCCGGACACGCAAAATGAGGTCACCAGAGGTCAATGACCTTTGCTATCCTCTTAGAAGCTCCGCACACGCAAAATGAGGTCACCAGACGTCAATGACCTTTGCTATCTTCTAAGACGTTCCCGGGCACGCAAAATGAGGTCACCAGAGGTCAATGACCTTCGCTATCTTCTAAGACGCTCCCGGACACGCAAAATGAGGTCACCAGAGGTAAATGACTTTTGCTATCCTCTTAGAAGCTCCGCACACGCAAAATGAGGTCACCAGAGGTCAATGACCTTTGCTGTCTTCTAAGACGCTCCCGGGCACGCAAAATGAGGTCACCAGAGGTCAATGACCTTTGCTATCTTCTATGAAGCTCCCGGACACGCAAAATGAGGTCACCAGTGGTCAATAACCTTTGCTATCCTCTTAGAAGCTCCGCACACGCAAAATGAGGTCACCAGAGGTCAATGACCATTGCTTACTTCTAAGAAGCTCCCGGACACGCAAAATGAGGTCACCAGAGTTCAATGACATTTGCTGTATTCTAAGACGCTCCCGCACACGCAAAATGAGGTCACCAGAGGTCAATGAACTTTGCTATCTTCTAAGAAGCTCCCGGACACGCAAAATGTGTGTCACCAGAGGTCAATGACCTTTGCTATCTTCTAAGACGCTCCCGGACACGCAAAATGAGGTCAACAGAGGTCAATGACCTTTGCTATCTTCTAAGACGCTCCCGGACACGCAAAATGAGTTCACCAGAGGTCAATGACCTTTGCTATCTTCTAAGACGCTCCCGGACACGCAAAATGAGGTCACCAGAGGTCAATGACCTTTGCTATCTTCTAAGACGCTCCCGGACACGCAAAATGAGGTCACCAGAGGTCAATGACCTTTGCTATCCTCTTAGAAGCTCCGCACACGCAAAATGAGGTCACCAGAGTTCAATGTCCTTTGCTATCTTCTAAGACGCTCCCGGACACGCAAAATGAGGTCACCAGAGGTCAATGACCTTCAGGATAGACTCAGAAGCGCCGCGTCGGTCAAATGAGGTCAGGTGAGGTCAATGACCTTTGCTATCCTCTTAGACGCTCACGCACACGCAAAATGAGGTCACCAGAGGTCAATAGCCTTTGCTATATTCTAAGACGCTCCCGCAATCGCAAAATGAAGCCACCAGAGGTCAACGACCTTTGCTATCTTCTAAGACGCTCCCGGATACGCAAAATGAGGTCACCAGAGGTCAATCACATTTGCTATCTTCTAAGAAGCTCCTGGACACGCAAAATGAGGTCACCAGAGGTCAATGACCTTTGCTATCTTCTAAGACGCTCCCGGACACGCAAAATGAGGTCACCAGAGGTCAATGACCTTTGCTATCCTCTTAGAAGCTCCGCACACGCAAAATGAGGTCACCAGAGTTCAATGACCTTTGCTATCTTCTAAGACGCTCCCGGACACGCAAAATGAGGTCATCAGAGGTCAATGACCTTCAGGATAGACTCAGAAGCGCCGCGTCGGTCAAATGAAGTCAGATGAGGTCAATGACATTTGCTATCATCTTAGAAGCTCCCGCACACGCAAAATGAGGTCACCAGACGTCAATGACCTTTGCTATCTTCTAAGACGCTCCCGGGCACGCAAAATGAGGTCACCAGAGGTCAATGACCTTTGCTATCTTCTAAGGCGCTCCCGGACACGCAAAATGAGGTCACCAGAAGTCAATGACCTTTGCTATCTTCTAAGACGCTCCCGGGCACGCAAAATGAGGTCACCAGAGGTCAATGACCTTTGCTATCTTCTAAGACTCTCCCGGGCACGCAAAATGAGGTCACCAGAGGTCAATGACTTTTGCTATCTTCTAAGACGCTCCCGGACACGCAAAATGAGGTCACAAGAGGTCAATGACCCTTGCTATCTTTTCAGACGCTCCCGGACACGCAAAATGAGGTCACCAGAGGTCAATGACCTTTGCTATCCTCTTAGAAGCTCCGCACACGCAAAATGAGGTCACCAGAGACAATGACCATTGCTTACTTCTAAGAAGCTCCCGGACACGCAAAATGAGGTCACCAGAGTTCAATGACATTTGCTGTATTCTAAGACGCTCCCGCACACGCAAAATGAGGTCACCAGAGGTCAATGAACTTTGCTATCTTCTAAGAAGCTCCCGGACACGCAAAATGTGTGTCACCAGAGGTCAATGACCTTTGCTATCTTCTAAGACGCTCCCGGACACGCAAAATGAGGTCAACAGAGGTCAATGACCTTTGCTATCTTCTAAGACGCTCCCGGACACGCAAAATGAGTTCACCAGAGGTCAATGACCTTTGCTATCTTCTAAGACGCTCCCGGACACGCAAAATGAGGTCACCAGAGGTCAATGACCTTTGCTATCTTCTAAGACGCTCCCGGACACGCAAAATGAGGTCACCAGAGGTCAATGACCTTTGCTATCCTCATAGAAGCTCCGCACACGCAAAATGAGGTCACCGGAGTTCAATGACCTTTGCTATCTTCTAAGACGCTCCCGGACACGCAAAATGAGGTCACCAGAGGTCAATGACCTTCAGGATAGACTCAGAAGCGCCGCGTCGGTCAAATGAAGTCAGATGAGGTCAATGACATTTGCTATCCTCTTAGAAGCTCCCGCACACGCAAAATGAGGTCACCAGACGTCAATGACCTTTACTATCTTCTAAGACGCTCCCGGGCACGCAAAATGAGGTCACCAGAGGTCAATGACCTTTGCTATCTTCTAAGGCGCTCTCGGGCACGCAAAATGAGGTCACCAGAGGTCAATGACCTTTGCTATCCTCTTAGAAGCTCCGCACACGCAAAATGAGGTCACCAGAGTTCAATGTCCTTTGCTATCTTCTAAGACGCTCCCGGACACGCAAAATGAGGTCACCAGAGGTCAATGACCTTCAGGATAGACTCAGAAGCGCCGCGTCGGTCAAATGAGGTCAGGTGAGGTCAATGACCTTTGCTATCCTCTTAGACGCTCACGCACACGCAAAATGAGGTCACCAGAGGTCAATAGCCTTTGCTATATTCTAAGACGCTCCCGCAATCGCAAAATGAAGCCACCAGAGGTCAACGACCTTTGCTATCTTCTAAGACGCTCCCGGATACGCAAAATGAGGTCACCAGAGGTCAATCACATTTGCTATCTTCTAAGAAGCTCCTGGACACGCAAAATGAGGTCACCAGAGGTCAATGACCTTCGCTATCTTCTAAGACGCTCCCGGACACGCAAAATGAGGTCACCAGAGGTCAATGACCTTCAGAATAGACTCAGAAGCGCCGCGTCGGTCAAATGAGGTCAGATGATGTCAATGACCTTTGCTATCCTCTTTGAAGCTCCAGCACTCGCAAAATGAGGTCACCAGAGTTCAATGACCTTTGCCATCTTCTAAGACGCTCCCGGACACGCAAAATGAGGTCAGAAGAGGTCAATGACCCTTGCTATCTTTTCAGACGCTCCCGGACACGCAAAATGAGGTCACCAGAGGTCAATGACCTTTGCTATCCTCTTAGAAGCTCCGCACACGCAAAATCAGGTCACCATACGTCAATGACCTTTGCTATCTTCTAAGGCGCTCTCGGGCACGCAAAATGAGGTCACCAGAGGTCAATGACCTTTGCTATCCTCTTAGAAGCTCCGCACACGCAAAATGAGGTCACCAGAGGTCAATGACCTTTGCTATCTTCTAAGAAGCTCCCAGACACGCAAAATGAGGTCACCAAAGGTCAATGTTCTTTGCTATCTTCTAAGAAGCTCCCGCACACGCAAAATGTGGTCACCAGAAGTCAATGACCTTTGCTTTCTTCTAAGACGCTCCCGGGCACGCAAAATGAGGTCACCAGAGGTCAATGACCTTTGCTATCTTCTGAGACTCTCCCGGGCACGCAAAATGAGGTCACCAGTGGTCAATGACTTTTGCTATCTTCTAAGACGCTCCCGGACACGCAAAATGAGGTCACAAGAGGTCAATGACCTTTGCTATCCTCTTAGAAGCTCCGCACACGCAAAATGAGGTCACCAGAGGTCAATGACCTTTGCTATCCTCTTAGAAGCTCCGCACACGCAAAATGAGGTCACCAGAGGTCAATGACCTTTGCTGTCTTCTAAGACGCTCCCGGGCACGCAAAATGAGGTCACCAGAGGTCAATGACCTTTGCTATCTTCTAATAAGCTCCCGGACACGCAAAATGAGGTCACCAGTGGTCAATAACCTTTGCTATCCTCTTAGAAGCTCCGCACACGCAAAATGAGGTCACCAGAGGTCAATGACCTTTGCTTACTTCTAAGAAGCTCCCGGACACGCAAAATGAGGTCACCAGAGTTCAATGACATTTGCTGTCTTCTAAGACGCTCCCGCACACGCAAAATGAGGTCACCAGAGGTCAATGACCTTTGCTATCCTCTTAGAAGCTCCGGACACGCAAAATGAGGTCACCAGAGGTCAATGACCTTCAGGATAAACTCAGAAGCGCCGCGTCGGTCAAATGAGGTAAGGTGAGGTCAATGACCTTTGCTATTTTCTTAGACGCTCCCGCACACGCAAAATGAGGAGACCAGAGGTCAATAGCCTTTGCTATCTTCTAAGACGCTCCCGCAATCTGAAAATGAAGCCACCAGAGGTCAACGACCTTTGCTATCTTCTAAGAAGCTCCCGGACACGCAAAATGAGGTCACCAGAGGTCAATGACATTTGCTATCCTCTTAGAAGATCCGCACACGAAAAAAGAGGTCACCAGACGTCAAAGACCTTTGCTATCTTCTAAGACGTTCCCGGGCACGCAAAATGAGGTCACCAGAGGTCAATGACCTTCGCTATCTTCTAAGACGCTCCCGGACACGCAAAATGAGGTCACCAGAGGTAAATGACCTTTGCTATCCTCTTAGAAGCTCCGCACACGCAAAATGAGGTCACCAGAGGTCAATGACTTTTGCTGTCTTCTAAGACGCTCCCGGGCACGCAAAATGAGGTCACCAGAGGTCAATGACCTTTGCTATCTTCTAATAAGCTCCCGGACACGCAAAATGAGGTCACCAGTGGTCAATAACCTTTGCTATCCTCTTAGAAGCTCCGCACACGCAAAATGAGGTCACCAGAGGTCAATGACCTTTGCTTACTTCTAAGAAGCTCCCGGACACGCAAAATGAGGTCACCAGAGTTCAATGACATTTGCTGTCTTCTAAGACGCTCCCGCACACGCAAAATGAGGTCACCAGAGGTCAATGACCTTGCTATCCTCTTAGAAGCTCCGGACACGCAAAATGAGGTCACCAGAGGCCAATGACCTTCAGAATAGACTCAGAAGCGCCGCGTCGGTCAAATGAGGTCAGATGATGTCAATGACCTTTGCTATCCTCTTTGAAGCTACAGCACTCGCAAAATGAGGTCACCAGAGGTCAATGACCTTTGCCATCTTCTAAGACGCTCCCGGACAGACAAAATGAGGTCACCAGAGTTCAATGACCTTTGCTATCTTCTAAGACGCTCCCGGACACGCAAAATGAGGTCACCAGAGGTCAATGACCTTCAGGATAGACTCAGAAGCGCCGCGTCGGTCAAATGAAGTCAGATGAGGTCAATGACATTTGCTATCCTCTTAGAAGCTCCCGCACACGCAAAATGAGGTCACCAGACGTCAATGACCTTTGCTATCTTCTAAGACGCTCCCGGGCACGCAAAATGAGGTCACCAGAGGTCAATGACCTTTGCTATCTTCTAAGGCGCTCCCGGACACGCAAAATGAGTTCACCAGAAGTCAATGACCTTTGCTATCTTCTAAGACGCTCCCGGGCACGCAAAATGAGGTCACCAGAGGTCAATGACCTTTGCTATCTTCTAAGACTCTCCCGGGCACGCAAAATGAGGTCACCAGAGGTCAATGACTTTTGCTATCTTCTAAGACGCTCCCGGACACGCAAAATGAGGTCACAAGAGGTCAATGACCCTTGCTATCTTTTCAGACGCTCCCGGACACGCAAAATGAGGTCACCAGAGGTCAATGACCTTTGCTATCCTCTTAGAAGCTCCGCACACGCAAAATGAGGTCACCAGACGTCAATGACCTTTGCTATCTTCTAAGACGTTCCCGGGCACGCAAAATGAGGTCACCAGAGGTCAATGACCTTTGCTATCTTCTAAGACGCTCCCGGACACGCAAAATGAGGTCACCAGAGGTAAATGACTTTTGCTATCCTCTTAGAAGCTCCGCACACGCAAAATGAGGTCACCAGAGGTCAATGACCTTTGCTGTCTTCTAAGACGCTCCCGGGCACGCAAAATGAGGTCACCAGAGGTCAATGACCTTTGCTATCTTCTATGAAGCTCCCGGACACGCAAAATGAGGTCACCAGTGGTCAATAACCTTTGCTATCCTCTTAGAAGCTCCGCACACGCAAAATGAGGTCACCAGAGGTCAATGACCATTGCTTACTTCTAAGAAGCTCCCGGACACGCAAAATGAGGTCACCAGAGTTCAATGACATTTGCTGTATTCTAAGACGCTCCCGCACACGCAAAATGAGGTCACCAGAGGTCAATGAACTTTGCTATCTTCTAAGAAGCTCCCGGACACGCAAAATGTGTGTCACCAGAGGTCAATGACCTTTGCTATCTTCTAAGACGCTCCCGGACACGCAAAATGAGGTCAACAGAGGTCAATGACCTTTGCTATCTTCTAAGACGCTCCCGGACACGCAAAATGAGTTCACCAGAGGTCAATGACCTTTGCTATCTTCTAAGACGCTCCCGGACACGCAAAATGAGGTCACCAGAGGTCAATGACCTTTGCTATCTTCTAAGACGCTCCCGGACACGCAAAATGAGGTCACCAGAGGTCAATGACCTTTGCTATCCTCTTAGAAGCTCCGCACACGCAAAATGAGGTCACCAGAGTTCAATGTCCTTTGCTATCTTCTAAGACGCTCCCGGACACGCAAAATGAGGTCACCAGAGGTCAATGACCTTCAGGATAGACTCAGAAGCGCCGCGTCGGTCAAATGAGGTCAGGTGAGGTCAATGACCTTTGCTATCCTCTTAGACGCTCACGCACACGCAAAATGAGGTCACCAGAGGTCAATAGCCTTTGCTATATTCTAAGACGCTCCCGCAATCGCAAAATGAAGCCACCAGAGGTCAACGACCTTTGCTATCTTCTAAGACGCTCCCGGATACGCAAAATGAGGTCACCAGAGGTCAATCACATTTGCTATCTTCTAAGAAGCTCCTGGACACGCAAAATGAGGTCACCAGAGGTCAATGACCTTTGCTATCTTCTAAGACGCTCCCGGACACGCAAAATGAGGTCACCAGAGGTCAATGACCTTTGCTATCCTCTTAGAAGCTCCGCACACGCAAAATGAGGTCACCAGAGTTCAATGACCTTTGCTATCTTCTAAGACGCTCCCGGACACGCAAAATGAGGTCATCAGAGGTCAATGACCTTCAGGATAGACTCAGAAGCGCCGCGTCGGTCAAATGAAGTCAGATGAGGTCAATGACATTTGCTATCATCTTAGAAGCTCCCGCACACGCAAAATGAGGTCACCAGACGTCAATGACCTTTGCTATCTTCTAAGACGCTCCCGGGCACGCAAAATGAGGTCACCAGAGGTCAATGACCTTTGCTATCTTCTAAGGCGCTCCCGGACACGCAAAATGAGGTCACCAGAAGTCAATGACCTTTGCTATCTTCTAAGACGCTCCCGGGCACGCAAAATGAGGTCACCAGAGGTCAATGACCTTTGCTATCTTCTAAGACTCTCCCGGGCACGCAAAATGAGGTCACCAGAGGTCAATGACTTTTGCTATCTTCTAAGACGCTCCCGGACACGCAAAATGAGGTCACAAGAGGTCAATGACCCTTGCTATCTTTTCAGACGCTCCCGGACACGCAAAATGAGGTCACCAGAGGTCAATGACCTTTGCTATCCTCTTAGAAGCTCCGCACACGCAAAATGAGGTCACCAGAGACAATGACCATTGCTTACTTCTAAGAAGCTCCCGGACACGCAAAATGAGGTCACCAGAGTTCAATGACATTTGCTGTATTCTAAGACGCTCCCGCACACGCAAAATGAGGTCACCAGAGGTCAATGAACTTTGCTATCTTCTAAGAAGCTCCCGGACACGCAAAATGTGTGTCACCAGAGGTCAATGACCTTTGCTATCTTCTAAGACGCTCCCGGACACGCAAAATGAGGTCAACAGAGGTCAATGACCTTTGCTATCTTCTAAGACGCTCCCGGACACGCAAAATGAGTTCACCAGAGGTCAATGACCTTTGCTATCTTCTAAGACGCTCCCGGACACGCAAAATGAGGTCACCAGAGGTCAATGACCTTTGCTATCTTCTAAGACGCTCCCGGACACGCAAAATGAGGTCACCAGAGGTCAATGACCTTTGCTATCCTCATAGAAGCTCCGCACACGCAAAATGAGGTCACCGGAGTTCAATGACCTTTGCTATCTTCTAAGACGCTCCCGGACACGCAAAATGAGGTCACCAGAGGTCAATGACCTTCAGGATAGACTCAGAAGCGCCGCGTCGGTCAAATGAAGTCAGATGAGGTCAATGACATTTGCTATCCTCTTAGAAGCTCCCGCACACGCAAAATGAGGTCACCAGACGTCAATGACCTTTGCTATCTTCTAAGACGCTCCCGGGCACGCAAAATGAGGTCACCAGAGGTCAATGACCTTTGCTATCTTCTAAGGCGCTCTCGGGCACGCAAAATGAGGTCACCAGAGGTCAATGACCTTTGCTATCCTCTTAGAAGCTCCGCACACGCAAAATGAGGTCACCAGAGTTCAATGTCCTTTGCTATCTTCTAAGACGCTCCCGGACACGCAAAATGAGGTCACCAGAGGTCAATGACCTTCAGGATAGACTCAGAAGCGCCGCGTCGGTCAAATGAGGTCAGGTGAGGTCAATGACCTTTGCTATCCTCTTAGACGCTCACGCACACGCAAAATGAGGTCACCAGAGGTCAATAGCCTTTGCTATATTCTAAGACGCTCCCGCAATCGCAAAATGAAGCCACCAGAGGTCAACGACCTTTGCTATCTTCTAAGACGCTCCCGGATACGCAAAATGAGGTCACCAGAGGTCAATGACATTTGCTATCTTCTAAGAAGCTCCTGGACACGCAAAATGAGGTCACCAGAGGTCAATGACCTTTGCTATCTTCTAAGACGCTCCCGGACACGCAAAATGAGGTCACCAGAGGTCAATGACCTTTGCTATCCTCTTAGAAGCTCCGCACACGCAAAATGAGGTCACCAGAGTTCAATGACCTTTGCTATCTTCTAAGACGCTCCCGGACACGCAAAATGAGGTCATCAGAGGTCAATGACCTTCAGGATAGACTCAGAAGCGCCGCGTCGGTCAAATGAAGTCAGATGAGGTCAATGACATTTGCTATCATCTTAGAAGCTCCCGCACACGCAAAATGAGGTCACCAGACGTCAATGACCTTTGCTATCTTCTAAGACGCTCCCGGGCACGCAAAATGAGGTCACCAGAGGTCAATGACCTTTGCTATCTTCTAAGGCGCTCCCGGACACGCAAAATGACGTCACCAGAAGTCAATGACCTTTGCTATCTTCTAAGACGCTCCCGGGCACGCAAAATGAGGTCACCAGAGGTCAATGACCTTTGCTATCTTCTAAGACTCTCCCGGGCACGCAAAATGAGGTCACCAGAGGTCAATGACTTTTGCTATCTTCTAAGACGCTCCCGGACACGCAAAATGAGGTCACAAGAGGTCAATGACCCTTGCTATCTTTTCAGACGCTCCCGGACACGCAAAATGAGGTCACCAGAGGTCAATGACCTTTGCTATCCTCTTAGAAGCTCCGCACACGCAAAATGAGGTCACCAGACGTCAATGACCTTTGCTATCTTCTAAGACGTTCCCGGGCACGCAAAATGAGGTCACCAGAGGTCAATGACCTTCGCTATCTTCTAAGACGCTCCCGGACACGCAAAATGAGGTCACCAGAGGTAAATGACTTTTGCTATCCTCTAAGAAGCTCCGCACACGCAAAATGAGGTCACCAGAGTTCAATGACCTTTGCTGTCTTCTAAGACGCTCCCGGGCCCGCAAAATGAGGTCACCAGAGGTCAATGACCTTTGCTATCTTCTAAGAAGCTCCCGGACACGCAAAATGAGGTCACCAGTGTTCAATAACCTTTGCTATCCTCTTAGAAGCTCCGCACACGCAAAATGAGGTCACCAGAGGTCAATGACCATTGATTACTTCTAAGAAGCTCCCGGACACGCAAAATGAGGTCACCAGAGTTCAATGACATTTGCTGTATTCTAAGACGCTCCCGCACACGCAAAATGAGGTCACCAGAGGTCAATGAACTTTGCTATCTTCTAAGAAGCTCCCGGACACGCAAAATGTGTGTCACCAGAGGTCAATGACCTTTGCTATCTTCTAAGACGCTCCCGGACACGCAAAATGAGGTCAACAGAGGTCAATGACCTTTGCTATCTTCTAAGACGCTCCCGGACACGCAAAATGAGTTCACCAGAGGTCAATGACCTTTGCTATCTTCTAAGACGCTCCCGGACACGCAAAATGAGGTCACCAGAGGTCAATGACCTTTGCTATCTTCTAAGACGCTCCCGGAAACGCAAAATGAGGTCACCAGAGGTCAATGACCTTTGCTATACTCTTAGAAGCTCCGCACACGCAAAATGAGGTCACCAGAGTTCAATGACCTTTGCTATCTTCTAAGACGCTCCCGGACACGCAAAATGAGGTCACCAGAGGTCAATGACCTTCAGGATAGACTCAGAAGCGCCGCGTCGGTCAAATGAAGTCAGATGAGGTCAATGACATTTGCTATCCTCTTAGAAGCTCCCGCACAAGCAAAATGAGGTCACCAGACGTCAATGACCTTTGCTATCTTCTAAGACGCTCCCGGGCACGCAAAATGAGGTCACCAGAGGTCAATGACCTTTGCTATCTTCTAAGGCGCTCTCGGGCACGCAAAATGAGGTCACCAGAGGTCAATGACCTTTGCTATCCTCTTAGAAGCTCCGCACACGCAAAATGAGGTCACCAGAGTTCAATGTCCTTTGCTATCTTCTAAGACGCTCCCGGACACGCAAAATGAGGTCACCAGAGTTCAATGACATTTGCTGTCTTCTAAGACGCTCCCGCACACGCAAAATGAGGTCACCAGAGGTCAATGAACTTTGCTATCTTCTAAGAAGCTCCCGGACACGCAAAATGTGTGTCACCAGAGGTCAATGACCTTTGCTATCTTCTAAGACGCTCCCGGACACGCAAAATGAGGTCAACAGAGGTCAATGACCTTTGCTATCTTCTAAGACGCTCCCGGACACGCAAAATGAGTTCACCAGAGGTCAATGACCTTTGCTATCTTCTAAGACGCTCCCGGACACGCAAAATGAGGTCACCAGAGGTCAATGACCTTTGCTATCTTCTAAGACGCTCCCGGAAACGCAAAATGAGGTCACCAGAGGTCAATGACCTTTGCTATACTCTTAGAAGCTCCGCACACGCAAAATGAGGTCACCAGAGTTCAATGACCTTTGCTATCTTCTAAGACGCTCCCGGACACGCAAAATGAGGTCACCAGAGGTCAATGACCTTCAGGATAGACTCAGAAGCGCCGCGTCGGTCAAATGAAGTCAGATGAGGTCAATGACATTTGCTATCCTCTTAGAAGCTCCCGCACAAGCAAAATGAGGTCACCAGACGTCAATGACCTTTGCTATCTTCTAAGACGCTCCCGGGCACGCAAAATGAGGTCACCAGAGGTCAATGACCTTTGCTATCTTCTAAGGCGCTCTCGGGCACGCAAAATGAGGTCACCAGAGGTCAATGACCTTTGCTATCCTCTTAGAAGCTCCGCACACGCAAAATGAGGTCACCAGAGTTCAATGTCCTTTGCTATCTTCTAAGACGCTCCCGGACACG
This sequence comes from Dolichovespula sylvestris, assembly GCA_918808275.2. NCBI lineage: Eukaryota > Metazoa > Arthropoda > Insecta > Hymenoptera > Vespidae > Dolichovespula > Dolichovespula sylvestris. Next base: position 247,658 of record OU964962.1, on the reverse strand, counting down.
CAAAATGAGGTCACCAGAGTTCAATGACATTTGCTGTCTTCTAAGACGTTCCCGCACACGCAAAATGAGGTCACCAGAGGTCAATGACCTTTGCTATCCTCTTAGAAGCTCCGGACACGCAAAATGAGGTCACCAGAGGTCAATGACCTTCAGAATAGACTCAGAAGCGCCGCGTCGGTCAAATGAGGTCAGATGATGTCAATGACCTTTGCTATCCTCTTTGAAGCTCCAGCACTCGCAAAATGAGGTCACCAGAGGTCAATGACCTTTGCCATCTTCTAAGACGCTCCCGGACACGCAAAATGAGGTCACAAGAGGTCAATGACCCTTGCTATCTTTTCAGACGCTCCCGGACACGCAAAATGAGGTCACCAGAGGTCAATGACCTTTGCTATCCTCTTAGAAGCTCCGCACACGCAAAATCAGGTCACCAGACGTCAATGACCTTTGCTATCTTCTAAGGCGCTCTCGGGCACGCAAAATGAGGTCACCAGAGGTCAATGACCTTTGCTATCTTCTAAGACTCTCCCGGGCACGCAAAATGAGGTCACCAGAGGTCAATGACTTTTGCTATCTTCTAAGACGCTCCCGGACACGCAAAATGAGGTCACAAGAGGTCAATGACCCTTGCTATCTTTTCAGACGCTCCCGGACACGCAAAATGAGGTCACCAGAGGTCAATGACCTTTGCTATCCTCTTAGAAGCTCCGCACACGCAAAATGAGGTCACCAGACGTCAATGACCTTTGCTATCTTCTAAGACGTTCCCGGGCACGCAAAATGAGGTCACCAGAGGTCAATGACCTTCGCTATCTTCTAAGACGCTCCCGGACACGCAAAATGAGGTCACCAGAGGTAAATGACTTTTGCTATCCTCTAAGAAGCTCCGCACACGCAAAATGAGGTCACCAGAGTTCAATGACCTTTGCTGTCTTCTAAGACGCTCCCGGGCCCGCAAAATGAGGTCACCAGAGGTCAATGACCTTTGCTATCTTCTAAGAAGCTCCCGGACACGCAAAATGAGGTCACCAGTGGTCAATAACCTTTGCTATCCTCTTAGAAGCTCCGCACACGCAAAATGAGGTCACCAGAGGTCAATGACCATTGCTTACTTCTAAGAAGCTCCCGGACACGCAAAATGAGGTCACCAGAGTTCAATGACATTTGCTGTATTCTAAGACGCTCCCGCACACGCAAAATGAGGTCACCAGAGGTCAATGAACTTTGCTATCTTCTAAGAAGCTCCCGGACACGCAAAATGTGTGTCACCAGAGGTCAATGACCTTTGCTATCTTCTAAGACGCTCCCGGACACGCAAAATGAGGTCAACAGAGGTCAATGACCTTTGCTATCTTCTAAGACGCTCCCGGACACGCAAAATGAGTTCACCAGAGGTCAATGACCTTTGCTATCTTCTAAGACGCTCCCGGACACGCAAAATGAGGTCACCAGAGGTCAATGACCTTTGCTATCTTCTAAGACGCTCCCGGAAACGCAAAATGAGGTCACCAGAGGTCAATGACCTTTGCTACCCTCTTAGAAGCTCCGCACACGCAAAATGAGGTCACCAGAGTTCAATGACCTTTGCTATCTTCTAAGACGCTCCCGGACACGCAAAATGAGGTCACCAGAGGTCAATGACCTTCAGGATAGACTCAGAAGCGCCGCGTCGGTCAAATGAAGTCAGATGAGGTCAATGACATTTGCTATCCTCTTAGAAGCTCCCGCACAAGCAAAATGAGGTCACCAGACGTCAATGACCTTTGCTATCTTCTAAGACGCTCCCGGGCACGCAAAATGAGGTCACCAGAGGTCAATGACCTTTGCTATCTTCTAAGGCGCTCTCGGGCACGCAAAATGAGGTCACCAGAGGTCAATGTCCTTTGCTATCCTCTTAGAAGCTCCGCACACGCAAAATGAGGTCACCAGAGTTCAATGTCCTTTGCTATCTTCTAAGACGCTCCCGGACACGCAAAATGAGGTCACCAGAGTTCAATGACATTTGCTGTCTTCTAAGACGTTCCCGCACACGCAAAATGAGGTCACCAGAGGTCAATGACCTTTGCTATCCTCTTAGAAGCTCCGGACACGCAAAATGAGGTCACCAGAGGTCAATGACCTTCAGAATAGACTCAGAAGCGCCGCGTCGGTCAAATGAGGTCAGATGATGTCAATGACCTTTGCTATCCTCTTTGAAGCTCCAGCACTCGCAAAATGAGGTCACCAGAGGTCAATGACCTTTGCCATCTTCTAAGACGCTCCCGGACACGCAAAATGAGGTCACAAGAGGTCAATGACCCTTGCTATCTTTTCAGACGCTCCCGGACACGCAAAATGAGGTCACCAGAGGTCAATGACCTTTGCTATCCTCTTAGAAGCTCCGCACACGCAAAATCAGGTCACCAGACGTCAATGACCTTTGCTATCTTCTAAGGCGCTCTCGGGCACGCAAAATGAGGTCACCAGAGGTCAATGACCTTTGCTATCCTCTTAGAAGCTCCGCACACGCAAAATGAGGTCACCAGAGGTCAATGACCTTTGCTATCTTCTAAGAAGCTCCCAGACACGCAAAATGAGGTCACCAAAGGTCAATGTTCTTTGCTATCTTCTAAGAAGCTCCCGCACACGCAAAATGTGGTCACCAGAAGTCAATGACCTTTGCTTTCTTCTAAGACGCTCCCGGGCACGCAAAATGAGGTCACCAGAGGTCAATGACCTTTGCTATCTTCTGAGACTCTCCCGGGCACGCAAAATGAGGTCACCAGAGGTCAATGACTTTTGCTATCTTCTAAGACGCTCCCGGACACGCAAAATGAGGTCACAAGAGGTCAATGACCCTTGCTATCTTTTCAGACGCTCCCGGACACGCAAAATGAGGTCACCAGAGGTCAATGACCTTTGCTATCCTCTTAGAAGCTCCGCACACGCAAAATGAGGTCACCAGACGTCAATGACCTTTGCTATCTTCTAAGACGTTCCCGGGCACGCAAAATGAGGTCACCAGAGGTCAATGACCTTCGCTATCTTCTAAGACGCTCCCGGACACGCAAAATGAGGTCACCAGAGGTAAATGACTTTTGCTATCCTCTAAGAAGCTCCGCACACGCAAAATGAGGTCACCAGAGTTCAATGACCTTTGCTGTCTTCTAAGACGCTCCCGGGCCCGCAAAATGAGGTCACCAGAGGTCAATGACCTTTGCTATCTTCTAAGAAGCTCCCGGACACGCAAAATGAGGTCACCAGTGGTCAATAACCTTTGCTATCCTCTTAGAAGCTCCGCACACGCAAAATGAGGTCACCAGAGGTCAATGACCATTGCTTACTTCTAAGAAGCTCCCGGACACGCAAAATGAGGTCACCAGAGTTCAATGACATTTGCTGTATTCTAAGACGCTCCCGCACACGCAAAATGAGGTCACCAGAGGTCAATGAACTTTGCTATCTTCTAAGAAGCTCCCGGACACGCAAAATGTGTGTCACCAGAGGTCAATGACCTTTGCTATCTTCTAAGACGCTCCCGGACACGCAAAATGAGGTCAACAGAGGTCAATGACCTTTGCTATCTTCTAAGACGCTCCCGGACACGCAAAATGAGTTCACCAGAGGTCAATGACCTTTGCTATCTTCTAAGACGCTCCCGGACACGCAAAATGAGGTCACCAGAGGTCAATGACCTTTGCTATCTTCTAAGACGCTCCCGGAAACGCAAAATGAGGTCACCAGAGGTCAATGACCTTTGCTACCCTCTTAGAAGCTCCGCACACGCAAAATGAGGTCACCAGAGTTCAATGACCTTTGCTATCTTCTAAGACGCTCCCGGACACGCAAAATGAGGTCACCAGAGGTCAATGACCTTCAGGATAGACTCAGAAGCGCCGCGTCGGTCAAATGAAGTCAGATGAGGTCAATGACATTTGCTATCCTCTTAGAAGCTCCCGCACAAGCAAAATGAGGTCACCAGACGTCAATGACCTTTGCTATCTTCTAAGACGCTCCCGGGCACGCAAAATGAGGTCACCAGAGGTCAATGACCTTTGCTATCTTCTAAGGCGCTCTCGGGCACGCAAAATGAGGTCACCAGAGGTCAATGTCCTTTGCTATCCTCTTAGAAGCTCCGCACACGCAAAATGAGGTCACCAGAGTTCAATGTCCTTTGCTATCTTCTAAGACGCTCCCGGACACGCAAAATGAGGTCACCAGAGTTCAATGACATTTGCTGTCTTCTAAGACGTTCCCGCACACGCAAAATGAGGTCACCAGAGGTCAATGACCTTTGCTATCCTCTTAGAAGCTCCGGACACGCAAAATGAGGTCACCAGAGGTCAATGACCTTCAGAATAGACTCAGAAGCGCCGCGTCGGTCAAATGAGGTCAGATGATGTCAATGACCTTTGCTATCCTCTTTGAAGCTCCAGCACTCGCAAAATGAGGTCACCAGAGGTCAATGACCTTTGCCATCTTCTAAGACGCTCCCGGACACGCAAAATGAGGTCACAAGAGGTCAATGACCCTTGCTATCTTTTCAGACGCTCCCGGACACGCAAAATGAGGTCACCAGAGGTCAATGACCTTTGCTATCCTCTTAGAAGCTCCGCACACGCAAAATCAGGTCACCAGACGTCAATGACCTTTGCTATCTTCTAAGGCGCTCTCGGGCACGCAAAATGAGGTCACCAGAGGTCAATGACCTTTGCTATCCTCTTAGAAGCTCCGCACACGCAAAATGAGGTCACCAGAGGTCAATGACCTTTGCTATCTTCTAAGAAGCTCCCAGACACGCAAAATGAGGTCACCAAAGGTCAATGTTCTTTGCTATCTTCTAAGAAGCTCCCGCACACGCAAAATGTGGTCACCAGAAGTCAATGACCTTTGCTTTCTTCTAAGACGCTCCCGGGCACGCAAAATGAGGTCACCAGAGGTCAATGACCTTTGCTATCTTCTGAGACTCTCCCGGGCACGCAAAATGAGGTCACCAGTGGTCAATGACTTTTGCTATATTCTAAGACGCTCCCGGACACGCAAAATGAGGTCACAAGAGGTCAATGACCTTTGCTATCCTCTTAGAAGCTCCGCACACGCAAAATGAGGTCACCAGAGGTCAATGACCTTCAGAATAGACTCAGAAGCGCCGCGTCGTTCAAATGAGGTCAGATGATGTCAATGACCTTTGCTATCCTCTTTGAAGCTCCAGCACTCGCAAAATGAGGTCACCAGAGGTCAATGACCTTTGCCATCTTCTAAGACGCTCCCGGACACACAAAATGAGGTCACCAGAGTTCAATGTCCTTTGCTATCTTCTAAGACGCTCCCGGACACGCAAAATGAGGTCACCAGAGGTCAAAGACCTTCAGGATAGACTCAGAAGCGCTGCGTCGGTCAAATGAGGTCAGGTGAGGTCAATGACCTTTGCTATCCTCTTAGACGCTCCCGCACACGCAAAATGAGGTCACCAGAGGTCAATGACTTTTGCTATCTTCTAAGAAGCTCCCGGACACGCAAACGAGGTCACCAGAGGTCAATTACTTTTGCTATCTTCTAAGACGCTCCCGGACACGCAAAATGAGGTCACCAGAGGTCAATGACCTTCAGGATAAACTCAGAAGCGCCGCGTCGGTCAAATGAGGTCAGGTGAGGTCAATGACCTTTGCTATTTTCTTAGACGCTCCCGCACACGCAAAATGAGGTTACCAGAGGTCAATAGCCTTTGCTATCTTCTAAGACGCTCCCGCAATCTCAAAATGAAGCCACCAGAGGTCAACGACCTTTGCTATCTTCTAAGAAGCTCCCGGACACGCAAAATGAGGTCACCAGAGGTCAATGACCTTTGCTATCCTCTTAGAAGATCCGCACACGAAAAAAGAGGTCACCAGACGTCAAAGACCTTTGCTATCTTCTAAGACGTTCCCGGGCACGCAAAATGAGGTCACCAGAGGTCAATGACCTTCGCTATCTTCTAAGACGCTCCCGGACACGCAAAATGAGGTCACCAGAGGTAAATGACCTTTGCTATCCTCTTAGAAGCTCCGCACACGCAAAATGAGGTCACCAGAGGTCAATGACCTTTGCTGTCTTCTAAGACGCTCCCGGGCACGCAAAATGAGGTCACCAGAGGTCAATGACCTTTGCTATCTTCTAATAAGCTCCCGGACACGCAAAATGAGGTCACCAGTGGTCAATAACCTTTGCTATCCTCTTAGAAGCTCCGCACACGCAAAATGAGGTCACCAGAGGTCAATGACCTTTGCTTACTTCTAAGAAGCTCCCGGACACGCAAAATGAGGTCACCAGAGTTCAATGACATTTGCTGTCTTCTAAGACGCTCCCGCACACGCAAAATGAGGTCACCAGAGGTCAATGACCTTTGCTATCCTCTTAGAAGCTCCGGACACGCAAAATGAGGTCACCAGAGGTCAATGACCTTCAGGATAAACTCAGAAGCGCCGCGTCGGTCAAATGAGGTCAGGTGAGGTCAATGACCTTTGCTATTTTCTTAGACGCTCCCGCACACGCAAAATGAGGTTACCAGAGGTCAATAGCCTTTGCTATCTTCTAAGACGCTCCCGCAATCTCAAAATGAAGCCACCAGAGGTCAACGACCTTTGCTATCTTCTAAGAAGCTCCCGGACACGCAAAATGAGGTCACCAGAGGTCAATGACCTTTGCTATCCTCTTAGAAGATCCGCACACGAAAAAAGAGGTCACCAGACGTCAAAGACCTTTGCTATCTTCTAAGACGTTCCCGGGCACGCAAAATGAGGTCACCAGAGGTCAATGACCTTCGCTATCTTCTAAGACGCTCCCGGACACGCAAAATGAGGTCACCAGAGGTAAATGACCTTTGCTATCCTCTTAGAAGCTCCGCACACGCAAAATGAGGTCACCAGAGGTCAATGACCTTTGCTGTCTTCTAAGACGCTCCCGGGCACGCAAAATGAGGTCACCAGAGGTCAATGACCTTTGCTATCTTCTAATAAGCTCCCGGACACGCAAAATGAGGTCACCAGTGGTCAATAACCTTTGCTATCCTCTTAGAAGCTCCGCACACGCAAAATGAGGTCACCAGAGGTCAATGACCTTTGCTTACTTCTAAGAAGCTCCCGGACACGCAAAATGAGGTCACCAGAGTTCAATGACATTTGCTGTCTTCTAAGACGCTCCCGCACACGCAAAATGAGGTCACCAGAGGTCAATGACCTTTGCTATCCTCTTAGAAGCTCCGGACACGCAAAATGAGGTCACCAGAGGTCAATGACCTTCAGAATAGACTCAGAAGCGCCGCGTCGGTCAAATGAGGTCAGATGATGTCAATGACCTTTGCTATCCTCTTTGAAGCTACAGCACTCGCAAAATGAGGTCACCAGAGGTCAATGACCTTTGCCATCTTCTAAGACGCTCCCGGACACACAAAATGAGGTCACCAGAGTTCAATGACCTTTGCTATCTTCTAAGACGCTCCCGGACACGCAAAATGAGGTCACCAGAGGTCAATGACCTTCAGGATAGACTCAGAAGCGCCGCGTCGGTCAAATGAAGTCAGATGAGGTCAATGACATTTGCTATCCTCTTAGAAGCTCCCGCACACGCAAAATGAGGTCACCAGACGTCAATGACCTTTGCTATCTTCTAAGACGCTCCCGGGCACGCAAAATGAGGTCACCAGAGGTCAATGACCTTTGCTATCTTCTAAGAAGCTCCCGGACACGCAAAATGAGTTCACCAGAAGTCAATGACCTTTGCTATCTTCTAAGACGCTCCCGGGCACGCAAAATGAGGTCACCAGAGGTCAATGACCTTTGCTATCTTCTAAGACTCTCCCGGGCACGCAAAATGAGGTCACCAGAGGTCAATGACTTTTGCTATCTTCTAAGACGCTCCCGGACACGCAAAATGAGGTCACAAGAGGTCAATGACCCTTGCTATCTTTTCAGACGCTCCCGGACACGCAAAATGAGGTCACCAGAGGTCAATGACCTTTGCTATCCTCTTAGAAGCTCCGCACACGCAAAATGAGGTCACCAGACGTCAATGACCTTTGCTATCTTCTAAGACGTTCCCGGGCACGCAAAATGAGGTCACCAGAGGTCAATGACCTTCGCTATCTTCTAAGACGCTCCCGGACACGCAAAATGAGGTCACCAGAGGTAAATGACTTTTGCTATCCTCTTAGAAGCTCCGCACACGCAAAATGAGGTCACCAGAGGTCAATGACCTTTGCTGTCTTCTAAGACGCTCCCGGGCACGCAAAATGAGGTCACCAGAGGTCAATGACCTTTGCTATCTTCTATGAAGCTCCCGGACACGCAAAATGAGGTCACCAGTGGTCAATAACCTTTGCTATCCTCTTAGACGCTCCGCACACGCAAAATGAGGTCACCAGAGGTCAATGACCATTGCTTACTTCTAAGAAGCTCCCGGACACGCAAAATGAGGTCACCAGAGTTCAATGACATTTGCTGTATTCTAAGACGCTCCCGCACACGCAAAATGAGGTCACCAGAGGTCAATGAACTTTGCTATCTTCTAAGAAGCTCCCGGACACGCAAAATGTGTGTCACCAGAGGTCAATGACCTTTGCTATCTTCTAAGACGCTCCCGGACACGCAAAATGAGGTCAACAGAGGTCAATGACCTTTGCTATCTTCTAAGACGCTCCCGGACACGCAAAATGAGTTCACCAGAGGTCAATGACCTTTGCTATCTTCTAAGACGCTCCCGGACACGCAAAATGAGGCCACCAGAGGTCAATGACCTTTGCTATCTTCTAAGACGCTCCCGGACACGCAAAATGAGGTCACCAGAGGTCAATGACCTTTGCTATCCTCATAGAAGCTCCGCACACGCAAAATGAGGTCACCGGAGTTCAATGACCTTTGCTATCTTCTAAGACGCTCCCGGACACGCAAAATGAGGTCACCAGAGGTCAATGACCTTCAGGATAGACTCAGAAGCGCCGCGTCGGTCAAATGAAGTCAGATGAGGTCAATGACATTTGCTATCCTCTTAGAAGCTCCCGCACACGCAAAATGAGGTCACCAGACGTCAATGACCTTTGCTATCTTCTAAGACGCTCCCGGGCACGCAAAATGAGGTCACCAGAGGTCAATGACCTTTGCTATCTTCTAAGGCGCTCTCGGGCACGCAAAATGAGGTCACCAGAGGTCAATGACCTTTGCTATCCTCTTAGAAGCTCCGCACACGCAAAATGAGGTCACCAGAGTTCAATGTCCTTTGCTATCTTCTAAGACGCTACCGGACACGCAAAATGAGGTCACCAGAGGTCAATGACCTTCAGGATAGACTCAGAAGCGCCGCGTCGGTCAAATGAGGTCAGGTGAGGTCAATGACCTTTGCTATCCTCTTAGACGCTCACGCACACGCAAAATGAGGTCACCAGAGGTCAATAGCCTTTGCTATATTCTAAGACGCTCCCGCAATCGCAAAATGAAGCCACCAGAGGTCAACGACCTTTGCTATCTTCTAAGACGCTCCCGGATACGCAAAATGAGGTCACCAGAGGTCAATCACATTTGCTATCTTCTAAGAAGCTCCTGGACACGCAAAATGAGGTCACCAGAGGTCAATGACCTTTGCTATCTTCTAAGACGCTCCCGGACACGCAAAATGAGGTCACCAGAGGTCAATGACCTTTGCTATCCTCTTAGAAGCTCCGCACACGCAAAATGAGGTCACCAGAGTTCAATGACCTTTGCTATCTTCTAAGACGCTCCCGGACACGCAAAATGAGGTCATCAGAGGTCAATGACCTTCAGGATAGACTCAGAAGCGCCGCGTCGGTCAAATGAAGTCAGATGAGGTCAATGACATTTGCTATCATCTTAGAAGCTCCCGCACACGCAAAATGAGGTCACCAGACGTCAATGACCTTTGCTATCTTCTAAGACGCTCCCGGGCACGCAAAATGAGGTCACCAGAGGTCAATGACCTTTGCTATCTTCTAAGGCGCTCCCGGACACGCAAAATGAGGTCACCAGAAGTCAATGACCTTTGCTATCTTCTAAGACGCTCCCGGGCACGCAAAATGAGGTCACCAGAGGTCAATGACCTTTGCTATCTTCTAAGACTCTCCCGGGCACGCAAAATGAGGTCACCAGAGGTCAATGACTTTTGCTATCTTCTAAGACGCTCCCGGACACGCAAAATGAGGTCACAAGAGGTCAATGACCCTTGCTATCTTTTCAGACGCTCCCGGACACGCAAAATGAGGTCACCAGAGGTCAATGACCTTTGCTATCCTCTTAGAAGCTCCGCACACGCAAAATGAGGTCACCAGAGGTCAATGACCTTTGCTGTCTTCTAAGACGCTCCCGGGCACGCAAAATGAGGTCACCAGAGGTCAATGACCTTTGCTATCTTCTAATAAGCTCCCGGACACGCAAAATGAGGTCACCAGTGGTCAATAACCTTTGCTATCCTCTTAGAAGCTCCGCACACGCAAAATGAGGTCACCAGAGGTCAATGACCTTTGCTTACTTCTAAGAAGCTCCCGGACACGCAAAATGAGGTCACCAGAGTTCAATGACATTTGCTGTCTTCTAAGACGCTCCCGCACACGCAAAATGAGGTCACCAGAGGTCAATGACCTTTGCTATCCTCTTAGAAGCTCCGGACACGCAAAATGAGGTCACCAGAGGTCAATGACCTTCAGAATAGACTCAGAAGCGCCGCGTCGGTCAAATGAGGTCAGATGATGTCAATGACCTTTGCTATCCTCTTTGAAGCTACAGCACTCGCAAAATGAGGTCACCAGAGGTCAATGACCTTTGCCATCTTCTAAGACGCTCCCGGACACACAAAATGAGGTCACCAGAGTTCAATGACCTTTGCTATCTTCTAAGACGCTCCCGGACACGCAAAATGAGGTCACCAGAGGTCAATGACCTTCAGGATAGACTCAGAAGCGCCGCGTCGGTCAAATGAAGTCAGATGAGGTCAATGACATTTGCTATCCTCTTAGAAGCTCCCGCACACGCAAAATGAGGTCACCAGACGTCAATGACCTTTGCTATCTTCTAAGACGCTCCCGGGCACGCAAAATGAGGTCACCAGAGGTCAATGACCTTTGCTATCTTCTAAGAAGCTCCCGGACACGCAAAATGAGTTCACCAGAAGTCAATGACCTTTGCTATCTTCTAAGACGCTCCCGGGCACGCAAAATGAGGTCACCAGAGGTCAATGACCTTTGCTATCTTCTAAGACTCTCCCGGGCACGCAAAATGAGGTCACCAGAGGTCAATGACTTTTGCTATCTTCTAAGACGCTCCCGGACACGCAAAATGAGGTCACAAGAGGTCAATGACCCTTGCTATCTTTTCAGACGCTCCCGGACACGCAAAATGAGGTCACCAGAGGTCAATGACCTTTGCTATCCTCTTAGAAGCTCCGCACACGCAAAATGAGGTCACCAGACGTCAATGACCTTTGCTATCTTCTAAGACGTTCCCGGGCACGCAAAATGAGGTCACCAGAGGTCAATGACCTTCGCTATCTTCTAAGACGCTCCCGGACACGCAAAATGAGGTCACCAGAGGTAAATGACTTTTGCTATCCTCTTAGAAGCTCCGCACACGCAAAATGAGGTCACCAGAGGTCAATGACCTTTGCTGTCTTCTAAGACGCTCCCGGGCACGCAAAATGAGGTCACCAGAGGTCAATGACCTTTGCTATCTTCTATGAAGCTCCCGGACACGCAAAATGAGGTCACCAGTGGTCAATAACCTTTGCTATCCTCTTAGACGCTCCGCACACGCAAAATGAGGTCACCAGAGGTCAATGACCATTGCTTACTTCTAAGAAGCTCCCGGACACGCAAAATGAGGTCACCAGAGTTCAATGACATTTGCTGTATTCTAAGACGCTCCCGCACACGCAAAATGAGGTCACCAGAGGTCAATGAACTTTGCTATCTTCTAAGAAGCTCCCGGACACGCAAAATGTGTGTCACCAGAGGTCAATGACCTTTGCTATCTTCTAAGACGCTCCCGGACACGCAAAATGAGGTCAACAGAGGTCAATGACCTTTGCTATCTTCTAAGACGCTCCCGGACACGCAAAATGAGTTCACCAGAGGTCAATGACCTTTGCTATCTTCTAAGACGCTCCCGGACACGCAAAATGAGGCCACCAGAGGTCAATGACCTTTGCTATCTTCTAAGACGCTCCCGGACACGCAAAATGAGGTCACCAGAGGTCAATGACCTTTGCTATCCTCATAGAAGCTCCGCACACGCAAAATGAGGTCACCGGAGTTCAATGACCTTTGCTATCTTCTAAGACGCTCCCGGACACGCAAAATGAGGTCACCAGAGGTCAATGACCTTCAGGATAGACTCAGAAGCGCCGCGTCGGTCAAATGAAGTCAGATGAGGTCAATGACATTTGCTATCCTCTTAGAAGCTCCCGCACACGCAAAATGAGGTCACCAGACGTCAATGACCTTTGCTATCTTCTAAGACGCTCCCGGGCACGCAAAATGAGGTCACCAGAGGTCAATGACCTTTGCTATCTTCTAAGGCGCTCTCGGGCACGCAAAATGAGGTCACCAGAGGTCAATGACCTTTGCTATCCTCTTAGAAGCTCCGCACACGCAAAATGAGGTCACCAGAGTTCAATGTCCTTTGCTATCTTCTAAGACGCTACCGGACACGCAAAATGAGGTCACCAGAGGTCAATGACCTTCAGGATAGACTCAGAAGCGCCGCGTCGGTCAAATGAGGTCAGGTGAGGTCAATGACCTTTGCTATCCTCTTAGACGCTCACGCACACGCAAAATGAGGTCACCAGAGGTCAATAGCCTTTGCTATATTCTAAGACGCTCCCGCAATCGCAAAATGAAGCCACCAGAGGTCAACGACCTTTGCTATCTTCTAAGACGCTCCCGGATACGCAAAATGAGGTCACCAGAGGTCAATCACATTTGCTATCTTCTAAGAAGCTCCTGGACACGCAAAATGAGGTCACCAGAGGTCAATGACCTTTGCTATCTTCTAAGACGCTCCCGGACACGCAAAATGAGGTCACCAGAGGTCAATGACCTTTGCTATCCTCTTAGAAGCTCCGCACACGCAAAATGAGGTCACCAGAGTTCAATGACCTTTGCTATCTTCTAAGACGCTCCCGGACACGCAAAATGAGGTCATCAGAGGTCAATGACCTTCAGGATAGACTCAGAAGCGCCGCGTCGGTCAAATGAAGTCAGATGAGGTCAATGACATTTGCTATCATCTTAGAAGCTCCCGCACACGCAAAATGAGGTCACCAGACGTCAATGACCTTTGCTATCTTCTAAGACGCTCCCGGGCACGCAAAATGAGGTCACCAGAGGTCAATGACCTTTGCTATCTTCTAAGGCGCTCCCGGACACGCAAAATGAGGTCACCAGAAGTCAATGACCTTTGCTATCTTCTAAGACGCTCCCGGGCACGCAAAATGAGGTCACCAGAGGTCAATGACCTTTGCTATCTTCTAAGACTCTCCCGGGCACGCAAAATGAGGTCACCAGAGGTCAATGACTTTTGCTATCTTCTAAGACGCTCCCGGACACGCAAAATGAGGTCACAAGAGGTCAATGACCCTTGCTATCTTTTCAGACGCTCCCGGACACGCAAAATGAGGTCACCAGAGGTCAATGACCTTTGCTATCCTCTTAGAAGCTCCGCACACGCAAAATGAGGTCACTAGACGTCAATGACCTTTGCTATCTTCTAAGACGTTCCCGGGCACGCAAAATGAGGTCACCAGAGGTCAATGACCTTCGCTATCTTCTAAGACGCTCCCGGACACGCAAAATGAGGTCACCAGAGGTAAATGACTTTTGCTATCCTCTAAGAAGCTCCGCACACGCAAAATGAGGTCACCAGAGTTCAATGACCTTTGCTGTCTTCTAAGACGCTCCCGGGCCCGCAAAATGAGGTCACCAGAGGTCAATGACCTTTGCTATCTTCTAAGAAGCTCCCGGACACGCAAAATGAGGTCACCAGTGGTCAATAACCTTTGCTATCCTCTTAGAAGCTCCGCACACGCAAAATGAGGTCACCAGAGGTCAATGACCATTGCTTACTTCTAAGAAGCTCCCGGACACGCAAAATGAGGTCACCAGAGTTCAATGACATTTGCTGTATTCTAAGACGCTCCCGCACACGCAAAATGAGGTCACCAGAGGTCAATGAACTTTGCTATCTTCTAAGAAGCTCCCGGACACGCAAAATGTGTGTCACCAGAGGTCAATGACCTTTGCTATCTTCTAAGACGCTCCCGGACACGCAAAATGAGGTCAACAGAGGTCAATGACCTTTGCTATCTTCTAAGACGCTCCCGGACACGCAAAATGAGTTCACCAGAGGTCAATGACCTTTGCTATCTTCTAAGACGCTCCCGGACACGCAAAATGAGGTCACCAGAGGTCAATGACCTTTGCTATCTTCTAAGACGCTCCCGGAAACGCAAAATGAGGTCACCAGAGGTCAATGACCTTTGCTATCCTCTTAGAAGCTCCGCACACGCAAAATGAGGTCACCAGAGTTCAATGACCTTTGCTATCTTCTAAGACGCTCCCGGACACGCAAAATGAGGTCACCAGAGGTCAATGACCTTCAGGATAGACTCAGAAGCGCCGCGTCGGTCAAATGAAGTCAGATGAGGTCAATGACATTTGCTATCCTCTTAGAAGCTCCCGCACAAGCAAAATGAGGTCACCAGACGTCAATGACCTTTGCTATCTTCTAAGACGCTCCCGGGCACGCAAAATGAGGTCACCAGAGGTCAATGACCTTTGCTATCTTCTAAGGCGCTCTCGGGCACGCAAAATGAGGTCACCAGAGGTCAATGACCTTTGCTATCCTCTTAGAAGCTCCGCACACGCAAAATGAGGTCACCAGAGTTCAATGTCCTTTGCTATCTTCTAAGACGCTCCCGGACACGCAAAATGAGGTCACCAGAGGTAAATGACTTTTGCTATCCTCTAAGAAGCTCCGCACACGCAAAATGAGGTCACCAGAGTTCAATGACCTTTGCTGTCTTCTAAGACGCTCCCGGGCCCGCAAAATGAGGTCACCAGATGTCAATGACCTTTGCTATCTTCTAAGAAGCTCCCGGACACGCAAAATGAGGTCACCAGTGGTCAATAACCTTTGCTATCCTCTTAGAAGCTCCGCACACGCAAAATGAGGTCACCAGAGGTCAATGACCATTGCTTACTTCTAAGAAGCTCCCGGACACGCAAAATGAGGTCACCAGAGTTCAATGACATTTGCTGTATTCTAAGACGCTCCCGCACACGCAAAATGAGGTCACCAGAGGTCAATGAACTTTGCTATCTTCTAAGAAGCTCCCGGACACGCAAAATGTGTGTCACCAGAGGTCAATGACCTTTGCTATCTTCTAAGACGCTCCCGGACACGCAAAATGAGGTCACCAGAGGTCAATGACCTTCAGGATAGACTCAGAAGCGCCGCGTCGGTCAAATGAAGTCAGATGAGGTCAATGACATTTGCTATCCTCTTAGAAGCTCCCGCACAAGCAAAATGAGGTCACCAGACGTCAATGACCTTTGCTATCTTCTAAGACGCTCCCGGGCACGCAAAATGAGGTCACCAGAGGTCAATGACCTTTGCTATCTTCTAAGGCGCTCTCGGGCACGCAAAATGAGGTCACCAGAGGTCAATGACCTTTGCTATCCTCTTAGAAGCTCCGCACACGCAAAATGAGGTCACCAGAGTTCAATGTCCTTTGCTATCTTCTAAGACGCTCCCGGACACGCAAAATGAGGTCACCAGAGGTAAATGACTTTTGCTATCCTCTAAGAAGCTCCGCACACGCAAAATGAGGTCACCAGAGTTCAATGACCTTTGCTGTCTTCTAAGACTCTCCCGGGCCCGCAAAATGAGGTCACCAGAGGTCAATGACCTTTGCTATCTTCTAAGAAGCTCCCGGACACGCAAAATGAGGTCACCAGTGGTCAATAACCTTTGCTATCCTCTTAGAAGCTCCGCACACGCAAAATGAGGTCACCAGAGGTCAATGACCATTGCTTACTTCTAAGAAGCTCCCGGACACGCAAAATGACGTCACCAGAGTTCAATGACATTTGCTGTATTCTAAGACGCTCCCGCACACGCAAAATGAGTTCACCAGAAGTCAATGACCTTTGCTATCTTCTAAGACGCTCCCGGGCACGCAAAATGAGGTCACCAGAGGTCAATGACCTTTGCTATCTTCTAAGGCGCTCCCGGACACGCAAAATGAGTTCACCAGAAGTCAATGACCTTTGCTATCTTCTAAGACGCTCCCGGGCACGCAAAATGAGGTCACCAGAGGTCAATGACCTTTGCTATCTTCTAAGACTCTCCCGGGCACGCAAAATGAGGTCACCAGAGGTCAATGACTTTTGCTATCTTCTAAGACGCTCCCGGACACGCAAAATGAGGTCACAAGAGGTCAATGACCCTTGCTATCTTTTCAGACGCTCCCGGACACGCAAAATGAGGTCACCAGAGGTCAATGACCTTTGCTATCCTCTTAGAAGCTCCGCACACGCAAAATGAGGTCACCAGACGTCAATGACCTTTGCTATCTTCTAAGACGTTCCCGGGCACGCAAAATGAGGTCACCAGAGGTCAATGACCTTCGCTATCTTCTAAGACGCTCCCGGACACGCAAAATGAGGTCACCAGAGGTAAATGACTTTTGCTATCCTCTTAGAAGCTCCGCACACGCAAAATGAGGTCACCAGAGGTCAATGACCTTTGCTGTCTTCTAAGACGCTCCCGGGCACGCAAAATGAGGTCACCAGAGGTCAATGACCTTTGCTATCTTCTATGAAGCTCCCGGACACGCAAAATGAGGTCACCAGTGGTCAATAACCTTTGCTATCCTCTTAGAAGCTCCGCACACGCAATATGAGGTCACCAGAGGTCAATGACCATTGCTTACTTCTAAGAAGCTCCCGGACACGCAAAATGAGGTCACCAGAGTTCAATGACATTTGCTGTATTCTAAGACGCTCCCGCACACGCAAAATGAGGTCACCAGAGGTCAATGAACTTTGCTATCTTCTAAGAAGCTCCCGGACACGCAAAATGTGTGTCACCAGAGGTCAATGACCTTTGCTATCTTCTAAGACGCTCCCGGACACGCAAAATGAGGTCAACAGAGGTCAATGACCTTTGCTATCTTCTAAGACGCTCCCGGACACGCAAAATGAGTTCACCAGAGGTCAATGACCTTTGCTATCTTCTAAGACGCTCCCGGACACGCAAAATGAGGTCACCAGAGGTCAATGACCTTTGCTATCTTCTAAGACGCTCCCGGACACGCAAAATGAGGTCACCAGAGGTCAATGACCTTTGCTATCCTCATAGAAGCTCCGCACACGCAAAATGAGGTCACCGGAGTTCAATGACCTTTGCTATCTTCTAAGACGCTCCCGGACACGCAAAATGAGGTCACCAGAGGTCAATGACCTTCAGGATAGACTCAGAAGCGCCGCGTCGGTCAAATGAAGTCAGATGAGGTCAATGACATTTGCTATCATCTTAGAAGCTCCCGCACACGCAAAATGAGGTCACCAGACGTCAATGACCTTTGCTATCTTCTAAGACGCTCCCGGGCACGCAAAATGAGGTCACCAGAGGTCAATGACCTTTGCTATCTTCTAAGGCGCTCCCGGACACGCAAAATGAGGTCACCAGAAGTCAATGACCTTTGCTATCTTCTAAGACGCTCCCGGGCACGCAAAATGAGGTCACCAGAGGTCAATGACCTTTGCTATCTTCTAAGACTCTCCCGGGCACGCAAAATGAGGTCACCAGAGGTCAATGACTTTTGCTATCTTCTAAGACGCTCCCGGACACGCAAAATGAGGTCACAAGAGGTCAATGACCCTTGCTATCTTTTCAGACGCTCCCGGACACGCAAAATGAGGTCACCAGAGGTCAATGACCTTTGCTATCCTCTTAGAAGCTCCGCACACGCAAAATGAGGTCACCAGAGGTCAATGACCATTGCTTACTTCTAAGAAGCTCCCGGACACGCAAAATGAGGTCACCAGAGTTCAATGACATTTGCTGTATTCTAAGACGCTCCCGCACACGCAAAATGAGGTCACCAGAGGTCAATGAACTTTGCTATCTTCTAAGAAGCTCCCGGACACGCAAAATGTGTGTCACCAGAGGTCAATGACCTTTGCTATCTTCTAAGACGCTCCCGGACACGCAAAATGAGGTCAACAGAGGTCAATGACCTTTGCTATCTTCTAAGACGCTCCCGGACACGCAAAATGAGTTCACCAGAGGTCAATGACCTTTGCTATCTTCTAAGACGCTCCCGGACACGCAAAATGAGGTCACCAGAGGTCAATGACCTTTGCTATCTTCTAAGACGCTCCCGGAAACGCAAAATGAGGTCACCAGAGGTCAATGACCTTTGCTATCCTCTTAGAAGCTCCGCACACGCAAAATGAGGTCACCAGAGTTCAATGACCTTTGCTATCTTCTAAGACGCTCCCGGACACGCAAAATGAGGTCACCAGAGGTCAATGACCTTCAGGATAGACTCAGAAGCGCCGCGTCGGTCAAATGAAGTCAGATGAGGTCAATGAAATTTGCTATCCTCTTAGAAGCTCCCGCACAAGCAAAATGAGGTCACCAGACGTCAATGACCTTTGCTATCTTCTAAGACGCTCCCGGGCACGCAAAATGAGGTCACCAGAGGTCAATGACCTTTGCTATCTTCTAAGGCGCTCTCGGGCACGCAAAATGAGGTCACCTGAGGTCAATGACCTTTGCTATCCTCTTAGAAGCTCCGCACACGCAAAATGAGGTCACCAGAGTTCAATGTCCTTTGCTATCTTCTAAGACGCTCCCGGACACGCAAAATGAGGTCACCAGAGGTAAATGACTTTTGCTATCCTCTAAGAAGCTCCGCACACGCAAAATGAGGTCACCAGAGTTCAATGACCTTTGCTGTCTTCTAAGACGCTCCCGGGCCCGCAAAATGAGGTCACCAGAGGTCAATGACCTTTGCTATCTTCTAAGAAGCTCCCGGACACGCAAAATGAGGTCACCAGTGGTCAATAACCTTTGCTATCCTCTTAGAAGCTCCGCACACGCAAAATGAGGTCACCAGAGGTCAATGACCATTGCTTACTTCTAAGAAGCTCCCGGACACGCAAAATGAGGTCACCAGAGTTCAATGACATTTGCTGTATTCTAAGACGCTCCCGCACACGCAAAATGAGGTCACCAGAGGTCAATGAACTTTGCTATCTTCTAAGAAGCTCCCGGACACGCAAAATGTGTGTCACCAGAGGTCAATGACCTTTGCTATCTTCTAAGACGCTCCCGGACACGCAAAATGAGGTCAACAGAGGTCAATGACCTTTGCTATCTTCTAAGACGCTCCCGGACACGCAAAATGAGTTCACCAGAGGTCAATGACCTTTGCTATCTTCTAAGACGCTCCCGGACACGCAAAATGAGGTCACCAGAGGTCAATGACCTTTGCTATCTTCTAAGACGCTCCCGGAAACGCAAAATGAGGTCACCAGAGGTCAATGACCTTTGCTATCCTCTTAGAAGCTCCGCACACGCAAAATGAGGTCACCAGAGTTCAATGACCTTTGCTATCTTCTAAGACGCTCCCGGACACGCAAAATGAGGTCACCAGAGGTCAATGACCTTCAGGATAGACTCAGAAGCGCCGCGTCGGTCAAATGAAGTCAGATGAGGTCAATGACATTTGCTATCCTCTTAGAAGCTCCCGCACAAGCAAAATGAGGTCACCAGACGTCAATGACCTTTGCTATCTTCTAAGACGCTCCCGGGCACGCAAAATGAGGTCACCAGAGGTCAATGACCTTTGCTATCTTCTAAGGCGCTCTCGGGCACGCAAAATGAGGTCACCAGAGGTCAATGACCTTTGCTATCCTCTTAGAAGCTCCGCACACGCAAAATGAGGTCACCAGAGTTCAATGTCCTTTGCTATCTTCTAAGACGCTCCCGGACACGCAAAATGAGGTCACCAGAGGTAAATGACTTTTGCTATCCTCTAAGAAGCTCCGCACACGCAAAATGAGGTCACCAGAGTTCAATGACCTTTGCTGTCTTCTAAGACTCTCCCGGGCCCGCAAAATGAGGTCACCAGAGGTCAATGACCTTTGCTATCTTCTAAGAAGCTCCCGGACACGCAAAATGAGGTCACCAGTGGTCAATAACCTTTGCTATCCTCTTAGAAGCTCCGCACACGCAAAATGAGGTCACCAGAGGTCAATGACCATTGCTTACTTCTAAGAAGCTCCCGGACACGCAAAATGACGTCACCAGAGTTCAATGACATTTGCTGTATTCTAAGACGCTCCCGCACACGCAAAATGAGGTCACCAGAGGTCAATGAACTTTGCTATCTTCTAAGAAGCTCCCGGACACGCAAAATGTGTGTCACCAGAGGTCAATGACCTTTGCTATCTTCTAAGACGCTCCCGGACACGCAAAATGAGGTCAACAGAGGTCAATGACCTTTGCTATCTTCTAAGACGCTCCCGGACACGCAAAATGAGTTCACCAGAGGTCAATGACCTTTGCTATCTTCTAAGACGCTCCCGGACACGCAAAATGAGGTCACCAGAGGTCAATGACCTTTGCTATCTTCTAAGACGCTCCCGGAAACGCAAAATGAGGTCACCAGAGGTCAATGACCTTTGCTATCCTCTTAGAAGCTCCGCACACGCAAAATGAGGTCACCAGAGTTCAATGACCTTTGCTATCTTCTAAGACGCTCCCGGACACGCAAAATGAGGTCACCAGAGGTCAATGACCTTCAGGATAGACTCAGAAGCGCCGCGTCGGTCAAATGAAGTCAGATGAGGTCAATGACATTTGCTATCCTCTTAGAAGCTCCCGCACAAGCAAAATGAGGTCACCAGACGTCAATGACCTTTGCTATCTTCTAAGACGCTCCCGGGCACGCAAAATGAGGTCACCAGAGGTCAATTACCTTTGCTATCTTCTAAGGCGCTCTCGGGCACGCAAAATGAGGTCACCAGAGGTCAATGACCTTTGCTATCCTCTTAGAAGCTCCGCACACGCAAAATGAGGTCACCAGAGTTCAATGTCCTTTGCTATCTTCTAAGACGCTCCCGGACACGCAAAATGAGGTCACCAGAGGTAAATGACCTTCAGAATAGACTCAGAAGCGCCGCGTCGGTCCAATGAGGTCAGATGATGTCAATGACCTTTGCTATCCTCTTAGAAGCTCCCGCACACGCAAAATGATGTCACCAGAGGTCAATGACATTTGCTATCTTCTAAGACGCTCCCGGACACGCAAAATGAGGTCACCAGTGGTCAATGACATTTGCTATCTTCTAAGACGCTCCCGGACACGCAAAATGAGGTCACCAGAGGTCAATGACCTTCAGGATAGACTCAGAAGCGCCGCGTCGGTCAAATGAGGTCAGGTGAGGTCAATGACCTTTGCTATCCTCTTAGACGCTCACGCACACACAAAATGAGGTCACCAGAGGTCAATAGCCTTTGCTATATTCTAAGACGCTCCCGCAATCGCAAAATGAAGCCACCAGAGGTCAACGACCTTTGCTATCTTCTAAGACGCTCCAGGATACGCAAAATGAGGTCACCAGAGGTCAGTGACATTTGCTATCTTCTAAGAAGCTCCTGGACACGCAAAATGAGGTCACCAGAGGTCAATGACCTTCAGGATAGACTCAGAAGCGCCGCCTCGGTCAAATGAATTCAGATGAGGTCAATGACATTTGCTATACTCTTAGAAGCTCCCGCACACGCAAAATGAGGTCACCAGACGTCAATGACCTTTGCTATCTTCTAAGACGCTCCCGGGCACGCAAAATGAGGTCACCAGAGGTCAATGACCTTTGCTATCTTCTAAGGCGCTCCCGGACACGCCAAATGAGGTCACCAGAGGTCAATGACCTTTGCTGTCTTCTAAGACGCTCCCGGACACTCAAAATGAGGTCACCAGAGGTCAATGACATTTGCTATCTTCTAAGAAGCTCCCGGACACGCAAAGTGAGGTCACCAGAGTTCAATGACCTTTGCTATCCTCTTAGAAGCTCCGCACAGGCAAAATGAGGTCACCAGAGGTCAATGACCTTTGCTATCTTCTAAGAAGCTCCCGGACACGCAAAATGAGGTCACCAGAGTTCAATGACCTTTGCTGTCTTTTAAGACGCTCCCGCGCACGCAAAATGAGTTCACCAGAGGTCAATGACCTTTCCTATCGTCTAAGAAGCTCCCGGACACGCAAAATGTGGTCACCAGAGGTCAATGACCTTTGCTATCTTCTAAGAAGCTCCCGGACACGCTAAATGAGGTCACCAGAGGTAAATGACCTTCAGGATAGACTCAGAAGCGTCGCGTCGGACAAATGAGGTTAGATGAGGTCAATGACCTTTGCTATCCTCTTAGAAGCTCCCACACACGCAAAATGAGGTCACCAGAGGTCAATGACCTTTGCTATCTTCTAAGACGCTCACGCACACGCAAAATGAGGTCACTAGAAGTCAACGACCTTTGCTTTCTTCTAAGACGATCCCGGACATGCAAAATGAGGTCACCAGAGGTCAATGACCTTTGCTATCCTCTTAGAAGCTCCGCACACGAAAAATGAGGTCACCAGATGTCAATGACCTTTGCTTACTTCTAAGAAGCTCCCGGACACGCAAAATGAGGTCACCAGAGTTCAATGACATTTGCTGTCTTCTAAGACGCTCCCGCACACGCAAAATGAGGTCACCAGAGGTCAATGAACTTTGCTTACTTCTAAGAAGCTCCCGGACACGCAAAATGAGGTCACCAGAGTTCAATGACATTTGCTGTCTTCTAAGACGCTCCCGCACACGCAAAATGAGGTCACCAGAGGTCAATGACCTTTGCTATCTTCTAAGAAGCTCCCGGACACGCAAAATGAGGTCACCAGAGGTCAATGACCTTTGCTATCTTCTAAGACGCTCCCAGACACGCAAAATGAGGTCACCAAAGGTCAATGACCTTTGCTATCTTCTAAGAAGCTCCCGGACACGCAAAATGAGGTCACCAGAGGTCAATGACCTTCAGAATAGACTCAGAAGCGCCGCGTCGGTCCAATGAGGTCAGATGATGTCAATGACCTTTGCTATCCTCTTAGAAGCTCCCGCACACGCAAAATGATGTCACCAGAGGTCAATGACATTTGCTATCTTCTAAGACGCTCCCGGACACGCAAAATGAGGTCACCAGAGGTCAATGACCTTTGCTATCTTCTAAGACGCTCCCGGACACGCAAAATGAGGTCACCAGAGGTCAATGACCTTCAGGATAGACTCAGAAGCGCCGCGTCGGTCAAATGAGGTCAGGTGAGGTCAATGACCTTTGCTATCCTCTTAGACGCTCACGCACACACAAAATGAGGTCACCAGAGGTCAATAGCCTTTGCTATATTCTAAGACGCTCCCGCAATCGCAAAATGAAGCCACCAGAGGTCAACGACCTTTGCTATCTTCTAAGACGCTCCAGGATACGCAAAATGAGGTCACCAGAGGTCAATGACATTTGCTATCTTCTAAGAAGCTCCTGGACACGCAAAATGAGGTCACCAGAGGTCAATGACCTTCAGGATAGACTCAGAAGCGCCGCCTCGGTCAAATGAAGTCAGATGAGGTCAATGACATTTGCTATACTCTTAGAAGCTCCCGCACACGCAAAATGAGGTCACCAGACGTCAATGACCTTTGCTATCTTCTAAGACGCTCCCGGGCACGCAAAATGAGGTCACCAGAGGTCAATGACCTTTGCTATCTTCTAAGGCGCTCCCGGACACGCCAAATGAGGTCACCAGAGGTCAATGACCTTTGCTGTCTTCTAAGACGCTCCCGGACACTCAAAATGAGGTCACCAGAGGTCAATGACATTTGCTATCTTCTAAGAAGCTCCCGGACACGCAAAATGAGGTCACCAGAGTTCAATGACCTTTGCTATCCTCTTAGAAGCTCCGCACACGCAAAATGAGGTCACCAGAGGTCAATGACCTTTGCTATCTTCTAAGAAGCTCCCGGACACGCAAAATGAGGTCACCAGAGTTCAATGACCTTTGCTGTCTTTTAAGACGCTCCCGCGCACGCAAAATGAGTTCACCAGAGGTCAATGACCTTTCCTATCGTCTAAGAAGCTCCCGGACACGCAAAATGTGGTCACCAGAGGTCAATGACCTTTGCTATCTTCTAAGAAGCTCCCGGATACGCTAAATGAGGTCACCAGAGGTAAATGACCTTCAGGATAGACTCAGAAGCGTCGCGTCGGACAAATGAGGTTAGATGAGGTCAATGACCTTTGCTATCCTCTTAG
The DNA here is from genome assembly GCA_918808275.2 of Dolichovespula sylvestris. Classification (NCBI taxonomy): domain Eukaryota; kingdom Metazoa; phylum Arthropoda; class Insecta; order Hymenoptera; family Vespidae; genus Dolichovespula; species Dolichovespula sylvestris. Next base: position 223,287 of record OU964962.1, on the reverse strand, counting down.
AAGCTCCCACACACGCAAAATGAGGTCACCAGAGGTCAATGACCTTTGCTATCCTCTTAGAAGCTCCGCACACGCAAAATGAGGTCACCAGAGGTCAATGACCTTTGCTTACTTCTAAGAATCTCCCGGACACGCAAAATGAGGTCACCAGAGTTCAATGACATTTGCTGTCTTCTAAGACGCTCCCGCACACGCAAAATGAGGTCACCAGAGGTCAATGACCTTTGCTATCTTCTAAGACGCTCCCAGACACGCAAAATGAGGTCACCAAAGGTCAATGACCTTTGCTATCTTCTAAGAAGCTCCCGGACACGCAAAATGAGGTCACCAGATGTCAATGACCTTTGCTATCTTCTAAGACGCTCCCGGGCACGCAAAATGAGGTCACCAGAGGTCAATGACCTTTTCTATCCTCTTAGAAGCTCCGCACACGCAAAATGAGGTCACCAGAGGTCAATGACCTTTGCTATCTTCTAAGAAGCTCACGGACACGCAAAATGAGGTCACCAGAGGTCAATGACCTTTGCTATCTTCTAAGACGCTCGCGGACACGCAAAATGAGGTCACCAGAGGTCAATGATCTTTGCTATCTTTTAAGACGCTCCCGGACACGCAAAATGAGTTTACCAGAGGTCAATGACCTTTGCTATCTTCTAAGACGCTCCCGGACACGCAAAATGAGGTCACCAGTGGTCAATGAACTTTTCTATCCTCTTAGATGCTCCGCTCACGCAAAATGAGGTCACCAGAGGTCAATGACATTTGCTATCTTCTAAGAAGCTCCCAGACACGCAAAATGAGGTCACCCAAGGTCAATGTCCTTTGCTATCATCTAAGAAGCTCCCGGACACGCAAAATGAGGTCACCAGAGGTGAATGTCCTTTGCTATCTTCTAAGAAGCTCCGCACACGCAAAATGAGGTCACCAGAGATCAATGACCTTTGCTATCTTCTAAGAAGCTCCCGGACACGCTAAATGAGGTCACCAGAGGTAAATGACATTTGCTGTCTTCTAAGACGCTCCCGCACACGCAAAATGAGGTCACCAGAGGTCAATGAACTTTGCTTACTTCTAAGAAGCTTCCGGACACGCAAAATGAGGTCACCAGAGTTCAATGACATTTGCTGTCTTCTAAGACGCTCCCGCACACGCAAAATGAGGTCACCAGAGGTCAATGACCTTTGCTATCTTCTAAGAAGCTCCCGGACACGCAAAATGAGGTCACCAGAGGTCAATGACCTTTGCTATCTTCTAAGACGCTCCCAGACACGCAAAATGAGGTCACCAAAGGTCAATGACCTTTGCTATCTTCTAAGAAGCTCCCGGACACGCAAAATGAGGTCACCAGAGGTCAATGACGTTTGCTGTCTTCTAAGACGCTCCCGGACACTCAAAATGAGGTCACCAGAGGTCAATGACATTTGCTTTCTTCTAAGACGATCCCGGACATGCAAAATGAGGTCACCAGAGGTCAATGACCTTTGCTATCCTCTTAGAAGCTCCGCACACGCAAAATGAGGTCACCAGAGGTCAATGACCTTTGCTTACTTCTAAGAATCTCCCGGACACGCAAAATGAGGTCACCAGAGTTCAATGACATTTGCTGTCTTCTAAGACGCTCCCGCACACGCAAAATGAGGTCACCAGAGGTCAATGACCTTTGCTATCTTCTAAGACGCTCCCAGACACGCAAAATGAGGTCACCAAAGGTCAATGACCTTTGCTATCTTCTAAGAAGCTCCCGGACACGCAAAATGAGGTCACCAGATGTCAATGACCTTTGCTATCTTCTAAGACGCTCCCGGGCACGCAAAATGAGGTCACCAGAGGTCAATGACCTTTTCTATCCTCTTAGAAGCTCCGCACACGCAAAATGAGGTCACCAGAGGTCAATGACCTTTGCTATCTTCTAAGAAGCTCACGGACACGCAAAATGAGGTCACCAGAGGTCAATGACCTTTGCTATCTTCTAAGACGCTCGCGGACACGCAAAATGAGGTCACCAGAGGTCAATGATCTTTGCTATCTTTTAAGACGCTCCCGGACACGCAAAATGAGTTCACCAGAGGTCAATGACCTTTGCTATCTTCTAAGACGCTCCCGGACACGCAAAATGAGGTCACCAGTGGTCAATGAACTTTTCTATCCTCTTAGATGCTCCGCTCACGCAAAATGAGGTCACCAGAGGTCAATGACATTTGCTATCTTCTAAGAAGCTCCCAGACACGCAAAATGAGGTCACCCAAGGTCAATGTCCTTTGCTATCATCTAAGAAGCTCCCGGACACGCAAAATGAGGTCACCAGAGGTGAATGTCCTTTGCTATCTTCTAAGAAGCTCCGCACACGCAAAATGAGGTCACCAGAGATCAATGACCTTTGCTATCTTCTAAGAAGCTCCCGGACACGCTAAATGAGGTCACCAGAGGTAAATGACATTTGCTGTCTTCTAAGACGCTCCCGCACACGCAAAATGAGGTCACCAGAGGTCAATGAACTTTGCTTACTTCTAAGAAGCTTCCGGACACGCAAAATGAGGTCACCAGAGTTCAATGACATTTGCTGTCTTCTAAGACGCTCCCGCACACGCAAAATGAGGTCACCAGAGGTCAATGACCTTTGCTATCTTCTAAGAAGCTCCCGGACACGCAAAATGAGGTCACCAGAGGTCAATGACCTTTGCTATCTTCTAAGACGCTCCCAGACACGCAAAATGAGGTCACCAAAGGTCAATGACCTTTGCTATCTTCTAAGAAGCTCCCGGACACGCAAAATGAGGTCACCAGAGGTCAATGACGTTTGCTGTCTTCTAAGACGCTCCCGGACACTCAAAATGAGGTCACCAGAGGTCAATGACATTTGCTTTCTTCTAAGACGATCCCGGACATGCAAAATGAGGTCACCAGAGGTCAATGACCTTTGCTATCCTCTTAGAAGCTCCGCACACGCAAAATGAGGTCACCAGAGGTCAATGACCTTTGCTTACTTCTAAGAATCTCCCGGACACGCAAAATGAGGTCACCAGAGTTCAATGACATTTGCTGTCTTCTAAGACGCTCCCGCACACGCAAAATGAGGTCACCAGAGGTCAATGACCTTTGCTATCTTCTAAGACGCTCCCAGACACGCAAAATGAGGTCACCAAAGGTCAATGACCTTTGCTATCTTCTAAGAAGCTCCCGGACACGCAAAATGAGGTCACCAGATGTCAATGACCTTTGCTATCTTCTAAGACGCTCCCGGGCACGCAAAATGAGGTCACCAGAGGTCAATGACCTTTTCTATCCTCTTAGAAGCTCCGCACACGCAAAATGAGGTCACCAGAGGTCAATGACCTTTGCTATCTTCTAAGAAGCTCACGGACACGCAAAATGAGGTCACCAGAGGTCAATGACCTTTGCTATCTTCTAAGACGCTCGCGGACACGCAAAATGAGGTCACCAGAGGTCAATGATCTTTGCTATCTTTTAAGACGCTCCCGGACACGCAAAATGAGTTCACCAGAGGTCAATGACCTTTGCTATCTTCTAAGACGCTCCCGGACACGCAAAATGAGGTCACCAGTGGTCAATGAACTTTTCTATCCTCTTAGAAGCTCCGCTCACGCAAAATGAGGTCACCAGAGGTCAATGACATTTGCTATCTTCTAAGAAGCTCCCAGACACGCAAAATGAGGTCACCCAAGGTCAATGTCCTTTGCTATCATCTAAGAAGCTCCCGGACACGCAAAATGAGGTCACCAGAGGTGAATGTCCTTTGCTATCTTCTAAGAAGCTCCGCACACGCAAAATGAGGTCACCAGAGATCAATGACCTTTGCTATCTTCTAAGAAGCTCCCGGACACGCTAAATGAGGTCACCAGAGGTAAATGACCTTCAGGATAGTCTCAGAAGCGTCGCGTCGGACAAATGAGGTTAGATGAGGTCAATGACTTTTGCTATCCTCTTAGAAGCTCCCGCACACGCAAAATGAGGTCACCAGAGGTCAAAGACCTTTGCTATCTTCTAAGAAGCTCCCAGACACGCAAAATGAGGTCACCAAAGGTCAATGTCCTTTGCTATCTTCTAAGAAGCTCCCGCACACGCAAAATGTGGTCACCAGAGTTCAATGACATTTGCTATCTTCTAAGACGCTCCCGGGCACGCAAAATGAGGTCACCAGAGGTCAATGACATTTGCTATCTTCTAAGACGCTCCCGGACACGCAAAATGAGGTCACCAGAGGTCAATGACATTTCCTATCTTCTAAGAAGCTCCCGGACACACAAAATGTGGTCACCAGAGGTCAATGACCTATGCTATCTTTTAAGATGCTCCCGGATACGCAAAATGAGGTCACCAGAGGTCAATAACCTTTGCTATCTTCTAAGACGCTCCCGGACACGCAAAATGAGGTCAGCAGAGGTCAATGACCTTTGCTATCTTCTAAGACGCTCCCGGACACGCAAAATGAGGTCACCAGAAGTCAATGACCTTTGCTATCTTCTAAGAGGCTCCCGGACACGCAAAATGAGGTCACCAGAGGTCAATGACCTTTTCTATCCTCTTAGAAGCTCCGCACACGCAAAATGAGGTCACCAGAGGTCAATGACCTTTGCTATCTTCTAAGAAGCTCACGGACACGCAAAATGAGGTCACCAGAGGTCAATGACCTTTGCTATCTTCTAAGACGCTCGCGGACACGCAAAATGAGGTCACCAGAGGTCAATGACCTTTGCTATCTTCTAAGACGCTCCCGGACACGCAAAATGAGGTCACCAGTGGTCAATGAACTTTTCTATCCTCTTAGGAGCTCCGCTCACGCAAAATGAGGTCACCAGAGGTCAATGACCTTTGCTATCTTCTAAGAAGCTCCCAGACACGCAAAATGAGGTCACCCAAGGTCAATGTCCTTTGCTATCATCTAAGAAGCTCCCGGACACGCAAAATGAGGTCACCAGAGGTGAATGTCCTTTGCTATCTTCTAAGAAGCTCCGCACACGCAAAATGAGGTCACCAGAGATCAATGACCTTTGCTATCTTCTAAGAAGCTCCCGGACACGCTAAATGAGGTCACCAGAGGTAAATGACCTTCAGGATAGTCTCAGAAGCGTCGCGTCGGACAAATGAGGTTAGATGAGGTCAATGACTTTTGCTATCCTCTTAGAAGCTCCCGCACACGCAAAATGAGGTCACCAGAGGTCAAAGACCTTTGCTATCTTCTAAGAAGCTCCCAGACACGCAAAATGAGGTCACCAAAGGTCAATGTCCTTTGCTATCTTCTAAGAAGCTCCCGCACACGCAAAATGTGGTCACCAGAGTTCAATGACCTTTGCTATCTTCTAAGACGCTCCCGGGCACGCAAAATGAGGTCACCAGAGGTCAATGACATTTGCTATCTTCTAAGACGCTCCCGGACACGCAAAATGAGGTCACCAGAGGTCAATGACATTTCCTATCTTCTAAGAAGCTCCCGGACACACAAAATGTGGTCACCAGAGGTCAATGACCTATGCTATCTTCTAAGACGCTCCCGGACACGCAAAATGAGGTCACCAGAGGTCAATGACCTTTGCTATCTTCTAAGAAGCTCCCGGACACGCAAAATGAGGTCACCAGAGTTCAATGACCTTTGCTGTCTTTTAAGACGCTCCCGCGCACGTAAAATGAGTTCACCAGAGGTCAATGACCTTTCCTATCGTCTAAGAAGCTCCCGGACACGCAAAATGTGGTCACCAGAGGTCAATGACCTTTGCTATCTTCTAAGAAGCTCCCGGACACGCTAAATGAGGTCACCAGAGGTAAATGACCTTCAGGATAGACTCAGAAGCGTCGCGTCGGACAAATGAGGTTAGATGAGGTCAATAAACCTTTGCTATCCTCTTAGAAGCTCCCACACACGCAAAATGAGGTCACCAGAGGTCAATGACCTTTGCTATCTTCTAAGACGCTCACGCACACGCAAAATGAGGTCACTAGAAGTCAACGACCTTTGCTTTCTTCTAAGACGATCCCGGACATGCAAAATGAGGTCACCAGAGGTCAATGACCTTTGCTATCCTCTTAGAAGCTCCGCACACGAAAAATGAGGTCACCAGATGTCAATGACCTTTGCTTACTTCTAAGAAGCTCCCGGACACGCAAAATGAGGTCACCAGAGTTCAATGACATTTGCTGTCTTCTAAGACGCTCCCGCACACGCAAAATGAGGTCACCAGAGGTCAATGAACTTTGCTTACTTCTAAGAAGGTCCCGGACACGCAAAATGAGGTCACCAGAGTTCAATGACATTTGCTGTCTTCTAAGACGCTCCCGCACACGCAAAATGAGGTCACCAGAGGTCAATGACCTTTGCTATCTTCTAAGAAGCTCCCGGACACGCAAAATGAGGTCACCAGAGGTCAATGACCTTTGCTATCTTCTAAGACGCTCCCAGACACGCAAAATGAGGTCACCAAAGGTCAATGACCTTTGCTATCTTCTAAGAAGCTCCCGGACACGCAAAATGAGGTCACCAGAGGTCAATGACGTTTGCTGTCTTCTAAGACGCTCCCGGACACTCAAAATGAGGTCACCAGAGGTCAATGACATTTGCTTTCTTCTAAGACGATCCCGGACATGCAAAATGAGGTCACCAGAGGTCAATGACCTTTGCTATCCTCTTAGAAGCTCCGCACACGCAAAATGAGGTCACCAGAGGTCAATGACCTTTGCTTACTTCTAAGAATCTCCCGGACACGCAAAATGAGGTCACCAGAGTTCAATGACATTTGCTGTCTTCTAAGACGCTCCCGCACACGCAAAATGAGGTCACCAGAGGTCAATGACCTTTGCTATCTTCTAAGACGCTCCCAGACACGCAAAATGAGGTCACCAAAGGTCAATGACCTTTGCTATCTTCTAAGAAGCTCCCGGACACGCAAAATGAGGTCACCAGAGGTCAATGACCTTTGCTATCTTCTAAGACGCTCCCGGGCACGCAAAATGAGGTCACCAGAGGTCAATGACCTTTTCTATCCTCTTAGAAGCTCCGCACACGCAAAATGAGGTCACCAGAGGTCAATGACCTTTGCTATCTTCTAAGAAGCTCACGGACACGCAAAATGAGGTCACCAGAGGTCAATGACCTTTGCTATCTTCCAAGACGCTCGCGGACACGCAAAATGAGGTCACCAGAGGTCAATGATCTTTGCTATCTTTTAAGACGCTCCCGGACACGCAAAATGAGTTCACCAGAGGTCAATGACCTTTGCTATCTTCTAAGACGCTCCCGGACACGCAAAATGAGGTCACCAGTGGTCAATGAACTTTTCTATCCTCTTAGAAGCTCCGCTCACGCAAAATGAGGTCACCAGAGGTCAATGACATTTGCTATCTTCTAAGAAGCTCCCAGACACGCAAAATGAGGTCACCCAAGGTCAATGTCCTTTGCTATCATCTAAGAAGCTCCCGGACACGCAAAATGAGGTCACCAGCGGTGAATGTCCTTTGCTATCTTCTAAGAAGCTCCGCACACGCAAAATGAGGTCACCAGAGATCAATGACCTTTGCTATCTTCTAAGAAGCTCCCGGACACGCTAAATGAGGTCACCAGAGGTAAATGACCTTCAGGATAGTCTCAGAAGCGTCGCGTCGGACAAATGAGGTTAGATGAGGTCAATGACTTTTGCTATCCTCTTAGAAGCTCCCGCACACGCAAAATGAGGTCACCAGAGGTCAAAGACCTTTGCTATCTTCTAAGAAGCTCCCAGACACGCAAAATGAGGTCACCAAAGGTCAATGTCCTTTGCTATCTTCTAAGAAGCTCCCGCACACGCAAAATGTGGTCACCAGAGTTCAATGACCTTTGCTATCTTCTAAGACGCTCCCGGGCACGCAAAATGAGGTCACCAGAGGTCAATGACATTTGCTATCTTCTAAGACGCTCCCGGACACGCAAAATGAGGTCACCAGAGGTCAATGACATTTCCTATCTTCTAAGAAGCTCCCGGACACACAAAATGTGGTCACCAGAGGTCAATGACCTATGCTATCTTTTAAGATGCTCCCGGATACGCAAAATGAGGTCACCAGAGGTCAATAACCTTTGCTATCTTCTAAGACGCTCCCGGACACGCAAAATGAGGTCAGCAGAGGTCAATGACCTTTGCTATCTTCTGAGACGCTCCCGGACACGCAAAATGAGGTCACCAGAAGTCAATGACCTTTGCTATCTTCTAAGAGGCTCCCGGACACGCAAAATGAGGTCACCAGAGGTCAATGACCTTTTCTATCCTCTTAGAAGCTCCGCACACGCAAAATGAGGTCACCAGAGGTCAATGACCTTTGCTATCTTCTAAGAAGCTCACGGACACGCAAAATGAGGTCACCAGAGGTCAATGACCTTTGCTATCTTCTAAGACGCTCGCGGACACGCAAAATGAGGTCACCAGAGGTCAATGACCTTTGCTATCTTCTAAGACGCTCCCGGACACGCAAAATGAGGTCACCAGTGGTCAATGAACTTTTCTATCCTCTTAGAAGCTCCGCTCACGCAAAATGAGGTCACCAGAGGTCAATGACCTTTGCTATCTTCTAAGAAGCTCCCAGACACGCAAAATGAGGTCACCCAAGGTCAATGTCCTTTGCTATCATCTAAGAAGCTCCCGGACACGCAAAATGAGGTCACCAGAGGTGAATGTCCTTTGCTATCTTCTAAGAAGCTCCGCACACGCAAAATGAGGTCACCAGAGATCAATGACCTTTGCTATCTTCTAAGAAGCTCCCGGACACGCTAAATGAGGTCACCAGAGGTAAATGACCTTCAGGATAGTCTCAGAAGCGTCGCGTCGGACAAATGAGGTTAGATGAGGTCAATGACTTTTGCTATCCTCTTAGAAGCTCCCGCACACGCAAAATGAGGTCACCAGAGGTCAAAGACCTTTGCTATCTTCTAAGAAGCTCCCAGACACGCAAAATGAGGTCACCAAAGGTCAATGTCCTTTGCTATCTTCTAAGAAGCTCCCGCACACGCAAAATGTGGTCACCAGAGTTCAATGACCTTTGCTATCTTCTAAGACGCTCCCGGGCACGCAAAATGAGGTCACCAGAGGTCAATGACATTTGCTATCTTCTAAGACGCTCCCGGACACGCAAAATGAGGTCACCAGAGGTCAATGACATTTCCTATCTTCTAAGAAGCTCCCGGACACACAAAATGTGGTCACCAGAGGTCAATGACCTATGCTATCTTCTAAGATGCTCCCGGATACGCAAAATGAGGTCACCAGAGGTCAATAACCTTTGCTATCTTCTAAGACGCTCCCGGACACGCAAAATGAGGTCAGCAGAGGTCAATGACCTTTGCTATCTTCTAAGACGCTCCCGGACACGCAAAATGAGGTCACCAGAAGTCAATGACCTTTGCTATCTTCTAAGAGGCTCCCGGACACGCAAAATGAGGTCACCAGAGGTCAATGACCTTTGCTATCCTCTTAGAAGCTCCGCTCACGCAAGATGAGGTCACCAGAGGTCAAGGACCTTTACTATCTTCTAAGAAGCTCCCAGACACGCAAAATGAGGTCACCAAAGGTCAATGTCCTTTGCTGTCTTCTAAGAAGCTCCCGGACACGCAAAATGAGGTCACCAAAGGTCAATGTCCTTTGCTGTCTTCTAAGAAGCTCCCGGACACGCAAAATGAGGTCACCAGAGGGCAATGACCTTTGCTATCTTCTAAGACGCTCCAGGGCACGCAAAATGAGGTCACCAGAGGTCAATGACCTTTGCTATCCTCTTAGAAGCTCCGCACACGCAAAATGAGGTTACCAGAGGTCAATGACCTTTGCTATCTTATAAGAAGCTCCCGGACACGCTAAATGAGGTCACCAGAGGTAAATGACCTTCAGGATAGACTCAGAAGCATCGCGTCGGACAAATGAGGTTAGATGAGGTCAATGACATTTGCTATCCTCTGAGGAGCTCCCGCACACGCAAAATGAGGTCACCAGTGGTCAATGACCTTTGCTATCTTCTAAGACGCTCCCGCACACACAAAATGAGGTCACTAGAAGTCAACGACTTTTGCTATCTTCTAAGACGATCCCGGGCACGCAAAATGAGGTCACCAGACGTCAATGACCTTTGCTATCTTCTAAGAGGCTCCCGGACACGCAAAATGGGGTCACCAGAGGTCAATGACCTTTGCTATCTTCTAAGAAGCTCCCGGGCACGCAAAATGAGGTCACCAGAGTTCAATGACATTTGCTGTCTTCTACGACGCTCCCGCTCACGCAAAATGAGGTCACCAGAGGTCAATGACCTTTCCTATCTTCTAAGAAGCTCCCGGACACGCAAAATGTGGTCACCAGAGGTCAATGACCTTTGCTATCTTCTAAGACGCTCCCGGACACGCAAAATGAGGTCACCAGAGGTCAATGACCTTTGCTATCCTCTTAGAAGCTCCGCACACGCAAAATGAGGTCAGCAGGGGTCAATGACCTTTGCTATCTTCTAAGAAGCTTCCGGACACGAAAAATGAGGTCACAAGAGGTCAATGACCTTTGCTATGTTCTAAGACGCTCCCGGACACGCAAAATGATGTCACCAGACGTCAATGACCTTTGCTATCTTCTAAGGCGCTCCCGGACACGCCAAATGAGGTCACCAGAGGTCAATGACCTTTGCTGTCTTCTAAGACGCTCCCGGACACTCAAAATGAGGTCACCAGAGGTCAATGACATTTGCTATCTTCTAAGAAGCTCCCGGACACGCAAAATGAGGTCACCAGAGGTCAATGACCTTTGCTATCCTCTTAGAAGCTCCGCACACGCAAAATGAGGTCACCAGAGGTCAATGACCTTTGCTATCTTCTTAGACGCTCCCGGACACGCAAAATGATGTCACCAGAGGTCAATGACCTTTGCTATCTTCTAAGGCGCTCCCGGACACGCCAAATGAGGTCACCAGAGGTCAATGACATTTGCTATCTTCTAAGAAGCTCCCGGACACGCAAAATGAGGTCACCAGAGGTCAATGACCTTTGCTATGCTCTTAGAAGCTCCGCACACGCAAAATGAGGTCACCAGAGGTCAATGACCTTTGCTATCTCCTAAGAAGCTCCCAGACACGCAAAATGAGGTCACCAAAGGTCAATGTCCTTTGCTATCTTCTAAGAAGCTCCCGCACACGCAAAATGTGGTCACCAGAGGTCAATGACCTTTGCTATCTTCTAAGAAGCTCACGGACACGCAAAATGAGGTCACCAGAGGTCAATGACCTTTGCTATCTTCTAAGACGCTCCCGGACACGCAAAATGAGGTCACCAGAGGTCAATGACCTTTGCTATCTTCTAAGACGCTCCCGGACACGCAAAATGAGTTCACCAGAGGTCAATGACCTTTGCTATCTTCTAAGAAGCTCCCGGACACGCAAAATGTGGTCACCAGAGGTCAATGACCTTTGCTATCTTCTAAGACGCTCCCGGATACGCAAAATGAGGTCACCAGAGGTCAATAACCTTTGCTATCTTCTAAGACGCTCCCGGACACGCAAAATGAGGTCAGCAGAGGTCAATGACCTTTTCTATCTTCTAAGACGCTCCCGGACACGCAAAATGAGGTCACCATAAGTCAATGACCTTTGCTATCTTCTAAGACGCTCCCGGACACGCAAAATGAGGTCACCAGAGGTCAATGACCTTTGCTATCCTCTTAGAAGCTCCGCTCACGCAAAATGAGGTCACCAGAGTTCAATGACCTTTGCTATCTTATAAGAAGCTCCCGGACACGCTAAATGAGGTCACCAGAGGTTAATGACCTTCAGGATAGACTCAGAAGCGTCGCGTCGGACAAATGAGGTTAGATGAGGACAATGACCTTTGCTATCCTCTTAGAAGCTCCCGCACACGCAAAATGAGGTCACCAGAGGTCAATGACCTTTGCTATCTTCTAAGACGCTCCAGCACACGCAAAATGAGGTCACTAGAAGTCAACGACCTTTGCTATCTTCTAAGACGATCCCGGACACGCAAAATGAGGTCACCAGAGGTCAATGACCTTTGCTATCCTCTTAGAAGCTCCGCACACGCAAAATGAGGTCACCAGAGATCAAAGACCTTTGCTATCTTCTAAGAAGCTCCCAGACACGCAAAATGAGGTCAGCAGAGGTCAATGACCTTTTCTATCTTCTAAGACGCTCCCGGACACGCAAAATGAGGTCACCAGAGGTCAATGACCTTTGCTATCCTCTTAGAAGCTCCGCTCACGCAAAATGAGGTCACCAGATGTCAATGACCTTTGCTATCTTATAAGAAGCTCCCGGACACGCTAAATGAGGTCACCAGAGGTAAATGACCTTCAGGATAGACTCAGATGCGTCGCGTCGGACAAATGAGGTTAGATGAGGTCAATGACCTTTGCTATCCTCTTAGAAGCTCCCGCACACGCAAAATGAGGTCACCAGAGGTCAATGACCTTTGCTATCTTCTAAGACGCTCAAGCACACGCAAAATGAGGTCACTAGAAGTCAACGACCTTTGCTATCTTCTAAGACGATCCCGGACACGCAAAATGAGGTCACCAGTGGTCAGTGACATTTGCTGTCTTCTAAGACCCTCCCGGACACGCAAAATGAGGTCACCAGAAGTCAATGACCTTTGCTATCTTCTAAGACGCTCCCGGACACGCAAAATGAGGTCACCAGAGGTCAATGACCTTTGCTATCCTCTTAGAAGCTCCGCTCACGCAAAATGAGGTCACCAGAGGTCAATGACCTTTGCTATCTTATAAGAAGCTCCCGGACACGCTAAATGAGGTCACCAGAGGTAAATGACCTTCAGGATAGACTCAGATGCGTCGCGTCGGACAAATGAGGTTAGATGAGGTCAATGACCTTTGCTATCCTCTTAGAAGCTCCCGCACACGCAAAATGAGGTCACCAGAGGTCAATGACCTTTGCTATCTTCTAAGACGCTCCCGGACACGCAAAATGAGGTCACCAGAGGTCAATGACCTTTGCTATCTTCTAAGACGCTCCCGGATACGCAAAATGAGGTCACCAGAGGTCAATAACCTTTGCTATCTTCTAAGACGCTCCCGGACACGCAAAATGAGGTCAGCAGAGGTCAATGACCTTTTCTATCTTCTAAGACGCTCCCGGACACGCAAAATGAGGTCACCATAAGTCAATGACCTTTGCTATCTTCTAAGACGCTCCCGGACACGCAAAATGAGGTCACCAGAGGTCAATGACCTTTGCTATCCTCTTAGAAGCTCCGCTCACGCAAAATGAGGTCACCAGAGTTCAATGACCTTTGCTATCTTATAAGAAGCTCCCGGACACGCTAAATGAGGTCACCAGAGGTTAATGACCTTCAGGATAGACTCAGAAGCGTCGCGTCGGACAAATGAGGTTAGATGAGGACAATGACCTTTGCTATCCTCTTAGAAGCTCCCGCACACGCAAAATGAGGTCACCAGAGGTCAATGACCTTTGCTATCTTCTAAGACGCTCCAGCACACGCAAAATGAGGTCACTAGAAGTCAACGACCTTTGCTATCTTCTAAGACGATCCCGGACACGCAAAATGAGGTCACCAGAGGTCAATGACATTTGCTATCCTCTTAGAAGCTCCGCACACGCAAAATGAGGTCACCAGAGATCAAAGACCTTTGCTATCTTCTAAGAAGCTCCCAGACAGGCAAAATGAGGTCAGCAGAGGTCAATGACCTTTTCTATCTTCTAAGACGCTCCCGGACACGCAAAATGAGGTCACCAGAGGTCAATGACCTTTGCTATCCTCTTAGAAGCTCCGCTCACGCAAAATGAGGTCACCAGATGTCAATGACCTTTGCTATCTTATAAGAAGCTCCCGGACACGCTAAATGAGGTCACCAGAGGTAAATGACCTTCAGGATAGACTCAGATGCGTCGCGTCGGACAAATGAGGTTAGATGAGGTCAATGACCTTTGCTATCCTCTTAGAAGCTCCCGCACACGCAAAATGAGGTCACCAGAGGTCAATGACCTTTGCTATCTTCTAAGACGCTCAAGCACACGCAAAATGAGGTCACTAGAAGTCAACGACCTTTGCTATCTTCTAAGACGATCCCGGACACGCAAAATGAGGTCACCAGAGGTCAATGAACTTTGCTATCCTCTTAGAAGCTCCGCACACGCAAAATGAGGTCACCAGAGATCAAAGACCTTTGCTATCTTCTAAGAAGCTCCCAGACTCGCAAAATGAGGTCACCAGAGGTCAATAACCTTTGCTATCCTCTTAGAAGCTCCGCACACGCAAAATGAGGTCACCAGAGGTCAATGACCTTTGCTTACTTCTAAGAAGCTCCCGGACACGCAAAATGAGGTCACCAGAGTTCAATGAACTTTGCTATCTTCTAAGACGCTCCCGGACACGCAAAATGAGGTCACCAGAGGTCAATGTCCTTTGCTATCTTCTAAGACGCTCCCGGACACGCAAAATGAGGTCACCAGAGGTCAATGACCTTTGCTATCTTCTAAGACGCTCCCGGAAAAGCAAAATGAGGTCACCAGAGGTAAATGACCTTTGCTATCCTCTTAGGAGCTCCGCACACGCAAAATGAGGTCACCAGAGGTCAATGACCTTTGCTGTCTTCTAAGACGCTCCCGGGCACGCAAAATGAGGTCACCAGAGGTCAATGACCTTTGCTATCTTCTAAGAAGCTCCCGGACACGCAAAATGAGGTCACCAGAGGTCAATGACATTTCCTATCTTCTATGAAGCTCCCGGACACACAAAATGTGGTCACCAGAGGTCAATGACCTTTGCTATCTTCTAAGATGCTCCCGGATACGCAAAATGAGGTCAGCAGAGGTCAATGACCTTTGCTATCTTCTAAGAAGCTCTCGGGCACGCAAAATGATGTCACCAGAGTTCAATGACCTTTGCTGTCTTCTAAGACGCTCCCGCACACGCAAAATGAGGTCACCAGAGGTCAATGACCTTTCCTATCTTCTAAGAAGCTCCCGGACACGCAAAATGTGGTCACCAGAGGTCAATGACCTTTGCTATCTTCTAAGACGCTCCCGGATACGCAAAATGAGGTCACCAGAGGTCAATAACCTTTGCTATCTTCTAAGACGCTCCCGGACACGCAAAATGAGGTCAGCAGAGGTCAATGACCTTTGCTATCTTCTAAGACGCTCCCGGACACGCAAAATGAGGTCACCAGAAGTCAATGACCTTTGCTATCTTCTAAGAGGCTCCCGGACACGCAAAATGAGGTCACCAGAGGTCAATGACCTTTGCTATCCTCTTAGAAGCTCCGCTCACGCAAGATGAGGTCACCAGAGGTCAAGGACCTTTACTATCTTCTAAGAAGCTCCCAGACACGCAAAATGAGGTCACCAAAGGTCAATGTCCTTTGCTGTCTTCTAAGAAGCTCCCGGACACGCAAAATGAGGTCACCAAAGGTCAATGTCCTTTGCTGTCTTCTAAGAAGCTCCCGGACACGCAAATTGAGGTCACCAGAGGGCAATGACCTTTGCTATCTTCTAAGACGCTCCAGGGCACGCAAAATGAGGTCACCAGAGGTCAATGACCTTTGCTATCCTCTTAGAAGCTCCGCACACGCAAAATGAGGTTACCAGAGGTCAATGACCTTTGCTATCTTATAAGAAGCTCCCGGACACGCTAAATGAGGTCACCAGAGGTAAATGACCTTCAGGATAGACTCAGAAGCATCGCGTCGGACAAATGAGGTTAGATGAGGTCAATGACATTTGCTATCCTCTGAGGAGCTCCCGCACACGCAAAATGAGGTCACCAGTGGTCAATGACCTTTGCTATCTTCTAAGACGCTCCCGCACACACAAAATGAGGTCACTAGAAGTCAACGACTTTTGCTATCTTCTAAGACGATCCCGGGCACGCAAAATGAGGTCACCAGACGTCAATGACCTTTGCTATCTTCTAAGAGGCTCCCGGACACGCAAAATGGGGTCACCAGAGGTCAATGACCTTTGCTATCTTCTAAGAAGCTCCCGGGCACGCAAAATGAGGTCACCAGAGTTCAATGACATTTGCTGTCTTCTACGACGCTCCCGCTCACGCAAAATGAGGTCACCAGAGGTCAATGACCTTTCCTATCTTCTAAGAAGCTCCCGGACACGCAAAATGTGGTCACCAGAGGTCAATGACCTTTGCTATCTTCTAAGACGCTCCCGGACACGCAAAATGAGGTCACCAGAGGTCAATGACCTTTGCTATCCTCTTAGAAGCTCCGCACACGCAAAATGAGGTCAGCAGGGGTCAATGACCTTTGCTATCTTCTAAGAAGCTTCCGGACACGAAAAATGAGGTCACAAGAGGTCAATGACCTTTGCTATGTTCTAAGACGCTCCCGGACACGCAAAATGATGTCACCAGACGTCAATGACCTTTGCTATCTTCTAAGGCGCTCCCGGACACGCCAAATGAGGTCACCAGAGGTCAATGACCTTTGCTGTCTTCTAAGACGCTCCCGGACACTCAAAATGAGGTCACCAGAGGTCAATGACATTTGCTATCTTCTAAGAAGCTCCCGGACACGCAAAATGAGGTCACCAGAGGTCAATGACCTTTGCTATCCTCTTAGAAGCTCCGCACACGCAAAATGAGGTCACCAGAGGTCAATGACCTTTGCTATCTTCTTAGACGCTCCCGGACACGCAAAATGATGTCACCAGAGGTCAATGACCTTTGCTATCTTCTAAGGCGCTCCCGGACACGCCAAATGAGGTCACCAGAGGTCAATGACATTTGCTATCTTCTAAGAAGCTCCCGGACACGCAAAATGAGGTCACCAGAGGTCAATGACCTTTGCTATGCTCTTAGAAGCTCCGCACACGCAAAATGAGGTCACCAGAGGTCAATGACCTTTGCTATCTCCTAAGAAGCTCCCAGACACGCAAAATGAGGTCACCAAAGGTCAATGTCCTTTGCTATCTTCTAAGAAGCTCCCGCACACGCAAAATGTGGTCACCAGAGGTCAATGACCTTTGCTATCTTCTAAGAAGCTCACGGACACGCAAAATGAGGTCACCAGAGGTCAATGACCTTTGCTATCTTCTAAGACGCTCCCGGACACGCAAAATGAGGTCACCAGAGGTCAATGACCTTTGCTATCTTCTAAGACGCTCCCGGACACGCAAAATGAGTTCACCAGAGGTCAATGACCTTTGCTATCTTCTAAGAAGCTCCCGGACACGCAAAATGTGGTCACCAGAGGTCAATGACCTTTGCTATCTTCTAAGACGCTCCCGGATACGCAAAATGAGGTCACCAGAGGTCAATAACCTTTGCTATCTTCTAAGACGCTCCCGGACACGCAAAATGAGGTCAGCAGAGGTCAATGACCTTTTCTATCTTCTAAGACGCTCCCGGACACGCAAAATGAGGTCACCATAAGTCAATGACCTTTGCTATCTTCTAAGACGCTCCCGGACACGCAAAATGAGGTCACCAGAGGTCAATGACCTTTGCTATCCTCTTAGAAGCTCCGCTCACGCAAAATGAGGTCACCAGAGTTCAATGACCTTTGCTATCTTATAAGAAGCTCCCGGACACGCTAAATGAGGTCACCAGAGGTTAATGACCTTCAGGATAGACTCAGAAGCGTCGCGTCGGACAAATGAGGTTAGATGAGGACAATGACCTTTGCTATCCTCTTAGAAGCTCCCGCACACGCAAAATGAGGTCACCAGAGGTCAATGACCTTTGCTATCTTCTAAGACGCTCCAGCACACGCAAAATGAGGTCACTAGAAGTCAACGACCTTTGCTATCTTCTAAGACGATCCCGGACACGCAAAATGAGGTCACCAGAGGTCAATGACCTTTGCTATCCTCTTAGAAGCTCCGCACACGCAAAATGAGGTCACCAGAGATCAAAGACCTTTGCTATCTTCTAAGAAGCTCCCAGACACGCAAAATGAGGTCAGCAGAGGTCAATGACCTTTTCTATCTTCTAAGACGCTCCCGGACACGCAAAATGAGGTCACCAGAGGTCAATGACCTTTGCTATCCTCTTAGAAGCTCCGCTCACGCAAAATGAGGTCACCAGATGTCAATGACCTTTGCTATCTTATAAGAAGCTCCCGGACACGCTAAATGAGGTCACCAGAGGTAAATGACCTTCAGGATAGACTCAGATGCGTCGCGTCGGACAAATGAGGTTAGATGAGGTCAATGACCTTTGCTATCCTCTTAGAAGCTCCCGCACACGCAAAATGAGGTCACCAGAGGTCAATGACCTTTGCTATCTTCTAAGACGCTCAAGCACACGCAAAATGAGGTCACTAGAAGTCAACGACCTTTGCTATCTTCTAAGACGATCCCGGACACGCAAAATGAGGTCACCAGTGGTCAGTGACATTTGCTGTCTTCTAAGACCCTCCCGGACACGCAAAATGAGGTCACCAGAAGTCAATGACCTTTGCTATCTTCTAAGACGCTCCCGGACACGCAAAATGAGGTCACCAGAGGTCAATGACCTTTGCTATCCTCTTAGAAGCTCCGCTCACGCAAAATGAGGTCACCAGAGGTCAATGACCTTTGCTATCTTATAAGAAGCTCCCGGACACGCTAAATGAGGTCACCAGAGGTAAATGACCTTCAGGATAGACTCAGATGCGTCGCGTCGGACAAATGAGGTTAGATGAGGTCAATGACCTTTGCTATCCTCTTAGAAGCTCCCGCACACGCAAAATGAGGTCACCAGAGGTCAATGACCTTTGCTATCTTCTAAGACGCTCCCGGACACGCAAAATGAGGTCACCAGAGGTCAATGACCTTTGCTATCTTCTAAGACGCTCCCGGATACGCAAAATGAGGTCACCAGAGGTCAATAACCTTTGCTATCTTCTAAGACGCTCCCGGACACGCAAAATGAGGTCAGCAGAGGTCAATGACCTTTTCTATCTTCTAAGACGCTCCCGGACACGCAAAATGAGGTCACCATAAGTCAATGACCTTTGCTATCTTCTAAGACGCTCCCGGACA
Organism: Dolichovespula sylvestris; assembly: GCA_918808275.2. Taxonomy (NCBI): domain Eukaryota; kingdom Metazoa; phylum Arthropoda; class Insecta; order Hymenoptera; family Vespidae; genus Dolichovespula; species Dolichovespula sylvestris. The sequence continues at coordinate 204,315 of OU964962.1, read as the reverse complement.
CGCAAAATGAGGTCACCAGAGGTCAATGACCTTTGCTATCCTCTTAGAAGCTCCGCTCACGCAAAATGAGGTCACCAGAGTTCAATGACCTTTGCTATCTTATAAGAAGCTCCCGGACACGCTAAATGAGGTCACCAGAGGTTAATGACCTTCAGGATAGACTCAGAAGCGTCGCGTCGGACAAATGAGGTTAGATGAGGACAATGACCTTTGCTATCCTCTTAGAAGCTCCCGCACACGCAAAATGAGGTCACCAGAGGTCAATGACCTTTGCTATCTTCTAAGACGCTCCAGCACACGCAAAATGAGGTCACTAGAAGTCAACGACCTTTGCTATCTTCTAAGACGATCCCGGACACGCAAAATGAGGTCACCAGAGGTCAATGACCTTTGCTATCCTCTTAGAAGCTCCGCACACGCAAAATGAGGTCACCAGAGATCAAAGACCTTTGCTATCTTCTAAGAAGCTCCCAGACAGGCAAAATGAGGTCAGCAGAGGTCAATGACCTTTTCTATCTTCTAAGACGCTCCCGGACACGCAAAATGAGGTCACCAGAGGTCAATGACCTTTGCTATCCTCTTAGAAGCTCCGCTCACGCAAAATGAGGTCACCAGATGTCAATGACCTTTGCTATCTTATAAGAAGCTCCCGGACACGCTAAATGAGGTCACCAGAGGTAAATGACCTTCAGGATAGACTCAGATGCGTCGCGTCGGACAAATGAGGTTAGATGAGGTCAATGACCTTTGCTATCCTCTTAGAAGCTCCCGCACACGCAAAATGAGGTCACCAGAGGTCAATGACCTTTGCTATCTTCTAAGACGCTCAAGCACACGCAAAATGAGGTCACTAGAAGTCAACGACCTTTGCTATCTTCTAAGACGATCCCGGACACGCAAAATGAGGTCACCAGAGGTCAATGAACTTTGCTATCCTCTTAGAAGCTCCGCACACGCAAAATGAGGTCACCAGAGATCAAAGACCTTTGCTATCTTCTAAGAAGCTCCCAGACTCGCAAAATGAGGTCACCAGAGGTCAATAACCTTTGCTATCCTCTTAGAAGCTCCGCACACGCAAAATGAGGTCACCAGAGGTCAATGACCTTTGCTTACTTCTAAGAAGCTCCCGGACACGCAAAATGAGGTCACCAGAGTTCAATGAACTTTGCTATCTTCTAAGACGCTCCCGGACACGCAAAATGAGGTCACCAGAGGTCAATGTCCTTTGCTATCTTCTAAGACGCTCCCGGACACGCAAAATGAGGTCACCAGAGGTCAATGACCTTTGCTATCTTCTAAGACGCTCCCGGAAAAGCAAAATGAGGTCACCAGAGGTAAATGACCTTTGCTATCCTCTTAGGAGCTCCGCACACGCAAAATGAGGTCACCAGAGGTCAATGACCTTTGCTGTCTTCTAAGACGCTCCCGGGCACGCAAAATGAGGTCACCAGAGGTCAATGACCTTTGCTATCTTCTAAGAAGCTCCCGGACACGCAAAATGAGGTCACCAGAGGTCAATGACATTTCCTATCTTCTATGAAGCTCCCGGACACACAAAATGTGGTCACCAGAGGTCAATGACCTTTGCTATCTTCTAAGATGCTCCCGGATACGCAAAATGAGGTCAGCAGAGGTCAATGACCTTTGCTATCTTCTAAGAAGCTCTCGGGCACGCAAAATGATGTCACCAGAGTTCAATGACCTTTGCTGTCTTCTAAGACGCTCCCGCACACGCAAAATGAGGTCACCAGAGGTCAATGACCTTTCCTATCTTCTAAGAAGCTCCCGGACACGCAAAATGTGGTCACCAGAGGTCAATGACCTTTGCTATCTTCTAAGACGCTCCCGGATACGCAAAATGAGGTCACCAGAGGTCAATGACCTTTGCTATCTTCTAAGACGCTCCCGGACACGCAAAATGAGGTCAGCAGAGGTCAATGACCTTTGCTATCTTCTAAGACGCTCCCGGACACGCAAAATGAGGTCACCAGAAGTCAATGACCTTTGCTATCTTCTAAGACGCTCCCGGACACGCAAAATGAGGTCACCAGAGGTCAATGACCTTTGCTATCCTCTTAGAAGCTCCGCTCACGCAAAATGAGGTCACCAGAGGTCAAGGACCTTTACTATCTTCTAAGAAGCTCCCAGACACGCAAAATGAGGTCACCAAAGGTCAATGTCCTTTGCTGTCTTCTAAGAAGCTCCCGGACACGCAAAATGAGGTCACCAGAGGTCAATGACCTTTCCTATCTTCTAAGAAGCTCCCGGACACGCAAAATGTGGTCACCAGAGGTCAATGACCTTTGCTATCTTCTAAGACGCTCCCGGATACGCAAAATGAGGTCACCAGAGGTCAATAACCTTTGCTATCTTCTAAGACGCTCCCGGACACGCAAAATGAGGTCAGCAGAGGTCAATGACCTTTGCTATCTTCTAAGACGCTCCCGGACACGCAAAATGAGGTCACCAGAAGTCAATGACCTTTGCTATCTTCTAAGACGCTCCCGGACACGCAAAATGAGGTCAGCAGAGGTCAATGACCTTTGCTATCTTCTAAGACGCTCCCGGACACGCAAAATGAGGTCACCAGAAGTCAATGACCTTTGCTATCTTCTAAGACGCTCCCGGGCACGCAAAATGAGGTCACCAGAGGTCAATGACCTTTGCTATCTTCTAAGACTCTCCCGGGCACGCAAATAGAGGTCACCAGAGGTCAATGACCTTTGCTATATTCTAAGACGCTCCCGGACACGCAAAATGAGATCACCAGAGGTCAATGCCCTTTGCTATCTTCTAAGACCCTCCCGGACACGCAAAATGAGGTCACCAGTGGTCAGTGACATTTGCTGTCTTCTAAGACCCTCCCGGACACGCAAAATGAGGTCACCAGAAGTCAATGACCTTTGCTGTCTTCTAAGACGCTCCCGGGCACGCAAAATGAGGTCACCAGAGGTCAATGACCTTTGCTATCTTCTAAGACTCTCCCGGGCACGCAAATAGAGGTCACCAGAGGTCAATGACCTTTGCTATATTCTAAGACGCTCCCGGACACGCAAAATGAGATCACCAGAGGTCAATGCCCTTTGCTATCTTCTAAGACCCTCCCGGACACGCAAAATGAGGTCACCAGTGGTCAGTGACATTTGCTGTCTTCTAAGACCCTCCCGGACACGCAAAATGAGGTCACCAGAAGTCAATGACCTTTGCTATCTTCTAAGACGCTCCCGGACACGCAAAATGAGGTCACCAGAGGTCATTGACCTTTGCTATCCTCTTAGAAGCTCCGCTCACGCAAAATGAGGTCACCAGAGGTCAATGACCTTTGCTATCTTATAAGAAGCTCCCGGACACGCTAAATGAGGTCACCAGATGTAAATGACCTTCAGGATAGACACAGATGCGTCGCGTCGGACAAATGAGGTTAGATGAGGTCAATGACCTTTGCTATCCTCTTAGAAGCTCCCGCACACGCAAAATGAGGTCACCAGAGGTCAATGACCTTTGCTATCTTCTAAGACGCTCAAGCACACGCAAAATGAGGTCACTAGAAGTCAACGACCTTTGCTATCTTCTAAGACGATCCCGGACACGCAAAATGAGGTCACCAGAGGTCAATGAACTTTGCTATCCTCTTAGAAGCTCCGCACACGCAAAATGAGGTCACCAGAGATCAAAGACCTTTGCTATCTTCTAAGAAGCTCCCAGACTCGCAAAATGAGGTCACCAGAGGTCAATAACCTTTGCTATCCTCTTAGAAGCTCCGCACACGCAAAATGAGGTCACCAGAGGTCAATGACCTTTGCTTACTTCTAAGAAGCTCCCGGACACGCAAATGAGGTCACCAGAGTTCAATGAACTTTGCTATCTTCTAAGACGCTCCCGGACACGCAAAATGAGGTCACCAGAGGTCAATGACCTTTGCTATCTTCTAAGACGCTCACGGACACGCAAAATGAGGTCACCAGAGGTCAATGACCTTTGCTATCTTCTAAGACGCTCCCGGAAAAGCAAAATGAGGTCACCAGAGGTAAATGACCTTTGCTATCCTCTTAGGAGCTCCGCACACGCAAAATGAGGTCACCAGAGGTCAATGACCTTTGCTGTCTTCTAAGACGCTCCCGGGCACGCAAAATGAGGTCACCAGAGGTCAATGACCTTTGCTATCTTCTAAGAAGCTCCCGGACACGCAAAATGAGGTCACCAGAGGTCAATAACCTTTGCTATCCTCTTAGAAGCTCCGCACACGCAAAATGAGGTCACCAGAGATCAAAGACCTTTGCTATCTTCTAAGAAGCTCCCAGACACGCAAAATGAGGTCACCAAAGGTCAATGTCCTTTGCTATCTTCTAAGAAGCTCCCGCACACGCAAAATGTGGTCACCAGAGGTCAATGACCTTTGCTATCTTCTAAGACGCTCCCGGGCACGCAAAATGAGGTCACCAGAGGTCAATGACCTTTGCTATCTTCTAAGACACTCCCGGGCACGCAAAATGAGGTCACCAGAGGTCAATGACTTTTGCTATCTTCTAAGACGCTCCCGGACACGCAAAATGAGGTCACCAGAGGTCAATGACCTTTGCTATCCTCTTAGAAGCTCCGCACACGCAAAATGAGGTCACCAGAGGTCAATGACCTTTGCTATCTTCTAAGAAGCTCCCGGACACGCAAAATGAGGTCACAAGAGGTCAATGACCTTTGCTATCTTCTAAGACGCTCCCGGACACGCAAAATGAGGTCACCAGAGGTCAATGACCTTTGCTATCCTCTTAGAAGCTCCGCACACGCAAAATGAGGTCACCAGACGTCAATGACCTTTGCTATCTTCTAAGACGTTCCCGGGCACCAAAATGAGGTCAACAGAGGTCAATGACCTTTGCTATCTTCTAAGACGCTCCCGGACACGCAAAATGAAATCACCAGAGGTAAATGACCTTTGCTATCCTCTTAGGAGCTCCCACACGCAAAATGAGGTCACCAGAGGTCAATGACCTTTGCTTACTTCTAAGAAGCTCCCGGACACGCAAAATGAGATCACCAGAGTTCAATGACATTTGCTGTCTTCTAAGACGCTCCCGCACACGCAAAATGAGGTCACCAGAGGTCAATGACCTTTGCTATCTTCTAAGAAGCACCCGGACACGCAAAATGTGGTCACCAGAGGTCAATGACCTTTGCTATCTTCTAAGACGCTCCCGGACACGCAAAATGAGGTCACCAGAGGTCAATGACCTTTGCTATCTTCTAAGACGCTCCCGGACACGCAAAATGGGGTCACCAGAGGTCAATGACCTTTGCTATCTTCTAAGACGCTCCCGGAAAAGCAAAATGAGGTCACCAGAGGTAAATGATCTTTGCTATCCTCTTAGGAGCTCCGCACACGCAAAATGAGGTCACCAGAGGTCAATGACCTTTGCTGTCTTCTAAGACGCTCCCGGGCACGCAAAATGAGGTCACCAGAGGTCAATGACCTTTGCTATCTTCTAAGAAGCTCCCGGACACGCAAAATGAGGTCACCAGAGGTCAATAACCTTTGCTATCCTCTTAGAAGCTCCGCAGACGCAATATGAGGTCACCAGAGGTCAATGACCTTTGCTTACTTCTATGAAGCTCCCGGACACGCAAAATGAGGTCACCAGAGTTCAATGACATTTGCTGTCTTCTAAGACGCTCCCGCACACGCAAAATGAGGTCACCAGAGGTCAATGACATTTCCTATCTTCTATGAAGCTCCCGGACACGCAAAATGTGGTCACCAGAGGTCAATGACCTTTGCTATCTTCTAAGATGCTCCCGGATACGCAAAATGAGGTCACCAGAGGTCAATGACCTTTGCTATCTTCTAAGAAGCTCCCGGGCACGCAAAATGATGTCACCAGAGTTCAATGACCTTTGCTGTCTTCTAAGACGCTCCCGCACACGCAAAATGAGGTCACCAGAGGTCAATGACCTTTCCTATCTTCTAAGAAGCTCCCGGACACGCAAAATGTGGTCACCAGAGGTCAATGACCTTTGCTATCTTCTAAGACGCTCCCGGATACGCAAAATGAGGTCACCAGAGGTCAATAACCTTTGCTATCTTCTAAGACGCTCCCGGACACGCAAAATGAGGTCAGCAGAGGTCAATGACCTTTGCTATCTTCTAAGACGCTCCCGGACACGCAAAATGAGGTCACCAGAAGTCAATGACCTTTGCTATCTTCTAAGACGCTCCCGGACACGCAAAATGAGGTCACCAGAGGTCAATGACCTTTGCTATCCTCTTAGAAGCTCCGCCCACGCAAAATGAGGTCACCAGAGGTCAAGGACCTTTACTATCTTCTAAGAAGCTCCCAGACACGCAAAATGAGGTCACCAAAGGTCAATGTCCTTTGCTGTCTTCTAAGAAGCTCCCGGACACGCAAAATGAGGTCACCAGAGGTCAATGACCTTTGCTATCTTCTAAGACGCTCCCGGGCACGCAAAATGAGGTCACCAGAGTTCAATGAACTTTGCTATCCTCTTAGAAGCTCCGCACACGCAAAATGAGGTTACCAGAGGTCAATGACCTTTGCTATCTTATAAGAAGCTCCCGGACACGCTAAATGAGGTCACCAGAGGTAAATGACCTTCAGGATAGACTCAGAAGCGTCGCGTCGGACAAATGAGGTTAGATGAGGTCAATGACCTTTGCTATCCTCTGAGGAGCTACCGCACACGCAAAATGAGGTCACCAGTGGTCAATGACCTTTGCTATCTTCTAAGACGCTCCCGCACACACAAAATGAGGTCACTAGAAGTCAACGACCTTTGCTATCTTCTAAGACGATCCCGGGCACGCAAAATGAGGTCACCAGAGGTCAATGACCTTTGCTATCTTCTAAGACGCTCCCGGACACGCAAAATGAGGTCACCAGAGGTCAATGACCTTTGCTATCTTCTAAGAAGCTCCCGGGCACGCAAAATGAGGTCACCAGAGGTCAATGACCTTTGCTATCTTCTAAGAAGCTCCCGGACAAGAAAAATGAGGTCACCAGAGGTCAATGACCTTTGCTGTCTTCTAAGACGCTCCCGGGCACGCAAAATGAGGTCACCAGAGGTCAATGACCTTTGCTATCTTCTAAGACTCTCCCGGGCACGCAAATAGAGGTCACCAGAGGTCAATGACCTTTGCTATATTCTAAGACGCTCCCGGACACGCAAAATGAGATCACCAGAGGTCAATGCCCTTTGCTATCTTCTAAGACCCTCCCGGACACGCAAAATGAGGTCACCAGTGGTCAGTGACATTTGCTGTCTTCTAAGACCCTCCCGGACACGCAAAATGAGGTCACCAGAAGTCAATGACCTTTGCTATCTTCTAAGACGCTCCCGGACACGCAAAATGAGGTCACCAGAGGTCATTGACCTTTGCTATCCTCTTAGAAGCTCCGCTCACGCAAAATGAGGTCACCAGAGGTCAATGACCTTTGCTATCTTATAAGAAGCTCCCGGACACGCTAAATGAGGTCACCAGAGGTAAATGACCTTCAGGATAGACACAGATGCGTCGCGTCGGACAAATGAGGTTAGATGAGGTCAATGACCTTTGCTATCCTCTTAGAAGCTCCCGCACACGCAAAATGAGGTCACCAGAGGTCAATGACCTTTGCTATCTTCTAAGACGCTCAAGCACACGCAAAATGAGGTCACTAGAAGTCAACGACCTTTGCTATCTTCTAAGACGATCCCGGACGCGCAAAATGAGGTCACCAGAGGTCAATGAACTTTGCTATCCTCTTAGAAGCTCCGCACACGCAAAATGAGGTCACCAGAGATCAAAGACCTTTGCTATCTTCTAAGAAGCTCCCAGACTCGCAAAATGAGGTCACCAGAGGTCAATAACCTTTGCTATCCTCTTAGAAGCTCCGCACACGCAAAATGAGGTCACCAGAGGTCAATGACCTTTGCTTAATTCTAAGAAGCTCCCGGACACGCAAATGAGGTCACCAGAGTTCAATGAACTTTGCTATCTTCTAAGACGCTCCCGGACACGCAAAATGAGGTCACCAGAGGTCAATGACCTTTGCTATCTTCTAAGACGCTCACGGACACGCAAAATGAGGTCACCAGAGGTCAATGACCTTTGCTATCTTCTAAGACGCTCCCGGAAAAGCAAAATGAGGTCACCAGAGGTAAATGACCTTTGCTATCCTCTTAGGAGCTCCGCACACGCAAAATGAGGTCACCAGAGGTCAATGACCTTTGCTTACTTCTAAGAAGCTCCCGGACACGCAAAATGAGATCACCAGAGTTCAATGACATTTGCTGTCTTCTAAGACGCTCCCGCACACGCAAAATGAGGTCACCAGAGGTCAATGACCTTTTCTATCTTCTAAGAAGCACCCGGACACGCAAAATGTGGTCACCAGAGGTCAATGACCTTTGCTATCTTCTAAGACGCTCCCGGACACGCAAAATGAGGTCACCAAAGGTCAATGTCCTTTGCTATCTTCTAAGAAGCTCCCGCACACGCAAAATGTGGTCACCAGAGGTCAATGACCTTTGCTATCTTCTAAGACGCTCCCGGGCACGCAAAATGAGGTCACCAGAGGTCAATGACCTTTGCTATCTTCTAAGACACTCCCGGGCACGCAAAATGAGGTCACCAGAGGTCAATGACTTTTGCTATCTTCTAAGACGATCCCGGACACGCAAAATGAGGTCACCAGAGGTCAATGACCTTTGCTATCCTCTTAGAAGCTCCGCACACGCAAAATGAGGTCACCAGAGGTCAATGACCTTTGCTATCTTCTAAGAAGCTCCCGGACACGCAAAATGAGGTCACAAGAGGTCAATGACCTTTGCTATCTTCTAAGACGCTCCCGGACACGCAAAATGAGGTCACCAGAGGTCAATGACCTTTGCTATCCTCTTAGAAGCTCCGCACACGCAAAATGAGGTCACCAGACGTCAATGACCTTTGCTATCTTCTAAGACGTTCCCGGGCACCAAAATGAGGTCACCAGAGGTCAATGACCTTTGCTATCTTCTAAGACGCTCCCGGACACGCAAAATGAAATCACCAGAGGTAAATGACCTTTGCTATCCTCTTAGGAGCTCCGCACACGCAAAATGAGGTCACCAGATGTCAATGACCTTTGCTTACTTCTAAGAAGCTCCCGGACACGCAAAATGAGATCACCAGAGTTCAATGACATTTGCTGTCTTCTAAGACGCTCCCGCACACGCAAAATGAGGTCACCAGAGGTCAATGACCTTTGCTATCTTCTAAGAAGCACCCGGACACGCAAAATGTGGTCACCAGAGGTCAATGACCTTTGCTATCTTCTAAGACGCTCCCGGACACGCAAAATGAGGTCACCAGAGGTCAATGACCTTTGCTATCTTCTAAGACGCTCCCGGACACGCAAAATGGGGTCACCATAGGTCTATGACCTTTGCTATCTTCTAAGACGCTCCCGGAAAAGCAAAATGTGGTCACCAGAGGTAAATGATCTTTGCTATCCTCTTAGGAGCTCCGCACACGCAAAATGAGGTCACCAGAGGTCAATGACCTTTGCTGTCTTCTAAGACGCTCCCGGGCACGCAAAATGAGGTCACCAGAGGTCAATGACCTTTGCTATCTTCTAAGAAGCTCCCGGACACGCAAAATGAGGTCACCAGAGGTCAATAACCTTTGCTATCCTCTTAGAAGCTCCGCAGACGCAATATGAGGTCACCAGAGGTCAATGACCTTTGCTTACTTCTATGAAGCTCCCGGACACGCAAAATGAGGTCACCAGAGTTCAATGACATTTGCTGTCTTCTAAGACGCTCCCGCACACGCAAAATGAGGTCACCAGAGGTCAATGACCTTTGCTATCTTCTAAGAAGCTCCCGGACACGCAAAATGAGGTCACCAGAGGTCAATGACCTTTGCTATCTTCTAAGACGCTACCGGACACGCAAAATGAGGTCACCAGAGGTCAATGACCTTTGCTATCTTCTAAGACGCTCCCGGACACGCAAAATGAGTTCACCAGAGGTCAATGACCTTTGCTATCTTCTAAGACGCTCCCGGACACGCAAAATGAGGTCACCAGAGGTCAATGACCTTTGCAATCTTCTAAGACGCTCCCGGACACGCAAAATGAGGTCACCAGAGGTCAATGACCTTTGCTATCTTCTAAGAAGCTCCCGGACACGCAAAATGAGGTCACCAGAGGTCAATAACCTTTGCTATCCTCTTAGAAGCTCCGCACACGCAAAATGAGGTCACCAGAGGTCAATGACCTTTGCTTACTTCTAAGAAGCTCCCGGACACGCAAAATGAGGTCACCAGAGTTCAATGACATTTGCTGTCTTCTAAGACGCTCCCGCACACGCAAAATGAGGTCACCAGAGGTCAATGACCTTTGCTATCTTCTAAGAAGCTCCCGGACACGCAAAATGTGGTCACCAGAGGTCAATGACCTTTGCTATCTTCTAAGACGCTCCCGGACACGCTAAATGAGGTCACCAGAGGTTAATGACCTTCAGGATAGACTCAGAAGCGTCGCGTCGGACAAATGAGGTTAGATGAGGTCAATGACCTTTGCTATCCTCTTAGAAGCTCCCGCACACGCAAAATGAGGTCACCAGAGGTCAATGACCTTTGCTATCTTCTAAGACGCTCCAGCACACGCAAAATGAGGTCACTAGAAGTCAACGACCTTTGCTATCTTCTAAGACGATCCCGGACACGCAAAATGAGGTCACCAGAGGTCAATGACCTTTGCTATCCTCTTAGAAGCTCCGCACACGCAAAATGAGGTCACCAGAGATCAAAGACCTTTGCTATCTTCTAAGAAGCTCCCAGACACGCAAAATGAGGTCACCAAAGGTCAATGTCCTTTGCTATCTTCTAAGAAGCTCCCGCACACGCAAAATGTGGTCACCAGAGGTCAATGACCTTTGCTATCTTCTAAGACGCTCCCGGGCACGCAAAATGAGGTCACCAGAGGTCAATGACCTTTGCTATCTTCTAAGACACTCCCGGGCACGCAAAATGAGGTCACCAGAGGTCAATGACTTTTGCTATCTTCTAAGACGCTCCCGGACACGCAAAATGAGGTCACCAGAGGTCAATGACCTTTGCTATCCTCTTAGAAGCTCCGCACACGCAAAATGAGGTCACCAGAGGTCAATGACCTTTGCTATCTTCTAAGAAGCTCCCGGACACGCAAAATGAGGTCACAAGAGGTCAATGACCTTTGCTATCTTCTAAGACGCTCCCGGACACGCAAAATGAGGTCACCAGAGGTCAATGACCTTTGCTATCCTCTTAGAAGCTCCGCACACGCAAAATGAGGTCACCAGACGTCAATGACCTTTGCTATCTTCTAAGACGTTCCCGGGCACCAAAATGAGGTCACCAGAGGTCAATGACCTTTGCTATCTTCTAAGACGCTCCCGGACACGCAAAATGAGGTCACCAGAGGTAAATGACCTTTGCTATCCTCTTAGGAGCTCCGCACACGCAAAATGACGTCACCAGAGGTCAATAACCTTTGCTATCCTCTTAGAAGCTCCGCACACGCAAAATGAGGTCACCAGAGGTCAATGACCTTTGCTTACTTCTAAGAAGCTCCCGGACACGCAAAATGAGATCACCAGAGTTCAATGACATTTGCTGTCTTCTAAGACGCTCCCGCACACGCAAAATGAGGTCACCAGAGGTCAATGACCTTTGCTATCTTCTAAGACGCTCCCGGACACGCAAAATGAGGTCACCAGAGGTCAATGACCTTTGCTATCTTCTAAGACGCTCCCGGACACGCAAAATGAGGTCACCAGAGGTCAATGACCTTTGCTATCTTCTAAGACGCTCCCGGAAAAGCAAAATGAGGTCACCAGAGGTAAATGACCTTTGCTATCCTCTTAGGAGCTCCGCACACGCAAAATGAGGTCACCAGAGGTCAATGACCTTTGCTGTCTTCTAAGACGCTCCCGGGCACGCAAAATGAGGTCACCAGAGGTCAATGACCTTTGCTATCTTCTAAGACGCTCCCGCACACGCAAAATGAGGTCACCAGAGGTCAATGACCTTTGCTATCTTCTAAGAAGCACCCGGACACGCAAAATGTGGTCACCAGAGGTCAATGACCTTTGCTATCTTCTAAGACGCTCCCGGACACGCAAAATGAGGTCACCAGAGGTCAATGACCTTTGCTATCTTCTAAGACGCTCCCGGACACGCAAAATGAGGTCACCAGAGCTCAATGACCTTTGCTATCTTCTAAGACGCTCCCGGAAAAGCAAAATGAGGTCACCAGAGGTAAATGACCATTGCTATCCTCTTAGGAGCTCCGCACACGCAAAATGAGGTCACCAGAGGTCAATGACCTTTGCTGCCTTCTAAGACGCTCCCGGGCACGCAAAATGAGGTCACCAGAGGTCAATGACCTTTGCTATCTTCTAAGAAGCTCCCGGACACGCAAAATGAGGTCACCAGAGGTCAATGACCTTTGCTATCCTCTTAGAAGCTCCGCACACGCAAAATGAGGTCACCCGACGTCAATGACCTTTGCTATCTTCTAAGACGTTCCCGGGCACCAAAATGAGGTCACCAGAGGTCAATGACCTTTGCTATCTTCTAAGACGCTCCCGGACACGCAAAATGAAGTCACCAGAGGTAAATGACCTTTGCTATCCTCTTAGGAGCTCCGCACACGCAAAATGAGGTCACCAGAGGTCAATAACCTTTGCTATCCTCTTAGAAGCTCCGCACACGCAGAATGAGGTCACCAGAGGTCAATGACCTTTGCTTACTTCTAAGAAGCTCCCGGACACGCAAAATGAGATCACCAGAGTTCAATGACATTTGCTGTCTTCTAAGACGCTCCCGCACACGCAAAATGAGGTCACCAGAGGTCAATGACCTTTGCTATCTTCTAAGACGCTCCCGGACACGCAAAATGAGGTCACCAGAGGTCAATGACCTTTGCTATCTTCTAAGACGCTCCCGGACACGCAAAATGAGGTCACCAGAGGTCAATGACCTTTGCTATCTTCTAAGACGCTCCCGGAAAAGCAAAATGAGGTCACCAGAGGTAAATGACCTTTGCTATCCTCTTAGGAGCTCCGCACACGCAAAATGAGGTCACCAGAGGTCAATGACCTTTGCTGTCTTCTAAGACGCTCCCGGGCACGCAAAATGATGTCACCAGAGGTCAATGACCTTTGCTATCTTCTAAGACGCTCCCGCACACGCAAAATGAGGTCACCAGAGGTCAATGACCTTTGCTATCTTCTAAGAAGCACCCGGACACGCAAAATGAGGTCACCAGAGGTCAATGACCTTTGCTATCTTCTAAGACGCTCCCGGACACGCAAAATGAGGTCACCAGAGGTCAATGACCTTTGCTATCTTCTAAGACGCTCCCGGACACGCAAAATGAGGTCACCAGAGCTCAATGACCTTTGCTATCTTCTAAGACGCTCCCGGAAAAGCAAAATGAGGTCACCAGAGGTAAATGACCATTGCTATCCTCTTAGGAGCTCCGCACACGCAAAATGAGGTCACCAGAGGTCAATGACCTTTGCTGTCTTCTAAGACGCTCCCGGGCACGCAAAATGAGGTCACCAGAGGTCAATGACCTTTGCTATCTTCTAAGAAGCTCCCGGACACGCAAAATGAGGTCACCAGAGGTCAATAACCTTTGCTGTCCTCTTAGAAGCTCCGCAGACGCAATATGAGGTCACCAGAGGTCAATGACCTTTGCTTACTTCTATGAAGCTCCCGGACACGCAAAATGAGGTCACCAGAGTTCAATGACATTTGCTGTCTTCTAAGACGCTCCCGCACACGCAAAATGAGGTCACCAGAGGTCAATGACCTTTGCTATCTTCTAAGAAGCTCCGGGACACGCAAAATGTGGTCACCAGAGGTCAATGACCTTTGCTATCTTCTAAGACGCTACCGGACACGCAAAATGAGGTCACCAGAGGTCAATAACCTTTGCTATCCTCTTAGAAGCTCCGCACACGCAAAATGAGGTCACCAGAGGTCAATGACCTTTGCTTACTTCTAAGAAGCTCCCGGACACGCAAAATGAGGTCACCAGAGTTCAATGACATTTGCTGTCTTCTAAGACGCTCCCGCACACGCAAAGTGAGGTCACCAGAGGTCAATGACCTTTGCTATCTTCTAAGAAGCTCCCGGACACGCAAAATGTGGTCACCAGAGGTCAATGACCTTTGCTATCTTCTAAGACGCTCCCGGACACGCAAAATGAGGTCACCAGAGGTCAATGACCTTTGCTATCTTCTAAGACGCTCCCGGATACGCAAAATGAGGTCACCAGAGGTCAATAACCTTTGCTATCTTCTAAGACGCTCCCGGACACGCAAAATGAGGTCAGCAGAGGTCAATGACCTTTGCTATCTTCTAAGACGCTCCCGGACACGCAAAATGAGGTCACCAGAAGTCAATGACCTTTGCTATCTTCTAAGACGCTCCCGGACACGCAAAATGAGGTCACCAGAGGTCAATGACCTTTGCTATCTTCTAAGACACTCCCGGGCACGCAAAATGAGGTCACCAGAGGTCAATGACTTTTGCTATCTTCTAAGACGCTCCCGGACACGCAAAATGAGGTCACCAGAGGTCAATGACCTTTGCTATCCTCTTAGAAGCTCCGCACACGCAAAATGAGGTCACCAGAGGTCAATGACCTTTGCTATCTTCTAAGAAGCTCCCGGACACGCAAAATGAGGTCACAAGAGGTCAATGACCTTTGCTATCTTCTAAGACGATCCCGGACACGCAAAATGAGGTCACCAGAGGTCAATGACCTTTGCTATCCTCTTAGAAGCTCTGCACACGCAAAATGAGGTCACCAGACGTCAATAACCTTTGCTATCTTCTAAGACGTTCCCGGGCACCAAAATGAGGTCACCAGAGGTCAATGACCTTTGCTATCTTCTAAGACGCTCCCGGACACGCAAAATGAGGTCACCAGAGGTAAATGACCTTTGCTATCCTCTTAGGAGCTCCGCACACGCAAAATGAGGTCACCAGAGGTCAATAACCTTTGCTATCCTCTTAGAAGCTCCGCACACGCAAAATGAGGTCACCAGAGGTCAATGACCTTTGCTTACTTCTAAGAAGCTCCCGGACACGCAAAATGAGATCACCAGAGTTCAATGACATTTGCTGTCTTCTAAGACGCTCCCGCACACGCAAAATGAGGTCACCAGAGGTCAATGACCTTTGCTATCTTCTAAGACGCTCCCGGAAAAGCAAAATGAGGTCACCAGAGGTAAATGACCTTTGCTATCCTCTTAGGAGCTCCGCACACGCAAAATGAGGTCACCAGAGGTCAATGACCTTTGCTGTCTTCTAAGACGCTCCCGGGCACGCAAAATGAGGTCACCAGAGGTCAATGACCTTTGCTATCTTCTAAGACGCTCCCGCACACGCAAAATGAGGTCACCAGAGGTCAATGACCTTTGCTATCTTCTAAGAAGCACCCGGACACGCAAAATGTGGTCACCAGAGGTCAATGACCTTTGCTATCTTCTAAGACGCTCCCGGACACGCAAAATGAGGTCACCAGAGGTCAATGACCTTTGCTATCTTCTAAGACGCTCCCGGACACGCAAAATGAGGTCACCAGAGCTCAATGACCTTTGCTATCTTCTAAGACGCTCCCGGAAAAGCAAAATGAGGTCACCAGAGGTAAATGACCATTGCTATCCTCTTAGGAGCTCCGCACACGCAAAATGAGGTCACCAGAGGTCAATGACCTTTGCTGTCTTCTAAGACGCTCCCGGGCACGCAAAATGAGGTCACCAGAGGTCAATGACCTTTGCTATCTTCTAAGAAGCTCCCGGACACGCAAAATGAGGTCACCAGAGGTCAATGACCTTTGCTATCCTCTTAGAAGCTCCGCACACGCAAAATGAGGTCACCCGACGTCAATGACCTTTGCTATCTTCTAAGACGTTCCCGGGCACCAAAATGAGGTCACCAGAGGTCAATGACCTTTGCTATCTTCTAAGACGCTCCCGGACACGCAAAATGAAGTCACCAGAGGTAAATGACCTTTGCTATCCTCTTAGGAGCTCCGCACACGCAAAATGAGGTCACCAGAGGTCAATAACCTTTGCTATCCTCTTAGAAGCTCCGCACACGCAAAATGAGGTCACCAGAGGTCAATGACCTTTGCTTACTTCTAAGAAGCTCCCGGACACGCAAAATGAGATCACCAGAGTTCAATGACATTTGCTGTCTTCTAAGACGCTCCCGCACACGCAAAATGAGGTCACCAGAGGTCAATGACCTTTGCTATCTTCTAAGACGCTCCCGGACACGCAAAATGAGGTCACCAGAGGTCAATGACCTTTGCTATCTTCTAAGACGCTCCCGGACACGCAAAATGAGGTCACCAGAGGTCAATGACCTTTGCTATCCTCTTAGAAGCTCCGCACACGCAAAATGAGGTCACCAGAGGTCAATGACCTTTGCTATCTTCTAAGAAGCTCCCGGACACGCAAAATGAGGTCACAAGAGGTCAATGACCTTTGCTATCTTCTAAGACGATCCCGGACACGCAAAATGAGGTCACCAGAGGTCAATGACCTTTGCTATCCTCTTAGAAGCTCTGCACACGCAAAATGAGGTCACCAGACGTCAATGACCTTTGCTATCTTCTAAGACGTTCCCGGGCACCAAAATGAGGTCACCAGAGGTCAATGACCTTTGCTATCTTCTAAGACGCTCCCGGACACGCAAAATGAGGTCACCAGAGGTAAATGACCTTTGCTATCCTCTTAGGAGCTCCGCACACGCAAAATGAGGTCACCAGAGGTCAATAACCTTTGCTATCCTCTTAGAAGCTCCGCACACGCAAAATGAGGTCACCAGAGGTCAATGACCTTTGCTTACTTCTAAGAAGCTCCCGGACACGCAAAATGAGATCACCAGAGTTCAATGACATTTGCTGTCTTCTAAGACGCTCCCGCACACGCAAAATGAGGTCACCAGAGGTCAATGACCTTTGCTATCTTCTAAGACGCTCCCGGAAAAGCAAAATGAGGTCACCAGAGGTAAATGACCTTTGCTATCCTCTTAGGAGCTCCGCACACGCAAAATGAGGTCACCAGAGGTCAATGACCTTTGCTGTCTTCTAAGACGCTCCCGGGCACGCAAAATGAGGTCACCAGAGGTCAATGACCTTTGCTATCTTCTAAGACGCTCCCGCACACGCAAAATGAGGTCACCAGAGGTCAATGACCTTTGCTATCTTCTAAGAAGCACCCGGACACGCAAAATGTGGTCACCAGAGGTCAATGACCTTTGCTATCTTCTAAGACGCTCCCGGACACGCAAAATGAGGTCACCAGAGGTCAATGACCTTTGCTATCTTCTAAGACGCTCCCGGACACGCAAAATGAGGTCACCAGAGCTCAATGACCTTTGCTATCTTCTAAGACGCTCCCGGAAAAGCAAAATGAGGTCACCAGAGGTAAATGACCATTGCTATCCTCTTAGGAGCTCCGCACACGCAAAATGAGGTCACCAGAGGTCAATGACCTTTGCTGTCTTCTAAGACGCTCCCGGGCACGCAAAATGAGGTCACCAGAGGTCAATGACCTTTGCTATCTTCTAAGAAGCTCCCGGACACGCAAAATGAGGTCACCAGAGGTCAATGACCTTTGCTATCCTCTTAGAAGCTCCGCACACGCAAAATGAGGTCACCCGACGTCAATGACCTTTGCTATCTTCTAAGACGTTCCCGGGCACCAAAATGAGGTCACCAGAGGTCAATGACCTTTGCTATCTTCTAAGACGCTCCCGGACACGCAAAATGAAGTCACCAGAGGTAAATGACCTTTGCTATCCTCTTAGGAGCTCCGCACACGCAAAATGAGGTCACCAGAGGTCAATAACCTTTGCTATCCTCTTAGAAGCTCCGCACACGCAAAATGAGGTCACCAGAGGTCAATGACCTTTGCTTACTTCTAAGAAGCTCCCGGACACGCAAAATGAGATCACCAGAGTTCAATGACATTTGCTGTCTTCTAAGACGCTCCCGCACACGCAAAATGAGGTCACCAGAGGTCAATGACCTTTGCTATCTTCTAAGACGCTCCCGGACACGCAAAATGAGGTCACCAGAGGTCAATGACCTTTGCTATCTTCTAAGACGCTCCCGGACACGCAAAATGAGGTCACCAGAGGTCAATGACCTTTGCTATCTTCTAAGACGCTCCCGGAAAAGCAAAATGAGGTCACCAGAGGTAAATGACCTTTGCTATCCTCTTAGGAGCTCCGCACACGCAAAATGAGGTCACCAGAGGTCAATGACCTTTGCTGTCTTCTAAGACGCTCCCGGGCACGCAAAATGATGTCACCAGAGGTCAATGACCTTTGCTATCTTCTAAGACGCTCCCGCACACGCAAAATGAGGTCACCAGAGGTCAATGACCTTTGCTATCTTCTAAGAAGCACCCGGACACGCAAAATGAGGTCACCAGAGGTCAATGACCTTTGCTATCTTCTAAGACGCTCCCGGACACGCAAAATGAGGTCACCAGAGGTCAATGACCTTTGCTATCTTCTAAGACGCTCCCGGACACGCAAAATGAGGTCACCAGAGCTCAATGACCTTTGCTATCTTCTAAGACGCTCCCGGAAAAGCAAAATGAGGTCACCAGAGGTAAATGACCATTGCTATCCTCTTAGGAGCTCCGCACACGCAAAATGAGGTCACCAGAGGTCAATGACCTTTGCTGTCTTCTAAGACGCTCCCGGGCACGCAAAATGAGGTCACCAGAGGTCAATGACCTTTGCTATCTTCTAAGAAGCTCCCGGACACGCAAAATGAGGTCACCAGAGGTCAATAACCTTTGCTGTCCTCTTAGAAGCTCCGCAGACGCAATATGAGGTCACCAGAGGTCAATGACCTTTGCTTACTTCTATGAAGCTCCCGGACACGCAAAATGAGGTCACCAGAGTTCAATGACATTTGCTGTCTTCTAAGACGCTCCCGCACACGCAAAATGAGGTCACCAGAGGTCAATGACCTTTGCTATCTTCTAAGAAGCTCCGGGACACGCAAAATGTGGTCACCAGAGGTCAATGACCTTTGCTATCTTCTAAGACGCTACCGGACACGCAAAATGAGGTCACCAGAGGTCAATGACCTTTGCTATCTTCTAAGACGCTCCCGGACACGCAAAATGAGTTCACCAGAGGTCAATGACCTTTGCTATCTTCTAAGACGCTCCCGGACACGCAAAATGAAGTCACCAGAGGTCAATGACCTTTGCTATCTTCTAAGACGCTCCCGGACACGCAAAATGAGGTCACCAGAGGTCAATGACATTTGCTATCTTCTAAGAAGCTCCCGGACACGCAAAATGAGGTCACCAGAGGTCAATAACCTTTGCTATCCTCTTAGAAGCTCCGCACACGCAAAATGAGGTCACCAGAGGTCAATGACCTTTGCTTACTTCTAAGAAGCTCCCGGACACGCAAAATGAGGTCACCAGAGTTCAATGACATTTGCTGTCTTCTAAGACGCTCCCGCACACGCAAAGTGAGGTCACCAGAGGTCAATGACCTTTGCTATCTTCTAAGAAGCTCCCGGACACGCAAAATGTGGTCACCAGAGGTCAATGACCTTTGCTATCTTCTAAGACGCTCCCGGACACGCAAAATGAGGTCACCAGAGGTCAATGACCTTTGCTATCTTCTAAGACGCTCCCGGATACGCAAAATGAGGTCACCAGAGGTCAATAACCTTTGCTATCTTCTAAGACGCTCCCGGACACGCAAAATGAGGTCAGCAGAGGTCAATGACCTTTGCTATCTTCTAAGACGCTCCCGGACACGCAAAATGAGGTCACCAGAAGTCAATGACCTTTGCTATCTTCTAAGACGCTCCCGGACACGCAAAATGAGGTCACCAGAGGTCAATGACCTTCAGGATAGACTCAGAAGCGTCGCGTCGGACAAATGAGGTTAGATGAGGTCAATGACCTTTGCTATCCTCTTAGAAGCTCCCGCACACGCAAAATGAGGTCACCAGAGGGCAATGACCTTTGCTATCTTCTAAGACGCTCCCGGGCACGCAAAATGAGGTCACCAGAGGTCAATGACCTTTGCTATCTTCTAAGACACTCCCGGGCACGCAAAATGAGGTCACCAGAGGTCAATGACTTTTGCTATCTTCTAAGACGCTCCCGGACACGCAAAATGAGGTCACCAGAGGTCAATGACCTTTGCTATCCTCTTAGAAGCTCCGCACACGCAAAATGAGGTCACCAGAGGTCAATGACCTTTGCTATCTTCTAAGAAGCTCCCGGACACGCAAAATGAGGTCACAAGAGGTCAATGACCTTTGCTATCTTCTAAGACGATCCCGGACACGCAAAATGAGGTCACCAGAGGTCAATGACCTTTGCTATCCTCTTAGAAGCTCTGCACACGCAAAATGAGGTCACCAGACGTCAATGACCTTTGCTATCTTCTAAGACGTTCCCGGGCACCAAAATGAGGTCACCAGAGGTCAATGACCTTTGCTATCTTCTAAGACGCTCCCGGACACGCAAAATGAGGTCACCAGAGGTAAATGACCTTTGCTATCCTCTTAGGAGCTCCGCACACGCAAAATGAGGTCACCAGAGGTCAATAACCTTTGCTATCCTCTTAGAAGCTCCGCACACGCAAAATGAGGTCACCAGAGGTCAATGACCTTTGCTTACTTCTAAGAAGCTCCCGGACACGCAAAATGAGATCACCAGAGTTCAATGACATTTGCTGTCTTCTAAGACGCTCCCGCACACGCAAAATGAGGTCACCAGAGGTCAATGACCTTTGCTATCTTCTAAGACGCTCCCGGACACGCAAAATGAGGTCACCAGAGGTCAATGACCTTTGCTATCTTCTAAGACGCTCCCGGACACGCAAAATGAGGTCACCAGAGGTCAATGACCTTTGCTATCTTCTAAGACGCTCCCGGAAAAGCAAAATGAGGTCACCAGAGGTCAATGACCTTTGCTATCTTCTAAGACGCTCCCGCACACGCAAAATGAGGTCACCAGAGGTCAGTGACCTTTGCTATCTTCTAAGAAGCACCCGGACACGCAAAATGTGGTCACCAGAGGTCAATGACCTTTGTAATCTTCTAAGACGCTCCCGGACACGCAAAATGAGGTCACCAGAGGTCAATGACCTTTGCTATCTTCTAAGACGCTCCCGGACACGCAAAATGATGTCACCAGAGGTCAATGACCTTTGCTATCTTCTAAGACGCTCCCGGACACGCAAAATGAGGTCACCAGAGGTCAATGACCTTTGCTATCTTCTAAGACGCTCCCGGAAAAGCAAAATGAGGTCACCAGAGGTAAATGACCTTTGCTATCCTCTTAGGAGCTCCGCACACGCAAAATGAGGTCACCAGAGGTCAATGACCTTTGCTGTCTTCTAAGACGCTCCCGGGCACGCAAAATGAGGTCACCAGAGGTCAATGACCTTTGCTATCTTCTAAGAAGCTCCCGGACACGCAAAATGAGGTCACCAGAGGTCAATGACCTTTGCTATCTTCTAAGACGCTCCCGCACACGCAAAATGAGGTCACCAGAGGTCAATGACCTTTGCTATCTTCTAAGAAGCACCCGGACACGCAAAATGTGGTCACCAGAGGTCAATGACCTTTGCTATCTTCTAAGACGCTCCCGGACACGCAAAATGAGGTCACCAGAGGTCAATGACCTTTGCTATCTTCTAAGACGCTCCCGGACACGCAAAATGAGGTCACCAGAGGTCAATGACCTTTGCTATCTTCTAAGACGCTCCCGGAAAAGCAAAATGAGGTCACCAGAGGTAAATGACCTTTGCTATCCTCTTAGGAGCTCCGCACACGCAAAATGAGGTCACCAGAGGTCAATGACCTTTGCTGTCTTCTAAGACGCTCCCGGACACGCAAAATGAGTTCACCAGAGGTCAATGACCTTTGCTATCTTCTAAGACGCTCCCGGACACGCAAAATGAGGTCACCAGAGGTCAATGACCTTTGCTATCTTCTACGACGCTCCCGGACACGCAAAATGAGGTCACCAGAGGTCAATGACCTTTGCTATCTTCTAAGAAGCTCCCGGACACGCAAAATGAGGTCACCAGAAGTCAATAACCTTTGCTATCCTCTTAGAAGCTCCGCACACGCAAAATGAGGTCACCAGTGGTCAATGACCTTTGCTTACTTCTAAGAAGCTCCCGGACACGCAAAATGAGGTCACCAGAGTTCAATGACATTTGCTGTCTTCTAAGACGCTCCCGCACACGCAAAATGAGGTCACCAGAGGTCAATGACCTTTGCTATCTTCTAAGAAGCTCCCGGACACGCAAAATGTGGTCACCAGAGGTCAATGACCTTTGCTATCTTCTAAGACGCTCCCGGACACGCAAAATGAGGTCACCAGAGGTCAATGACCTTTGCTATCTTCTAAGACGCTCCCGGATACGCAAAATGAGGTCACCAGAGGTCAATAACCTTTGCTATCTTCTAAGACGCTCCCGGACACGCAAAATGAGGTCAGCAGAGGTCAATGACCTTTGCTATCTTCTAAGACGCTCCCGGACACGCAAAATGAGTTCACCAGAGGTCAATGACCTTTGCTATCTTCTAAGACGCTCCCGGACACGCAAAATGAGGTCACCAGAGGTCAATGACCTTTGCTATCTTCTAAGAAGCTCCCGGACACGCAAAATGAGGTCACCAGAGGTCAATAACCTTTGCTATCCTCTTAGAAGCTCCGCACACGCAAAATGAGGTCACCAGAGGTCAATGACCTTTGCTTACTTCTAAGAAGCTCCCGGACACGCAAAATGAGGTCACCAGAGTTCAATGACATTTGCTGTCTTCTAAGACGCTCCCGCACACGCAAAATGAGGTCACCAGAGGTCAATGACCTTTGCTATCTTCTAAGAAGCTCCCGGACACGCAAAATGTGGTCACCAGAGGTCAATGACCTTTGCTATCTTCTAAGACGCTTCCGGACACGCAAAATGAGGTCACCAGAGGTCAATGACCTTTGCTATCTTCTAAGACGCTCCAGGATACGCAAAATGAGGTCACCAGAGGTCAATAACCTTTGCTATCTTCTAAGACGCTCCCGGACACGCAAAATGAGGTCAGCAGAGGTCAATGACCTTCAGGATAGACTCAGAAGCGTCGCGTCGGACAAATGAGGTTAGATGAGGTCAATGACCTTTGCTATCCTCTTAGAAGCTCACGCACACGCAAAATGAGGTCACCAGAGGTCAATGACCTTTGCTATCTTCTAAGACGCTCCAGCACACGCAAAATGAGGTCACTAGAAGTCAACGACCTTTGCTATCTTCTAAGACGATCCCGGACACGCAAAATGAGGTCACCAGAGGTCAATGACCTTTGCTATCCTCTTAGAAGCTCCGCACACGCAAAATGAGGTCACCAGAGATCAAAGACCTTTGCTATCTTCTAAGAAGCTCCCAGACACGCAAAATGAGGTCACCAAAGGTCAATGTCCTTTGCTATCTTCTAAGAAGCTCCCGCACACGCAAAATGTGGTCACCAGAGGTCAATGACCTTTGCTATCTTCTAAGACGCTCCCGGGCACGCAAAATGAGGTCACCAGAGGTCAATGACCTTTGCTATCTTCTAAGACACTCCCGGGCACGCAAAATGAGGTCACCAGAGGTCAATGACTTTTGCTATCTTCTAAGACGCTCCCGGACACGCAAAATGAGGTCACCAGAGGTCAATGACCTTTGCTATCCTCTTAGAAGCTCCGCACACGCAAAATGAGGTCACCAGAGGTCAATGACCTTTGCTATCTTCTAAGAAGCTCCCGGACACGCAAAATGAGGTCACAAGAGGTCAATGACCTTTGCTATCTTCTAAGACGCTCCCGGACACGCAAAATGAGGTCACCAGAGGTCAATGACCTTTGCTATCCTCTTAGAAGCTCTGCACACGAAAAATGAGGTCACCAGACGTCAATGAACTTTGCTATCTTCTAAGACGTTCCCGGGCACCAAAATGAGGTCACCAGAGGTCAATGACCTTTGCTATCTTCTAAGACGCTCCCGGACACGCAAAATGAGGTCACCAGAGGTAAATGACCTTTGCTATCCTCTTAGGAGCTCCGCACACGCAAAATGAGGTCACCAGAGGTCAATAACCTTTGCTATCCTCTTAGAAGCTCCGCACACGCAAAATGAGGTCACCAGAGGTCAATGACCTTTGCTTACTTCTAAGAAGCTCCCGGACACGCAAAATGAGATCACCAGAGTTCAATGACATTTGCTGTCTTCTAAGACGCTCCCGCACACGCAAAATGAGGTCACCAGAGGTCAATGACCTTTGCTATCTTCTAAGACGGTCCCGGACACGCAAAATGAGGTCACCAGAGGTCAATGACCTTGCTATCTTCTAAGACGCTCCCGGACACGCAAAATGAGGTCACCAGAGGTCAATGACATTTGCTATCTTCTAAGACGCTCCCGGAAAAGCAAAATGAGGTCACCAGAGGTCAATGACCTTTGCTATCTTCTAAGACGCTCCCGCACACGCAAAATGAGGTCACCAGAGGTCAATGACCTTTGCTATCTTCTAAGAAGCACCCGGACACGCAAAATGTGGTCACCAGAGGTCAATGACCTTTGCTATCTTCTAAGACGCTCCCGGACACGCAAAATGAGGTCACCAGAGGTCAATGACCTTTGCTATCTTCTAAGACGCTCCCGGACACGCAAAATGAGGTCACCAGAGGTCAATGACCTTTGCTATCTTCTAAGACGCTCCCGGACACGCAAAATGAGGTCACCAGAGGTCAATGACCTTTGCTATCTTCTAAGACGCTCCCGGAAAAGCAAAATGAGGTCACCAGAGGTAAATGACCTTTGCTATCCTCTTAGGAGCTCCGCACACGCAAAATGAGGTCACCAGAGGTCAATGACCTTTGCTGTCTTCTAAGACGCTCCCGGGCACGCAAAATGAGGTCACCAGAGGTCAATGACCTTTGCTATCTTCTAAGAAGCTCCCGGACACGCAAAATGAGGTAACCAGAGGTCAATGACCTTTGCTATCTTCTAAGACGCTCCCGCACACGCAAAATGAGGTCACCAGAGTTCAATGACCTTTGCTATCTTCTAAGAAGCACCCGGACACGCAAAATGTGGTCACCAGAGGTCAATGACCTTTGCTATCTTCTAAGACGCTCCCGGACACGCAAAATGAGGTCACCAGAGGTCAATGACCTTTGCTATCTTCTAAGACGCTCCCGGACACGCAAAATGAGGTCACCAGAGGTCAATGACCTTTGCTATCTTCTAAGACGCTCCCGGAAAAGCAAAATGAGGTCACCAGAGGTAAATGACCTTTGCTATCCTCTTAGGAGCTCCGCACACGCAAAATGAGGTCACCAGAGGTCAATGACCTTTGCTGTCTTCTAAGACGCTCCCGGGCACGCAAAATGAGGTCACCAGAGGTCAATGACCTTTGCTATCTTCTAAGAAGCTCCCGGACACGCAAAATGAGGTCACCAGAGGTCAATAACCTTTGCTATCTTCTAAGACGCTCCCGGACACGCAAAATGAGTTCACCAGAGGTCAATGACCTTTGCTATCTTCTAAGACGCTCCCGGACACGCAAAATGAGGTCACCAGAGGTCAATGACCTTTGCTATCTTCTAAGACGCTCCCGGACACGCAAAATGAGGTCACCAGAGGTCAATGACCTTTGCTATCTTCTAAGAAGCTCCCGGACACGCAAAATGAGGTCACCAGAGGTCAATAACCTTTGCTATCCTCTTAGAAGCTCCGCACACGCAAAATGAGGTCACCAGAGGTCAATGACCTTTGCTTACTTCTAAGACGCTCCCGGACACGCAAAATGAGGTCACCAGAAGTCAATGACCTTTGCTATCTTCTAAGACGCTCCCGGACACGCAAAATGAGGTCACCAGAGGTCAATGACCTTTGCTATCCTCTTAGAAGCTCCGCTCACGCAAAATGAGGTCACCAGAGGTCAATGACCTTTGCTATCTTATAAGAAGCTCCCGGACACGCTAAATGAGGTCACCAGAGGTTAATGACCTTCAGGATAGACTCAGAAGCGTCGCGTCGGACAAATGAGGTTAGATGAGGTCAATGACATTTGCTATCCTCTTAGAAGCTCCCGCACACGCAAAATGAGGTCACCAGAGGTCAATGACCTTTGCTATCTTCTAAGACGCTCCAGCACACGCAAAATGAGGTCACTAGAAGTCAACGACCTTTGCTATCTTCTAAGACGATCCCGGACACGCAAAATGAGGTCACCAGAGGTCAATGACCTTTGCTATCCTCTTAGAAGCTCCGCACACGCAAAATGAGGTCACCAGACATCAAAGACCTTTGCTATCTTTTAAGAAGCTCCCAGACACGCAAAATGAGGTCACCAAAGGTCAATGTCCTTTGCTATCTTCTAAGAAGCTCCCGCACACGCAAAATGTGGTCACCAGAGGTCAATGACCTTTGCTATCTTCTAAGACGCTCCCGGGCACGCAAAATGAGGTCACCAGAGGTCAATGACCTTTGCTATCTTCTAAGACACTCCCGGGCACGCAAAATGAGGTCACCAGAGGTCAATGACATTTGCTATCTTCTAAGACGCTCCCGGACACGCAAAATGAGGTCACCAGAGGTCAATGACCTTTGCTATCCTCTTAGAAGCTCCGCACACGCAAAATGAGGTCACCAGAGGTCAATGACCTTTGCTATCTTCTAAGAAGCTCCCGGACACGCAAAATGAGGTCACCAGAGTTCAATGACATTTGCTGTCTTCTAAGACGCTCCCGCACACGCAAAATGAGGTCACCAGAGGTCAATGACCTTTGCTATCTTCTAAGAAGCTCCCGGACACGCAAAATGTGGTCACCAGAGGTCAATGACCTTTGCTATATTCTAAGACGCTACCGGACACGCAAAATGAGGTCACCAGAGGTCAATGACCTTTGCTATCTTCTAAGACGCTCCCGGACACGCAAAATGAATTCACCAGAGGTCAATGACCTTTGCTATCTTCTAAGACGCTCCCAGACACGCAAAATGAGGTCACCAGAGGTCAATGACCTTTGCTATCTTCTAAGACGCTCCCGGACACGCAAAATGAGGTCACCAGAGGTCAATGACCTTTACTATCTTCTAAGAAGCTCCCGGACACGCAAAATGAGGTCACCAGAGGTCAATAACGTTTGCTATCCTCTTAGAAGCTCCGCACACGCAAAATGAGGTCACCAGAGGTCAATGACGTTTGCTATCTTCTAAGAAGCTCCCGGACACGCAAAATGAGGTCACCAGAGGTCAATGACCTTTGCTATCTTCTAAGACGCTCCCGGGCACGCAAAATGAGGTCACCAGAGGTCAATGACCTTTGCTATCGTCTTAGAAGCTCCGCACACGCAAAATGAGGTCACCAGAGGTCAATGACCTTTGCTATCTTCTAAGAAGCTCCCGGACACGCTAAATGAGGTCACCAGAGGTAAATGACCTTCAGGATAGTCTCAGAAGCGTCGCGTCGGACAAATGAGGTTAGATGAGGTCAATGACTTTTGCTATCCTCTTAGAAGCTCCCGCACACGCAAAATGAGGTCACCAGAGGTCAATGACCTTTGCTATCTTCTAAGACGCTCCCGCACACACAAAATGAGGTCACTAGAAGTCAATGACCTTTGCTATCTTTTAAGACGATCCCGGACACGCAAAATGAGGTCACCAGAGGTCAATGACCTTTGCTATCCTCTTAGAAGCTCCGCACACGCAAAATGAGGTATCCAGAGGTCAAAGTTCTTTGCTATCTTCTAAGAAGCTCCCAGACACGCAAAATGAGGTCACCAAAGGTCAATGTCCTTTGCTATCTTCTAAGAAGCTCCCGCACACGCAAAATGTGGTCACCAGAGTTCAATGACCTTTGCTATCTTCTAAGACGCTCCCGGGCACGCAAAATGAGGTCACCAGAGGTCAATAACCTTTGCTATCCTCTTAGAAGCTCCGCACACGCAAAATGAGGTCACCAGAGGTCAATGACCTTTGCTTACTTCTAAGAAGCTCCCGGACACGCAAAATGAGGTAACCACAGTTCAATGACCTTTGCTGTCTTCTAAGACGCTCCCGGGCACGCAAAATGAGGTCACCAGAGGTCAATGACCTTTGCTATCTTCTAAGACTCTCCCGGGCACGCAAATAGAGGTCACCAGAGGTCAATGACCTTTGCTATATTCTAAGACGCTACCGGACACGCAAAATGAGGTCACCAGAGGTCAATGCCCTTTGCTATCTTCTAAGACCCTCCCGGACACGCAAAATGAGGTCACCAGTGGTCAGTGACCTTTGCTGTCTTCTAAGACGCTCCCGGACACGCAAAATGATGTCACCAGAAGTCAATTACCTTTGCAATCTTCTAAGACGCTCCCGGACACGCAAAATGAGGTCACCAGAGGTCAATGACCTTTGCTATCTTCTAAGACGCTCCCGGACACGCAAAATGAGTTCACCAGAGGTCAATGACCTTTGCTATCTTCTAAGACGCTCCCGGACACGCAAAATGAGGTCACCAGAGGTCAATGACCTTTGCTATCTTCTAAGACGCTCCCGGACACGCAAAATGAGGTCACTAGAGGTCAATGACCTTTGCTATCTTCTAAGAAGCTCCCGGGCACGCAAAATGAGGTCACCAGAGGTCAATAACCTTTGCTATCCTCTTAGAAGCTCCGCACACGCAAAATGAGGTCACCAGAGGTCAATGACCTTTGCTTACTTCTAAGAAGCTCCCGGACACGCAAAATGAGGTCACCAGAGTTCAATGACATTTGCTGTCTTCTAAGACGCTCCCGCACACGCAAAATGAGGTCACCAGAGGTCAATGACCTATGCTATCTTCTAAGAAGCTCCCGGACACGCAAAATGTGGTCACCAGAGGTCAATGACCTTTGCTATCTTCTAAGACGCTCCCGGACACGCAAAATGAGGTCACCAGAGGTCAATGACCTTTGCTATCTTCTAAGACGCTCCCGGATACGCAAAATGAGGTCACCAGAGGTCAATGTCCTTTGCTATCTTCTAAGAAGCTCCCGCACACGCAAAATGTGGTCACCAGAGGTCAATGACCTTTGCTATCGTCTTAGAAGCTCCGCACATGCAAAATGAGGTCACCAGAGGTCAATGACCTTTGCTATCTTCTAAGACACTCCCGGGCACGCAAAATGAGGTCACCAGAGGTCAATGACTTTTGCTATCTTCTAAGACGCTCCCGGACACGCAAAATGAGGTCACCAGAGGTCAATGACCTTTGCTATCCTCTTAGAAGCTCCGCACACGCAAAATGAGGTCACCAGAGGTCAATGACCTTTGCTATCTTCTAAGAAGCTCCCGGACACGCAAAATGAGGTCACCAGAGTTCAATGACATTTGCTGTCTTCTAAGACGCTCCCGCACACGCAAAATGAGGTCATCAGAGTTCAATGACCTTTGCTATCTTCTAAGAAGCTCTCGGACACGCAAAATGTGGTCACCAGAGGTCAATGACCTTTGCTATCTTCTAAGACGCTACCGGACACGCAAAATGAGGTCACCAGAGGTCAATGACCTTTGCTATCTTCTAAGACGCTCCCGGACACGCAAAATGAGTTCACCAGAGGTCAATGACCTTTGCTATCTTCTAAGACGCTCCCGGACACGCAAAATGAGGTCACCAGAGGTCAATGACCTTTGCTATCTTCTAAGACGCTCCCGGACACGCAAAATGAGGTCACCAGAGGTCAATGACCTTTGCTATCTTCTAAGAAGCTCCCGGACACGCAAAATGAGGTCACCAGAGGTCAATAACGTTTGCTATCCTCTTAGAAGCTCCGCACACGCAAAATGAGGTCACCAGAGGTCAATGACCTTTGCTATCTTCTAAGAAGCTCCCGGACACGCAAAATGAGGTCACCAGAGGTCAATGACCTTTGCTATCTTCTAAGACGCTCCCGGGCACGCAAAATGAGGTCACCAGAGGTCAATGACCTTTGCTATCGTCTTAGAAGCTCCGCACACGCAAAATGAGGTCACCAGAGGTCAATGACCTTTGCTATCTTCTAAGAAGCTCCCGGACACGCAAAATGAGGTCACCAGAGGTCAATGACCTTTGCTATCTTCTAAGACGCTCCCGGGCACGCAAAATGAGGTCACCAGAGGTCAATGACCTTTGCTATCGTCTTAGAAGCTCCGCACACGCAAAATGAGGTCACCAGAGGTCAATGACCTTTGCTATCTTCTAAGAAGCTCCCGGGCACGCAAAATGAGGTCACCAGAGGTCAATGACCTTTGCTATCTTCTAAGACACTCCCGGGCACGCAAAATGAGGTCACCAGAGGTCAATGACTTTTGCTATCTTCTAAGACGCTCCCGGACACGCAAAATGAGGTCACCAGAGGTCAATGACCTTTGCTATCCTCTTAGAAGCTCCGCACACGCAAAATGAGGTCACCAGAGGTCAATGACCTTTGCTATCTTCTAAGAAGCTCCCGGACACGCAAAATGAGGTCACCAGAGTTCAATGACATTTGCTGTCTTCTAAGACGCTCCCGCACACGCAAAATGAGGTCACCAGAGGTCAATGACCTTTGCTATCTTCTAAGAAGCTCTCGGACACGCAAAATGTGGTCACCAGAGGTCAATGACCTTTGCTATCTTCTAAGACGCTACCGGACACGCAAAATGAGGTCACCAGAGGTCAATGACCTTTGCTATCTTCTAAGACGCTCCCGGACACGCAAAATGAGTTCACCAGAGGTCAATGACCTTTGTTTCTTCTAAGACGCTCCCGGACACGCAAAATGAGGTCACCAGAGGTCAATGACCTTTGCTATCTTCTAAGACGCTCCCGGACACGCAAAATGAGGTCACCAGAGGTCAATGACCTTTGCTATCTTCTAAGAAGCTCCCGGACACGCAAAATGAGGTCACCAGAGGTCAATAACGTTTGCTATCCTCTTAGAAGCTCCGCACACGCAAAATGAGGTCACCAGAGGTCAATGACCTTTGCTATCTTCTAAGAAGCTCCCGGACACGCAAAATGAGGTCACCAGAGGTCAATGACCTTTGCTATCTTCTAAGACGCTCCCGGGCACGCAAAATGAGGTCACCAGAGGTCAATGACCTTTGCTATCGTCTTAGAAGCTCCGCACACGCAAAATGAGGTCACCAGAGGTCAATGACCTTTGCTATCTTCTAAGAAGCTCCCGGACACGCTAAATGAGGTCACCAGAGGTAAATGACCCTCAGGATAGTCTCAGAAGCGTCGCGTCGGACAAATGAGGTTAGATGAGGTCAATGACTTTTGCTATCCTCTTAGAAGCTCCCGCACACGCAAAATGAGGTCACCAGAGGTCAATGACCTTTGCTATCTTCTAAGACGCTCCCGCACACACAAAATGAGGTCACTAGAAGTCAATGACCTTTGCTATCTTTTAAGACGATCCCGGACACGCAAAATGAGGTCACCAGAGGTCAATGACCTTTGCTATCCTCTTAGAAGCTCCGCACACGCAAAATGAGGTCTCCATAGGTCAAAGATCTTTGCTATCTTCTAAGAAGCTCCCAGACACGCAAAATGAGGTCACCAAAGGTCAATGTCCTTTGCTATCTTCTAAGAAGCTCCCGCACACGCAAAATGTGGTCACCAGAGTTCAATGACCTTTGCTATCTTCTAAGACGCTCCCGGGCACGCAAAATGAGGTCACCAGAGGTCAATAACCTTTGCTATCCTCTTAGAAGCTCCGCACACGCAAAATGAGGTCACCAGAGGTCAATGACCTTTGCTTACTTCTAAGAAGCTCCCGGACACGCAAAATGAGGTAACCAGAGTTCAATGACCTTTGCTGTCTTCTAAGACGCTCCCGGGCACGCAAAATGAGGTCACCAGAGGTCAATGACCTTTGCTATCCTCTAAGACTCTCCCGGGCACGCAAATAGAGGTCACCAGAGGTCAATGACCTTTGCTATATTCTAAGACGCTACCGGACACGCAAAATGAGGTCACCAGAGGTCAATGCCCTTTGCTATCTTCTAAGACCCTCCCGGACACGCAAAATGAGGTCACCAGTGGTCAGTGACCTTTGCTGTCTTCTAAGACGCTCCCGGACACGCAAAATGAGGTCACCAGAAGTCAATTACCTTTGCTATCTTCTAAGACGCTCCCGGACACGCAAAATGAGGTCACCAGAGGTCAATGACCTTTGCTATCCTCTTAGAAGCTCCGCTCACGCAAAATGAGGTCACCAGAGGTCAATGACCTTTGCTATCTTATAAGAAGCTCCCGGACACGCTAAATGAGGTCACCAGAGGTAAATGACCTTCAGGATAGACTCAGAAGCGTCGCGTCGGACAAATGAGGTTAGATGAGGTCAATGACCTTTGCTATCCTCTTAGAAGCTCCCGCACACGCAAAATGAGGTCACCAGAGGTCAATGACCTTTGCTATCTTCTAAGACGCGCCAGCACACGCAAAATGAGGTCACTAGAAGTCAACGACCTTTGCTATCTTCTAAGACGATCCCGGACACGCAAAATGAGGTCACCAGAGGTCAATGAACTTTGCTATCCTCTTAGAAGCTCCGCACACGCAAAATGAGGTCACCAGAGATCAAAGACATTTGCTATCTTCTAAGAAGCTCCCAGACACGCAAAATGAGGTCACCAAAGGTCAATGTCCTTTGCTATCTTCTAAGAAGCTCCCGCACACGCAAAATGTGGTCACCAGAGTTCAATGACCTTTGCTATCTTCTAAGACGCTCCCGCACACACAAAATGAGGTCACTAGAAGTCAATGACCTTTGCTATCTTCTAAGACGATCGCGGACACGCAAAATGAGGTCACCAGAGGTCAATGACCTTTGCTATCCTCTTAGAAGCTCCGCACACGCAAAATGAGGTCACCAGAGGTATTGACATTTGCTATCTTCTAAGAAGCTCCCGGACACGCAAAATGAGGTCACCAGAGGTCAATAACCTTTGCTATCCTCTTAGAAGCTCCGCACACGCAAAATGAGGTCACCAGAGGTCAATGACCTTTGCTTACTTCTAAGAAGCTCCCGGACACGCAAAATGAGGTCACCAGAGTTCAATGACATTTGCTGTCTTCTAAGACGCTCCCGCACACGCAAAATGAGGTCACCAGAGGTCAATGACCTTTGCTATCTTCTAAGAAGCTCCCGGACACACAAAATGTGGTCACCAGAGGTCAATGAACTTTGCTATCTTCTAAGACGCTCCCGGACACGCAAAATGACGTCACCAGAGGTCAATGACCTTTGCTATCTTCTAAGACGCTCCCGGACACGCAAAATGAGGTCACCAGAGGTCAATGACCTTTGCTATCTTCTAAGAAGCTCCCGGACACGCAAAATGTGGTCACCAGAGGTCAATGACCTTTGCTATCTTCTAAGACGCTACCGGACACGCAAAATGAGGTCACCAGAGGTCAATGACCTTTGCTATCTTCTAAGACGCTCCCGGACACGCAAAATGAGTTCACCAGAGGTCAATGACCTTTGCTATCTTCTAAGACGCTCCCGGACACGCAAAATGAGGTCACCAGAGGTCAATGACCTTTGCTATGTTCTAAGACGCTCCCGGACACGCAAAATGAGGTCACCAGAGGTCAATGACCTTTGCTATCTTCTAAGAAGCTCCCGGACACGCAAAATGAGGTCACCAGAGGTCAATAACGTTTGCTATCCTCTTAGAAGCTCCGCTCACGCAAAATGAGGTCACCAGAGGTCAATGACCTTTGCTATCTTCTAAGAAGCTCCCGGACACGCAAAATGAGGTCACCAGAGGTCAATGACCTTTGCTATCTTCTAAGACGCTCCCGGGCACGCAAAATGAGGTCACCAGAGGTCAATGACCTTTGCTATCGTCTTAGAAGCTCCGCACACGCAAAATGAGGTCACCAGAGGTCAATGACCTTTGCTATCTTCTAAGAAGCTCCCGGACACGCTAAATGAGGTCACCAGAGGTAAATGACCCTCAGGATAGTCTCAGAAGCGTCGCGTCGGACAAATGAGGTTAGATGAGGTCAATGACTTTTGCTATCCTCTTAGAAGCTCCCGCACACGCAAAATGAGGTCACCAGAGGTCAATGACCTTTGCTATCTTCTAAGACGCTCCCGCACACACAAAATGAGGTCACTAGAAGTCAATGACCTTTGCTATCTTTTAAGACGATCCCGGACACGCAAAATGAGGTCACCAGAGGTCAATGACCTTTGCTATCCTCTTAGAAGCCCCGCACACGCAAAATGAGGTCTCCAGAGGTCAAAGATCTTTGCTATCTTCTAAGAAGCTCCCAGACACGCAAAATGAGGTCACCAAAGGTCAATGTCCTTTGCTATCTTCTAAGAAGCTCCCGCACACGCAAAATGTGGTCACCAGAGTTCAATGACCTTTGCTATCTTCTAAGACGCTCCCGGGCACGCAAAATGAGGTCACCAGAGGTCAATAACCTTTGCTATCCTCTTAGAAGCTCCGCACACGCAAAATGAGGTCACCAGAGGTCAATGACCTTTGCTTACTTCTAAGAAGCTCCCGGACACGCAAAATGAGGTAACCAGAGTTCAATGACATTTGCTGTCTTCTAAGACGCTCCCGGGCACGCAAAATGAGGTCACCAGAGGTCAATGACCTTTGCTATCTTCTAAGACTCTCCCGGGCACGCAAATAGAGGTCACCAGAGGTCAATGACCTTTGCTATATTCTAAGACGCTACCGGACACGCAAAATGAGGTCACCAGAGGTCAATGCCCTTTGCTATCTTCTAAGACCCTCCCGGACACGCAAAATGAGGTCACCAGTGGTCAGTGACCTTTGCTGTCTTCTAAGACGCTCCCGGACACGCAAAATGAGGTCACCAGAAGTCAATTACCTTTGCTATCTTCTAAGACGCTCCCGGACACGCAAAATGAGGTCACCAGAGGTCAATGACCTTTGCGATCTTATAAGAAGCTCCCGGACACGCTAAATGAGGTCACCAGAGGTAAATGACCTTCAGGATAGACTCAGAAGCGTCGCGTCGGACAAATGAGGTTAGATGAGGTCAATGACCTTTGCTATCCTCTTAGAAGCTCCCGCACACGCAAAATGAGGTCACCAGAGGTCAATGACCTTTGCTATCTTCTAAGACGCGCCAGCACACGCAAAATGAGGTCACTAGAAGTCAACGACCTTTGCTATCTTCTAAGACGATCCCGGACACGCAAAATGAGGTCACCAGAGGTCAATGAACTTTGCTATCCTCTTAGAAGCTCCGCACACGCAAAATGAGGTCACCAGAGATCAAAGACATTTGCTATCTTCTAAGAAGCTCCCAGACACGCAAAATGAGGTCACCAAAGGTCAATGTCCGTTGCTATCTTCTAAGAAGCTCCCGCACACGCAAAATGTGGTCACCAGAGTTCAATGACCTTTGCTATCTTCTAAGACGCTCCCGCACACACAAAATGAGGTCACTAGAAGTCAATGACCTTTGCTATCTTCTAAGACGATCGCGGAAACGCAAAATGAGGTCACCAGAGGTCAATGACCTTTGCTATCCTCTTAGAAGCTCCGCACACGCAAAATGAGGTCACCAGAGGTAATGACATTTGCTATCTTCTAAGAAGCTCCCGGACACGCAAAATGAGGTCACCAGAGGTCAATAACCTTTGCTATCCTCTTAGAAGCTCCGCACACGAAAAATGAGGTCACCAGAGGTCAATGACCTTTGCTTACTTCTAAGAAGCTCCCGGACACGCAAAATGAGGTCACCAGAGTTCAATGACATTTGCTGTCTTCTAAGACGCTCCCGCACACGCAAAATGAGGTCACCAGAGGTCAATGACCTTTGCTATCTTCTAAGAAGCTCCCGGACACACAAAATGTGGTCACCAGAGGTCAATGAACTTTGCTATCTTCTAAGACGCTCCCGGACACGCAAAATGAGGTCACCAGAGGTCAATGACCTTTGCTATCTTCTAAGACGCTCCCGGACACGCAAAATGAGGTCACCAGAGGTCAATGACCTTTGCTATCTTCTAAGACGCTCCCGGAAAAGCAAAATGAGGTCACCAGAGGTAAATGACCTTTGCTATCCTCTTAGGAGCTCCGCACACGCAAAATGAGGTCACCAGAAGTCAATGACCTTTGCTGTCTTCTAAGACGCTCCCGGGCACGCAAAATGAGGTCACCAGAGTTCAATGACTTTTGCTATCTTCTAAGAAGCTCCCGGACACGCAAAATGAGGTCACCAGAGGTCAATAACCTTTGCTATCCTCTTAGAAGCTCCGCACACGCAAAATGAGGTCACCAGAGGTCAATGACCTTTGCTTACTTCTAAGAAGCTCCCGGACACGCAAAATGAGGTCACCAGAGGTCAATGACCTTTGCTATCTTCTAAGACGCTCCCGGAAAAGCAAAATGAGGTCACCAGAGGTAAATGACCTTTGCTATCCTCTTAGGAGCTCCGCACACGCAAAATGAGGTCACCAGATGTCAATGACCTTTGCTGTCTTCTAAGACGCTCCCGGACACGCAAAATGAGGTCACCAGAGGTCAATGACCTTTGCTATCTTCTAAGACGCTCCCGGATACGCAAAATGAGGTCACCAGAGGTCAATAACCTTTGCTATCTTCTAAGACGCTCCCGGACACGCAAAATGAGGTCAGCAGAGGTCAATGACCTTTGCTATCTTCTAAGACGCTCCCGGACACGCAAAATGAGGTCACCAGAAGTCAATGACCTTTGCTATCTTCTAAGACGCTCCCGGGCACGCAAAATGAGGTCACCAGAGGTCAATGACCTTTGCTATCTTCTAAGAAGCTCCCGGACACGCAAAATGTGGTCACCAGAGGTCAATGACCTTTGCTATCTTCTAAGACGCTCCCGGACACGCAAAATGAGGTCACCAGAGGTCAATGTCCTTTGCTATCTTCTAAGACGCTCCCGGAAAAGCAAAATGAGGTCACCAGAGGTAAATGACCTTTGCTATCCTCTTAGGAGCTCCGCACACGCAAAATGAGGTCACCAGAGGTCAATGACCTTTGCTGTCTTCTAAGACGCTCCCGGGCACGCAAAACGAGGTCACCAGAGGTCAATGACCTTTGCTATCTTCTAAGAAGCTCCCGGACACGCAAAATGAGGTCACCAGAGGTCAATAACCTTTGCTATCCTCTTAGAAGCTCCGCAGACGCAAAATGAGGTCACCAGAGGTCAATGACCTTTGCTTACTTCTATGAAGCTCCCGGACACGCAAAATGAGGTCACCAGAGTT
Source organism: Dolichovespula sylvestris (assembly GCA_918808275.2). Taxonomy (NCBI): domain Eukaryota; kingdom Metazoa; phylum Arthropoda; class Insecta; order Hymenoptera; family Vespidae; genus Dolichovespula; species Dolichovespula sylvestris. The sequence goes on along the minus strand of OU964962.1, from coordinate 166,998 downwards.
CAATGACATTTGCTGTCTTCTAAGACGCTCCCGCACACGCAAAATGAGGTCACCAGAGGTCAATGACCTTTGCTATCTTCTAAGAAGCTCCCGGACACGCAAAATGTGGTCACCAGAAATCAATGACATTTGCTATCTTCTAAGACGCTACCGGACACGCAAAATGAGGTCACCAGAGGTCAATGACCTTTGCTATCTTCTAAGACGCTCCCGGACACGCAAAATGAGTTCACCAGAGGTCAATGACCTTTGCTATCTTCTAAGACGCTCCCGGACACGCAAAATGAGGTCACCAGAGGTCAATGACCTTTGCTACCTTCTAAGACGCTCCCGGACACGCAAAATGAGGTCACCAGAGGTCAATGACCTTTGCTATCCTCTTAGAAGCTCCGCACACGTAAAATGAGGTCACCAGAGGTCAATGACATTTGTTATCTTCTAAGAAGCTCCCAGACACGCAAAATGAGGTCTCCAATGTTCAATGACCTTTGCTATCTCCTAAGAAGCTCCCGGACACGCAAAATGAGGTCACCAGAGGTCAATGACCTTTGCTATCTTCTAAGACGCTCCCGGGCACGCAAAATGAGGTCACCAGAGGTCAATGACCTTTGCTATCGTCTTAGAAGCTCCGCACACGCAAAATGAGGTCACCAGAGGTCAATGACCTTTGCTATCTTCTAAGAAGCTCCCGGACACGCTAAATGAGGTCACCAGAGGTAAATGACCTTCAGGATAGTCTCAGAAACGTCGCGTCGGACAAATGAGGTTAGATGAGGTCAATGACTTTTGCTATCCTCTTAGAAGCTCCCGCACACGCAAAATGAGGTCACCAGAGGTCAATGACCTTTGCTATCTTCTAAGACGCTCCCGCACACACAAAATGAGGTCACTAGAAGTCAATGACATTTGCTATCTTTTAAGACGATCCCGGACACGCAAAATGAGGTCACCAGAGGTCAATGACCTTTGCTATCCTCTTAGAAGCTCCGCACACGCAAAATGAGGTCTCCAGAGGTCAAAGATCTTTGCTATCTTCTAAGAAGCTCCCGGACACGCTAAATGAGGTCACCAGAGGTAAATGACCTTCAGGATAGTCTCAGAAGCGTCGCGTCGGACAAATGAGGTTAGATGAGGTCAATGACTTTTGCTATCCTCTTAGAAGCTCCCGCAGACGCAAAATGAGGTCACCAGAGGTCAAAGACCTTTGCTATCTTCTAAGAAGCTCCCAGACACGCAAAATGAGGTCACCAAAGGTCAATGTCCTTTGCTATCTTCTAAGAAGCTCCCGCACACGCAAAATGTGGTCACCAGAGTTCAATGACGTTTGCTATCTTCTAAGACGCTCCCGGGCACGCAAAATGAGGTCACCAGAGGTCAATGACCTTTGCTATCTTCTAAGACGCTCCCGGACACGCAAAATGAGGTCACCAGAGGTCAATGACCTTTGCTATCCTCTTAGAAGCTCCGCACACGCAAAATGAGGTCACCAGAGGTCAATGACCTTTGCTATCTTCTAAGAAGCTCCCGGACACGCAAAATGAGGTCACCAGAGGTCAATAACCTTTGCTATCCTCTTAGAAGCTCCGCACACGCAAAATGAGGTCACCAGAGGTCAATGACCTTTGCTTACTTCTAAGAAGCTCCCGGACACGCAAAATGAGGTAACCAGAGTTCAATGACATTTGCTGTCTTCTAAGACGCTCCCGCACACGCAAAATGAGGTCACCAGAGGTCAATGACCTTTGCTATCTTCTAAGACGCTCCCGGACACGCAAAATGAGGTCACCAGAGGTCAATGACCTTTGCTATCCTCTTAGAAGCTCCGCACACGCAAAATGAGGTCACCAGAGGTAAATGACCTTTGCTATCTTCTAAGACGCTCCCGGACACGCAAAATGAGGTCACCAGAGGTCAATGATATTTGCTATCTTCTAAGACGCTCCCGGGCACGCAAAATGAGGTCACCAGAAAACAATGACCTTTGCTAACCTCTTAGAAGCTCCGCACAAGCAAAATGAGGTCACCAGAGGTCAATGACCTTTGCTATCTTCTAAGAAGCTCCCGGACACGCTAAATGAGGTCACCAGAGGTCAATGACCTTCAGGATAGACTCAGAAGTGTCGCGTCGGACAAATGAGTTTAGATGAGGTCAATGACCTTTGCTATCCTCTTAGAAGCTCCCGCACACGCAAAATGAGGTCACCAGAGGTCAATGACCTTTGCTATCTTCTAAGACGCTCCCGCACACGCAAAATGAGGTCACTAGAGGTCAACGACCTTTGCCATCTTCTAAGACGATCCCGGACACGCAAAATGAGGTCACCAGAGGTCAGTGACCTTTTCTATCCTCTTAGAAGCTCCGCACACGCAAAATGTGGTCACCAGAGGTCAATGACCTTTGCTATCTTCTAAGACGCTCCCGGGCACGCAAAATGAGGTCACCAGAGGTCAATGACCTTTGCTATCTTCTAAGACTCTCCCGGGCACGCAAAATGAGGTCACCAGAGGTCAATGACTTTTGCTATCTTCTAAGACGCTCCCGGGCACGCAAAATGAGGTCACCAGAGGTCAATGACCTTTGCTATCTTCTAAGACGCTCCCGCACACGCAAAATGAGGTCACTAGAGGTCAACGACCTTTGCCATCTTCTAAGACGATCCCGGACACGCAAAATGAGGTCACCAGAGGTCAGTGACCTTTTCTATCCTCTTAGAAGCTCCGCACACGCAAAATGAGGTCACCAGAGGTCAATGACCTTTGCTTACTTCTAAGAAGCTCCCGGACACGCAAAATGAGGTAACCAGAGTTCAATGACCTTTGCTGTCTTCTAAGACGCTCCCGGACACGCAAAATGAGGTCACCAGAGGTCAATGACCTTTGCTATCTTCTAAGACGCTCCCGGGCACGCAAAATGAGGTCACCAGAGGTCAATGACCTTTGCTATCGTCTTAGAAGCTCCCGGACACGCAAAATGAGGTCACCAGAGGTCAATGACCTTTGCTATCTTCTAAGACGCTCCCGGACACGCAAATTGAGGTCACCAGTGGTCAATGACCTTTGCTATCTTCTAAGAAGCTCCCGCACACGCAAAATGTGGTCACCAGAGTTCAATGACCTTTGCTATCTTCTGAGACGCTCCCGGGCACGCAAAATGAGGTCACCAGAGGTCAATGACCTTTGCTATCTTCTAAGACGCTCCCGGACACGCAAAATGAGGTCACCAGAGGTCAATGACCTTTGCTATCCTCTTAGAAGCTCCGCACACGCAAAATAAGGTCACCAGAGGTCAATGACCTTTGCTATCTTCTAAGAAGCTCCCAGACCACGCAAAATGACGTCACCAGATGTCAATAACCTTTGCTATCCTCTTAGAAGCTCCGCACACGCAAAATGAGGTCACCAGAGGTCAATGACCTTTGCTTACTTCTAAGAAGCTCCCGGACACGCAAAATGAGGTAACCAGAGTTCAATGACCTTTGCTGTCTTCTAAGACGCTCCCGGACACGCAAAATGAGGTCACCAGAGGTCAATGACCTTTGCTATCTTCTAAGACGCTCCCGGGCACGCAAAATGAGGTCACCAGAGGTCAATGACCTTTGCTATCGTCTTAGAAGCTCCCGGACACGCTAAATGAGGTCACCAGAGGTAAATGACCTTCAGGATAGTCTCAGAAGCGTCGCGTCGGACAAATGAGGTTAGATGAGGTCAATGACTTTTGCTATCCTCTTAGAAGCTCCCAGACACGCAAAATGAGGTCACCAAATGTCAATGTCCTTTGCTATCTTCTAAGAAGCTCCCGCACACGCAAAATGTGGTCACCAGAGTTCAATGACCTTTGCTATCTTCTAAGACGCTCCCGGGCACGCAAAATGAGGTCACCAGAGGTCAATGACCTTTGCTATCTTTTAAGACGCTCCCGGACACGCAAAATGAGGTCACCAGAGGTCAATGACCTTTGCTATCCTCTTAGAAGCTCCGCACACGCAAAATAAGGTCACCAGAGTTCAATGACCTTTGCTATCTTCTAAGAAGCTCCCGGACCACGCAAAATGAGGTCACCAGAGGTCAATAACCTTTGCTATCCTCTTAGAAGCTCCGCACACGCAAAATGAGGTCACCAGAGGTCAATGACCTTTGCTTACTTCTAAGAAGCTCCCGGACACGAAAAATGAGGTAACCAGAGTTCAATGACCTTTGCTGTCTTCTAAGACGCTCCCGCACACGCAAAATGAGGTCACCAGAGGTCAATGACCTTTGCTATCTTCTAAGAAGCTCGTGGACACGCCAAATGTGATCACCAGAGGTCAATGACCTTTGCTATCTTCTAAGACGCTCCCGGACACGCAAAATGAGGTCACCAGAGGTCAATGACCTTTGCTATCTTCTAAGACGCTCCCGGACACGCAAAATGAGGTCACCAGAGGTCAATGACCTTTGCTATCTTCTAAGACGCTCCCGGGCACGCAAAATGAGGTCACCAGAGGTCAATGACCTTTGCTATCGTCTTAGAAGCTCCCGGACACGCAAAATGAGGTCACCAGAGGTCAATGACCTTTGCTATCTTCTAAGACGCTCCCGGACACGCAAATTGAGGTCACCAGAGGTCAATGACATTTGCTATCTTCTAAGAAGCTCCCGGACCACGCAAAATGAGGTCACCAGAGGTCAATAACCTTTGCTATCCTCTTAGAAGCTCCGCACACGCAAAATGAGGTCACCAGAGGTCAATGACCTTTGCTTACTTCTAAGAAGCTCCCGGACACGAAAAATGAGGTAACCAGAGTTCAATGACCTTTGCTGTCTTCTAAGACGCTCCCGCACACGCAAAATGAGGTCACCAGTGGACAATGACCTTTGCTATCTTCTAAGAAGCTCCCGGACACGCTAAATGAGGTCACCAGAGGTAAATGACCTTCAGGATAGTCTCAGAAGCGTCGCGTCGGACAAATGAGGTTAGATGAGGTCAATGACTTTTGCTATCCTCTTAGAAGCTCCCGCACACGCAAAATGAGGTCACCAGAGGTCAATGACCTTTGCTATCTTCTAAGACGCTCCCGCACACGCAAAATGAGGTCACTAGAGGTCAACGACCTTTGCCATCTTCTAAGACGATCCCGGACACGCAAAATGAGGTCACCAGAGGTCAATGACCTTTGCTATCTTCTAAGACGCTCCCGGACACGCAAAATGAGGTCACCAGAGGTCAATGACCTTTGCTATCTTCTAAGACGCTCCCGGACACGCAAAATGAGGTCACCAGAGGTCAATGACCTTTGCTATCCTCTTAGAAGCTCCGCACACGCAAAATGAGGTCACCAGAGGTAAATGACCTTTGCTATCTTCTAAGAAGCTCCCAGACACGCAAAATGAGGTCACGAAAGGTCAATGTCCTTTGCTATTTTCTAAGAAGCTCCCGGGCACGCAAAATGGGGTCACCAGAGGTCAGTGACCTTTGCTATCTTCTAAGACGCTCCCGGACACGCAAAATGAGGTCACCAGAGGTCAATGACCTTTGCTAACTTCTAAGACGCTCCCGGACACGCAAAATGAGTTCACCAGAGGTCAATGACCTTTGCTATCTTCTAAGACGCTCCCGGACACGCAAAATGAGGTCACCAGAGGTCAATGACCTTTGCTATCCTCTTAGAAGCTCCGCTCAAGCAAAATGAGGTCACCAGAGGTCAATGACCTTTGCTATCTTCTAAGAAGCTCCGAGACACGCAAAATGAGGTCACCAAAGGTCAATGTCCTTTGCTATCTTCTAAGAAGCTCCCGGACACGCAAAATGAGGTCACCAGAGGTCAATGATATTTGCTATCTTCTAAGACGCTCCCGGGCACGCAAAATGAGGTCACCAGAAAACAATGACCTTTGCTAACCTCTTAGAAGCTCCGCACAAGCAAAATGAGGTCACCAGAGGTCAATGACCTTTGCTATCTTCTAAGAAGCTCCCGGACACGCTAAATGAGGTCACCAGAGGTCAATGACCTTCAGGATAGACTCAGAAGTGTCGCGTCGGACAAATGAGTATAGATGAGGTCAATGACCTTTGCTATCCTCTTAGAAGCTCCCGCACACGCAAAATGAGGTCACCAGAGGTCAATGACCTTTGCTATCTTCTAAGACGCTCCCGCACACGCAAAATGAGGTCACTAGAGGTCAACGACCTTTGCCATCTTCTAAGACGATCCCGGACACGCAAAATGAGGTCACCAGAGGTCAGTGACCTTTTCTATCCTCTTAGAAGCTCCGCACACGCAAAATGTGGTCACCAGAGGTCAATGACCTTTGCTATCCTCTTAGAAGCTCCGCTCAAGCAAAATGAGGTCACCAGAGGTCAATGACCTTTGCTATCTTCTAAGAAGCTCCGAGACACGCAAAATGAGGTCACCAAAGGTCAATGTCCTTTGCTATCTTCTAAGAAGCTCCCGGACACGCAAAATGAGGTCACCAGAGGTCAATGATATTTGCTATCTTCTAAGACGCTCCCGGGCACGCAAAATGAGGTCACCAGAAAACAATGACCTTTGCTAACCTCTTAGAAGCTCCGCACAAGCAAAATGAGGTCACCAGAGGTCAATGACCTTTTCTATCTTCTAAGAAGCTCCCGGACACGCTAAATGAGGTCACCAGAGGTCAATGACCTTCAGGATAGACTCAGAAGTGTCGCGTCGGACAAATGAGTTTAGATGAGGTCAATGACCTTTGCTATCCTCTTAGAAGCTCCCGCACACGCAAAATGAGGTCACCAGAGGTCAATGACCTTTGCTATCTTCTAAGACGCTCCCGCACACGCAAAATGAGGTCACTAGAGGTCAACGACCTTTGCCATCTTCTAAGACGATCCCGGACACGCAAAATGAGGTCACCAGAGGTCAGTGACCTTTTCTATCCTCTTAGAAGCTCCGCACACGCAAAATGTGGTCACCAGAGGTCAATGACCTTTGCTATCTTCTAAGACGCTCCCGGGCACGCAAAATGAGGTCACCAGAGGTCAATGACCTTTGCTATCTTCTAAGACTCTCCCGGGCACGCAAAATGAGGTCACCAGAGGTCAATGACCTTTGCTATCTTCTAAGACGCTCCCGGGCACGCAAAATGAGGTCACCAGAGGTCAATGACCTTTGCTATCTTCTAAGACGCTCCCGCACACGCAAAATGAGGTCACTAGAGGTCAACGACCTTTGCCATCTTCTAAGACGATCCCGGACACGCAAAATGAGGTCACCAGAGGTCAGTGACCTTTTCTATCCTCTTAGAAGCTCCGCACACGCAAAATGAGGTCACCAGAGGTCAATGACCTTTGCTTACTTCTAAGAAGCTCCCGGACACGCAAATTGAGGTCACCAGAGGTCAATGACCTTTGCTATCTTCTAAGAAGCTCCCGCACACGCAAAATGTGGTCACCAGAGTTCAATGACCTTTGCTATCTTCTGAGACGCTCCCGGGCACGCAAAATGAGGTCACCAGAGGTCAATGACCTTTGCTATCTTCTAAGTCGCTCCCGGACACGCAAAATGAGGTCACCAGAGGTCAATGACCTTTGCTATCCTCTTAGAAGCTCCGCACACGCAAAATAAGGTCACCAGAGGTCAATGACCTTTGCTATCTTCTAAGAAGCTTCCGGACCACGCAAAATGACGTCACCAGAGGTCAATAACCTTTGCTATCCTCTTAGAAGCTCCGCACACGCAAAATGAGGTCACCAGAGGTCAATGACCTTTGCTTACTTCTAAGAAGCTCCCGGACACGCAAAATGAGGTAACCAGAGATCAATGACCTTTGCTGTCTTCTAAGACGCTCCCGGACACGCAAAATGAGGTCACCAGAGGTCAATGACCTTTGCTATCTTCTAAGACGCTCCCGGGCACGCAAAATGAGGTCACCAGAGGTCAATGACCTTTGCTATCGTCTTAGAAGCTCCCGGACACGCTAAATGAGGTCACCAGAGGTAAATGACCTTCAGGATAGTCTCAGAAGCGTCGCGTCGGACAAATGAGGTTAGATGAGGTCAATGACTTTTGCTATCCTCTTAGAAGCTCCCAGACACGCAAAATGAGGTCACCAAATGTCAATGTCCTTTGCTATCTTCTAAGAAGCTCCCGCACACGCAAAATGTGGTCACCAGAGTTCAATGACCTTTGCTATCTTCTAAGACGCTCCCGGGCACGCAAAATGAGGTCACCAGAGGTCAATGACCTTTGCTATCTTCTAAGACGCTCCCGGACACGCAAAATGAGGTCACCAGAGGTCAATGACCTTTGCTATCCTCTTAGAAGCTCCGCACACGCAAAATAAGGTCACCAGAGTTCAATGACCTTTGCTATCTTCTAAGAAGCTCCCGGACCACGCAAAATGAGGTCACCAGAGGTCAATAACCTTTGCTATCCTCTTAGAAGCTCCGCACACGCAAAATGAGGTCACCAGAGGTCAATGACCTTTGCTTACTTCTAAGAAGCTCCCGGACACGAAAAATGAGGTAACCAGAGTTCAATGACCTTTGCTGTCTTCTAAGACGCTCCCGCACACGCAAAATGAGGTCACCAGAGGTCAATGACCTTTGCTATCTTCTAAGAAGCTCGTGGACACGCCAAATGTGATCACCAGAGGTCAATGACCTTTGCTATCTTCTAAGACGCTCCCGGACACGCAAAATGAGGTCACCAGAGGTCAATGACCTTTGCTATCTTCTAAGACGCTCCCGGACACGCAAAATGAGGTCACCAGAGGTCAATGACCTTTGCTATCTTCTAAGACGCTCCCGGGCACGCAAAATGAGGTCACCAGAGGTCAATGACCTTTGCTATCGTCTTAGAAGCTCCCGGACACGCAAAATGAGGTCACCAGAGGTCAATGACCTTTGCTATCTTCTAAGACGCTCCCGGACACGCAAATTGAGGTCACCAGAGGTCAATGACATTTGCTATCTTCTAAGACGCTCCCGGGCACGCAAAATGAGGTCACCAGTGGTCAATGACCTTTGCTATTGTCTTAGAAGCTCCGCACACGCAAAATGAGGTCAACAGAGGTCAATGACCTTTGCTATCTTCTAAGAAGCTCCCGGACACGCTAAATAAGGTCACCAGAGGTAAATGACATTTGCTATCTTCTAAGACGCTCCCGGACACGCAAAATGAGGTCACCAGAGGTCAATGACCTTTGCTATCCTCTTAGAAGCTCCGCACACGCAAAATGAGGTCATCAGAGGTCAATGACCTTTGCTATCTTCTAAGAAGCTCCCGGACACGCTAAATGAGGTCACCAGAGGTCAATAACCTTTGCTATCCTCTTAGAAGCTCCGCACACGCAAAATGAGGTCACCAGAGGTCAATGACCTTTGCTTACTTCTAAGAAGCTCCCGGACACGCAAAATGAGGTAACCAGAGTTCAATGACCTTTGCTGTCTTCTAAGACGCTCCCGCACACGCAAAATGAGGTCACCAGAGGTCAATGACCTTTGCTATCTTCTAAGAAGCTCCCGGACACGCCAAATGTGGTCACCAGAGGTCAATGACCTTTGCTATCTTCTAAGACGCTCCCGGACACGCAAAATGAGGTCACCAGAGGTCAATGACCTTTGCTATCTTCTAAGACGCTCCCGGACACGCAAAATGAGGTCACCAGAGTTCAATGACGTTTGCTATCTTCTAAGACGCTCCCGGGCACGCAAAATGAGGTCACCAGAGGTCAATGACCTTTGCTATCCTCTTAGAAGCTCCGCACACGCAAAATGAGGTCACCAGAGGTCAAAGACCTTTGCTATCTTCTAAGAAGCTCCCAGACACGCAAAATGAGGTCACCAAAGGTCAATGTCCTTTGCTATCTTCTAAGAAGCTCCCGCACACGCAAAATGTGGTCACCAGAGTTCAATGACGTTTGCTATCTTCTAAGACGCTCCCGGGCACGCAAAATGAGGTCACCAGAGGTCAATGACTTTTGCTATCTTCTAAGACGCTCCCGGACACGCAAAATGAGGTCACCAGAGGTCAATGACCTTTGCTATCCTCTTAGAAGCTCCGCACACGCAAAATGAGGTCATCAGAGGTCAATGACCTTTGCTATCTTCTAAGAAGCTCCCGGACACGCTAAATGAGGTCACCAGAGGTCAATAACCTTTGCTATCCTCTTAGAATCTCCGCACACGCAAAATGAGGTCACCAGAGGTCAATGACCTTTGCTTACTTCTAAGAAGCTCCCGGACACGCAAAATGAGGTAACCAGAGTTCAATGACCTTTGCTGTCTTCTAAGACGCTCCCGCACACGCAAAATGAGGTCACCAGAGGTCAATGACCTTTGCTATCTTCTAAGAAGCTCCCGGACACGCCAAATGTGGTCACCAGAGGTCAATGACCTTTGCTATCTTCTAAGACGCTCCCGGACACGCAAAATGAGGTCACCAGAGGTCAATGACCTTTGCTATCTTCTAAGACGCTCCCGGACACGCAAAATGAGGTCACCAGAGGTCAATGACCTTTGCTATCTTCTAAGACGCTCCCTGACACGCAAAATGAGGTCACCAGAGGTCAATGACCTTTGCTATCCTCTTAGAAGCTCCGCACACGCAAAATGAGGTCACCAGAGGTAAATGACCTTTGCTATCTTCTAAGAAGCTCCCAGACACGCAAAATGAGGTCACCAATGGTCAATGTCCTTTGCTATTTTCTAAGAAGCTCCCGGACACGCAAAATGGGGTCACCAGAGGTCAGTGACCTTTGCTATCTTCTAAGACGCTCCCGGACACGCAAAATGAGGTCACCAGAGGTCAATGACCTTTGCTAACTTCTAAGACGCTCCCGGACACGCAAAATGAGTTCACCAGAGGTCAATGACCTTTGCTATCTTCTAAGACGCTCCCGGACACGCAAAATGAGGTCACCAGAGGTCAATGACCTTTGCTATCCTCTTAGAAGCTCCGCTCAAGCAAAATGAGGTCACCAGAGGTCAATGACCTTTGCTATCTTCTAAGAAGCTCCGAGACACGCAAAATGAGGTCACCAAAGGTCAATGTCCTTTGCTATCTTCTAAGAAGCTCCCGGACACGCAAAATGAGGTCACCAGAGGTCAATGACATTTGCTATCTTCTAAGACGCTCTCGGGCACGCAAAATGAGGTCACCAGAAAACAATGACCTTTGCTATCTTCTTAGACGCTCCCGGGCACGCAAAATGAGGTCACCAGAGGTCAATGACCTTTGCTATCTTCTAAGACGCTCCCGGACACGCAAAATGAGGTCACCAGAGGTCAATGACCTGTGCTATCTTCTAAGATGCTCCCGGACACGCAAAATGAGGTCACAAGAGGTCAATGACCTTTGCTATCTTCTAAGACGCTCCCGGACACGCAAAATGAGGTCACCAGAGGTCAATGACCTTTGCTATCTTCTAAGACGCTCCCGGACACGCAAGATGAGGTCACCAGAGGTCAATGACCTTTGCTATCCTCTTAGAAGCTCCGCACACGCAAAATGAGGTCACCAGAGGTCAATGACCTTTGCTATCTTCAAAGAAGCTCCCAGAGACGCAAAATGAGGTCACCAAAGGTCAATGTCCTTTGCTATCTTCTAAGAAGCTCCCGGACACGCAAAATGGGGTCACCAGAGGTCAGTGACCTTTGCTATCTCCTAAGACGCTCCCTGACACGCAAAATGAGGTCACCAGAGGTCAACGACCTTTGCTATCTTCTAAGACGCTCCCGAACACGCAAAATGAGGTCACCAGAGGTCAATGACCTTCAGGATAGACTCAGAAGCGTCGCGTCGTACAAATGAGGTTAGATGAGGTCAATGACCTTTGCTATCCTCTTAGAAGCTCCCGCACACGCAAAATGAGGTCACCAGAGGTCAATGACATTTGCTATCTTCTAAGACGCCCCCGCACACGCAAAATGAGGTCACAAGAGATCAATGACCTTTGCTATCTTCTAAGACGCTCCCGGACACGCAAAGTGAGGTCACCAGAGGTTAATGACCTTTGCTATCTTCTAAGACGCTCCCGGACACGCAAAATGAGGTCACCAGAGGTCAATGATTTTTGCTATCCTCTTAGAAGCTCCGCACACGCAAAATGAGGTCACCAGAGGTCAATGACCTTTGCTATCTTCAAAGAAGCTCCCAGACACGCAAAATGAGGTCACCAAAGGTCAATGTCCTTTGCTATCTTCTAAGAAGCTCCCGGACACGCAAAATGAGTTCACCAGAGGTCAATGACCTTTGCTATCCTCTTAGAAGCTCCGCACACGCAAAATGAGGTCACCAGAGGTCAATGACCTTTGCTATCTTCTAAGAAGCTCCCAGACACGCAAAATGAGGTCACCAGAGGTCAACGACCTTTGCTATCTTCTAAGACTCTCCCGGGCACGCAAAATGAGGTCACCAGAGGTCAGTGACCTTTGCTATCCTCTTAGAAGCTCCGCACACGCAAAATGAGGTCACCAGAGGTCATTGACCTTTGATATCTTCTAAGACGCTCCCGGACACGCAAAATGAGGTCACCAGAGGTCAATGACCTTTGCTATCCTCTTAGAAGCTCCGCACACGCAAAATGAGGTCACCAGAGGTCATTGACCTTTGATATCTTCTAAGACGCTCCCGGACACGCAAAATGAGGTCACCAGAGGTCAATGACCTTTGCTATCCTCTTAGAAGCTCCGCACACGCAAAATGAGGTCACCAGAGGTCAATGACCTTTGCTATCTTCTAAGAAGCTCCCGGACACGCAAAATGAGGTCACCAGAGGTCAATGACCATTGCTATCTGCTAAGACGCTCCCGGACACGCAAAATGAGGTCACCAGAGGTCAATGACTTTTGCTATCTTCTTAGACGCTCCCGGACACGCAAAATGAGGTCACCAGAGGTCAATGAACTTTGCTATCTTCTAAGACGCTCCCGGACACGCAAAATGAGGTCACCAGAGGTCAATGACATTTGCTATCCTCTTAGAAGCTCCGCAAACGCAAAATGAGGTCACCAGAGGTCAATGACCTTTGCTGTCTTCTAAGACGCTCCCGGACACGCAAAATGAGGTCACCAGAGGTCAATGACCTTTGCTATCTTCTAAGACGCTCCCGGACACGCAAAATGAGGTCACCAGAGGTCAATGACTTTTGCTATCTTCTAAGACGCTCCCGGACACGCAAAATGAGGTCACCAGAGGTCAATGACCTTTGCTATCCTCTTAGAAGCACCGCACACGCAAAATGAGGTCACCAGAGGTCAATGACCTTTGCTATCCTCTTAGAAGCTCCGCACACGCAAAATGAGGTCACCAGAGTTTAATGACCTTTGCTGTCTTCTAAGACGCTCCCGCACACGCAAAATGAGGTCACCAGAGGTCAATGACTTTTGCTATCTTCTAAGAAGCTCCCGGACACGCAAAATGTGGTCACCAGAGGTCAATGACCTTTGCTATACACTTAGAAGCTCGCGGACACGCAAAATGAGGTCAGCAGAGGTCAATGACCTTTGCTATCTTCTAAGACGCTCCCGCACACGCAAAATGAGGACACCAGAGGTCAATGACCTTTGCTGTCTTCTAAGACGCTCCCGGACACGCAAAATGAGGTCACCATAGGTAATGACATTTGCTATCTTCTAAGAAGCTCCCGGACACGCAAAATGAGTTCACCAGAGGTCAATGACCTTTGCTATCCTCTTAGAAGCTCCGCACACGCAAAATGAGGTCACCAGAGGTCAATGACCTTTGCTGTCTTCTAAGACGCTCCCGGACACGCAAAATGAGGTCACCAGAGGTCAACGACCTTTGCCATCTTCTAAGACGATCCCGGACACGCAAAATGAGGTCACCAGAGGTCAGTGACCTTTGCTATCCTCTTAGAAGCTCCGCACACGCAAAATGTGGTCACCAGAGGTCAATGACCATTGCTATCTTCTAAGATGCTCCCGGACACGCAAAATGAGGTCACCAGAGGTCAATGACCTTTGCTATCTTCTAAGAAGCTCCCGCACACGCAAAATGAGGTCACCATTTGTCAATGACCTTTGCCATCTACTAAGAAGCTCCCGGGCACGGAAAATGAGGTAACCAGAGGTCAATGACCTTTGCTATATTCTAAGACGCTCCCGGACACGCAAAATGAGGTCACCAGAGGTCAATGACCTTTGCTATCTTCTAAGACCCTCCCGGACACGCAAAATGAGGTCACCAGAGGTCAATGACCTTTGCTGTCTTCTAAGACGCTCCCGGGCACGCAAAATGAGGTCACCAGAGGTCAATGACCTTTGCTATCTTCTAAGACTCTCCCGGGCACGCAAATAGAGGTCACCAGAGGTCAATGACCTTTGCTATATTCTAAGACGCTCCCGGACACGCAAAATGAGGTCACCAGAGGTCAATGCCCTTTGCTATCTTCTAAGACCCTCCCGGACACGCAAAATGAGGTCACCAGTGGTCAGTGACCTTTGCTGTCTTCTAAGACGCTCCCGGGCACGCAAAATGTGGTCACCAGAGGTCAATGAACTTTGCTATCTTCTAAGAAGCTGCCGGACACGCAAAATGAGGTCACCAGAGGTCAATGTCCTTTGCTGTCTTCTAAGACGCTCCCGCACACGCAAAATGAGGTCACCAGAGGTCAATGACCTTTGCTATCTTCTAAGACGCTCCCGGACACGCAAAATGACGTCACCAGAGGTCAATGACCTTTGCTATCTTCTAAGACGCTCCCGGACACGCAAAATGAGGTCACCAGAGGTCAATGACCTTTGCTATCCTCTTAGAAGCTCCGCACACGCAAAATGAGGTCACCAGAGGTCAATGACCTTTGCTATCTTCTTAGAAGCTCCGCACACGCAAAATGAGGTCACCAGAGGTCAATGACCTTTGCCTTCTTCTAAGAAGCTCCCGGACACGCAAAATGAGGTCACCAGAGGTCAATGACCTTTGCTATCCTCTTAGAAGCTCCGCACACGCAAAATGAGGTCACCAGAGGTCAATGACCTTTGCTGTCTTCTAAGACGCTCCCGGACACGCAAAATGAGGTCACCAGAGGTCAACGACCTTTGCCATCTTCTAAGACGATCCCGGACACGCAAAATGAGGTCACCAGAGGTCAGTGACCTTTGCTATCCTCTTAGAAGATCCGCACACGCAAAATGTGGTCACCAGAGGTCAATGACCTTTGCTATCTTCTAAGACGCTCCCGGGCACGCAAAATGATGTCACCAGAGGTCAATGACCTTTGCTATCTTCTAAGACTCTCCCGGGCACGCAAAATGAGGTCACCATAGGTCAATGACCTTTGATATCTTCTAAGACGCGCCCGGACACGCAAAATGAGGTCACCAGAGGTCAATGACATTTGCTATCCTCTTAGAAGCTCCGCACACGCAAAATGAGGTCACCAGAGGTCAATGACCTTTGCTATCTTCTAAGAAGCTCCCGGACACGCAAAATGAGGTCACCTGAGGTCAATGACCTTTGCTATCTTCTAAGACGCTCCCGGACACGTAAAATGAGGTCACCAGAGGTCAATGACCTTTGCTATCCTCTTAGAAGCTCCGCACACGCAAAATGAGGTCACCAGATGTCAATGACCTTTGCTATCTTCTAAGACGCTCCCGGGCACGCAAAATGAGGTCACCAGAGGTCAATGTCCTTTACTATCTTCTAAGACGCTCCCGGACACGCAAAATGAGGTCACCAGAGGTCAATGACCTTTGCTATCCTCTTAGAAGCTCCGCACACGCAAAATGAGGTCACCAGAGGTCAATGACCTTTGCTATCTTCTTAGAAGCTCCGCACACGCAAAATGAGGTCACCAGAGGTCAATGACCTTTGCTGTCTTCTAAGAAGCTCCCGGACACGCAAAATGAGGTCACCAGAGGTCAATGACCTTTGCTATCCTCTTAGAAGCTCCGCACACGCAAAATGAGGTCACCAGAGGTCAATGACCTTTGCTGTCTTCTAAGACGCTCCCGGACACGCAAAATGAGGTCACCAGAAGTCAACGACCTTTGCCATCTTCTAAGACGAACCCGGACACGCAAAATGAGGTCACCAGAGGTCAGTGACCTTTGCTATCCTCTTAGAAGATCCGCACACGCAAAATGTGGTCACCAGAGGTCAATGACCTTTGCTATCTTCTAAGACGCTCCCGGGCACGCAAAATGAGGTCACCAGAGGTCAATGACCTTTGCTATCTTCTAAGACTCTCCCGGGCACGCAAAATGAGGTCACCATAGGTAAATGACCTTTGATATCTTCTAAGACGCTCCCGGACACGCAAAATGAGGTCACCAGAGGTCAATGACATTTGCTATCCTCTTAGAAGCTCCGCACACGCAAAATGAGGTCACCAGAGGTCAATGACCTTTGCTATCTTCTAAGAAGCTCCCGGACACGCAAAATGAGGTCACCTGAGGTCAATGACCTTTGCTATCTTCTAAGACGCTCCCGGACACGCAAAATGAGGTCACCAGAGGTCAATGACCTTTGCTATCCTCTTAGAAGCTCCGCACACGCACAATGAGGTCACCAGATGTCAATGACCTTTGCTATCTTCTAAGACGCTCCCGGGCACGCAAAATGAGGTCACCAGGGGTCAATGACCTTTGCTATCTTCTAAGACGCTCCCGGACACGTAAAATGAGGTCACCAGAGGTCAATGACCTTTACTATCCTCTTAGAAGCTCCGCACACGCAAAATGAGGTCACCAGAGGTCAATGACCTTTGCTGTCTTCTAAGACGCTCCCGGACACGCAAAATGAGGTCACCAGAGGTCAATGACCTTTGCTATCTTCTAAGACCCTCCCGGACACGCAAAATGAGGTCACCGGAGGTCAATGACCTTTGCTGTCTTCTAAGACGCTCCCGGGCACGCAAAATGAGGTCACCAGAGGTCAATGACCTTTGCTATCTTCTAAGACTCTCCCGGGCACGCAAATAGAGGTCACCAGAGGTCAATGACCTTTGCTATATTCTAAGACGCTCCCTGACACGCAAGATGAGGTCACCAGAGGTCAATGCGCTTTGCTATCTTCTAAGACCCTCCCGGACACGCAAAATGAGGTCACCAGTGGTCAGTGACCTTTGCTGTCTTCTAAGACGCTCCCGGCACGCAAAATGAGGTCACCAGAGGTCAATGACCTTTGCTATCTTCTAAGAAGCTCCCGGACACGCAAAATGAGGTCACCAGAGTTCAATGTTCTTTGCTGTCTTCTAAGACGCTCCCGCACACGCAAAATGAGGTCACCAGAGGTCAATGACCTTTGCTATCTTCTAAGACGCTCCCGGACACGCAAAATGACGTCACCAGAGGTCAATGACCTTTGCTATCTTCTAAGACGCTCCCGGACACGCAAAATGAGGTCACCAGAGGTCAATGACATTTGCTATCCTCTTAGAAGCTCCGCACACGCAAAATGAGGTCACCAGAGGTCAATGACCTTTGCTATCTTCTTAGAAGCTCCGCACACGCAAAATGAGGTCACCAGAGGTCAATGACCTTTGCTATCTTCTAAGACTCTCCCGGGCACGCAAAATGAGGTCACCATAGGTCAATGACCTTTGATATCTTCTAAGACGCTCCCGGACACGCAAAATGAGGTCACCAGAGTTCAATGACAATTGCTATCCTCTTAGAAGCTCCGCACACGCAAAATGAGGTCTCCAGAGGTCAATGACCTTTGCTATCTTCTAAGAAGCTCCCGGACACGCAAAATGAGGTCACCTGAGGTCAATGACCTTTGCTACCTTCTAAGACGCTCCCGGACACGCAAAATGAGGTCACCAGAGGTCAATGACCTTTGCTATCCTCTTAGAAGCTCCGCACACGCAAAATGAGGTCACCAGATGTCAATGACCTTTGCTATCTTCTAAGACGCTCCCGGGCACGCAAAATGAGGTCACCTGAGGTCAATGACCTTTGCTATCTTCTAAGACGCTCCCGGACACGCAAAATGAGGTCACCAGAGGTCAATGACCTTTGCTATCCTCTTAGAAGCTCCGCACACGCAAAATGAGGTCACCAGAGGTCAATGATCTTTGCTGTCTTTTAAGACGCTCCCGGACACGCAAAATGAGGTCACCAGAGGTCAATGACCTTTGCTATCTTCTAAGAAGCTCCCGGACACGCAAAATGCGTTCACCAGAGGTCAATGACCTTTGCTGTCCTCTTAGAAGCTCCGCACACGCAAAATGAGGTCACCAGAGGTCAATGACATTTGCTATCTTCTAAGAAGCTCCCGGACACGCAAAATGAGGTCACCAGAGTTCAATGACCTTTGCTGTCTTCTAAGACGCTCCCGCGCACGCAAAATGAGGTCACCAGAGGTCAATGACCTTTGCTATCTTCTAAGAAGCTCCCGGACACGCAAAATGAGGTCACCAGAAGTCAATGACCTTTGCTATCTGCAAAGACGCTCCCGGACACGCAAAATGAGGTCACCAGAGGTCAATGACCTTTGCTATCCTCTTAGAAGCTCCGCACACGCAAAATGAGGTCACCATTTGTCAATGACCTTTGCCATCTTCTAAGAAGCTCCCGGGCACGCAAAATGAGGTAACCAGAGGTCAATGACCTTTGCTATATTCTAAGACGCTCCCGGACACGCAAAATGAGGTCACCAGAGGTCAATGACCTTTGCTATCTTCTAAGACCCTCCCGGACACGCAAAATGAGGTCACCAGAGGTCAATGACCTTTGCTGTCTTCTAAGACGCTCCCGGGCACGCAAAATGAGGTCACCAGAGGTCAATGACCTTTGCTATCTTCTAAGACTCTCCCGGGCACGCAAATAGAGGTCACCAGAGGTCAATGACCTTTGCTATATTCTAAGACGCTCCCGGTCACGCAAAATGAGGTCACCAGAGGTCAATGACCTTTGCTATCTTCTAAGACCCTCCCGGACACGCAAAATGAGGTCACCAGTGGTCAGTGTCCTTTGCTGTCTTCTAAGACGCTCCCGGGCACGCAAAATGAGGTCACCAGAGGTCAATGACCTTTGCTATCTTCTAAGAAGCTGCCGGACACGCAAAATGAGGTCACCAGAGGTCAATGTCCTTTGCTGTCTTCTAAGACGCTCCCGCACACGCAAAATGAGGTCACCAGAGGTCAATGACCTTTGCTATCTTCTAAGACGCTCCCGGACACGCAAAATGACGTCACCAGAGGTCAATGAACTTTGCTATCTTCTAAGACGCTCCCGGACACGCAAAATGAGGTCACCAGAGGTCAATGACCTTTGCTATCCTCTTAGAAGCTCCGCACACGCAAAATGAGGTCACCAGAGGTCAATGACCTTTGCTATCTTCTTAGAAGCTCCGCACACGCAAAATGAGGTCACCAGAGGTCAACGACCTTTGCCATCTTCTAAGACGATCCCGGACACGCAAAATGAGGTCACCAGAGGTCAGTGACCTTTGCTATCCTCTTAGAAGATCCGCACACGCAAAATGTGGTCACCAGAGGTCAATGACCTTTGCTATCTTCTAAGACGCTCCCGGGCACGCAAAATGAGGTCACCAGAGGTCAATGACCTTTGCTATCTTCTAAGACACTCCCGGGCACGCAAAATGAGGTCACCTTAGGTCAATGACCTTTGCTATCTGCTAAGACGCTCCCGGACACGCAAAATGAGGTCACCAGAGGTCAACGACCTTTGCTATATTCTAAGACGCTCCCGGACACGCAAAATGAGGTCACCAGAGGTCAATGACCTTTGCTATCTTCTAAGACGCTCCCGGACACGCAAAATGAGGTCACCAGAGGTCAATGACCTTTGCTATCCTCTTAGAAGCTCCGCACACGCAAAATGAGGTCACCATTTGTCAATTACCTTTGCCATCTTCTAAGAAGCTCCCGGGCACGCAAAATGAGGTAACCAGAGGTCAATGACCTTTGCTATATTCTAAGACGCTCCCGGACACGCAAAATGAGGTCACCAGAGGTCAATGACCTTTGCTATCTTCTTAGACCCTCCCGGACACGCAAAATGAGGTCACCAGAGGTCAATGACCTTTGCTGTCTTCTAAGACGCTCCCGGACACGCAAAATGAGGTCACCAGAGGTCAATGACCTTTGCTATCCTCTTAGAAGCTCCGCACACGCAAAATGAGGTCACCAGTGGTCAGTGACCTTTGCTGTCTTCTAAGACGCTCCCGGGCACGCAAAATGAGGTCACCAGAGGTCAATGACCTTTGCTATCTTCTAAGAAGCTGCCGGACACGCAAAATGAGGTCACCAGAGGTCAATGTCCTTTGCTGTCTTCTAAGACGCTCCCGCACACGCAAAATGAGGTCACCAGAGGTCAATGACCTTTGCTATCTTCTAAGACGCTCCCGGACACGCAAAATGACGTCACCAGAGGTCAATGACCTTTGCTATCTTCTAAGACGCTCCCGGACACGCAAAATGAGGTCACCAGAGGTCAATGACCTTTGCTATCCTCTTAGAAGCTCCGCACACGCAAAATGAGGTCACCAGAGGTCAATGACCTTTGCTATCTTCTTAGAAGCTCCGCACACGCAAAATGAGGTCACCAGAGGTCAATGACCTTTGCTGTCTTCTAAGAAGCTCCCGGACACGCAAAATGAGGTCACCAGAGGTCAATGACCTTTGCTATCCTCTTAGAAGCTCCGCACACGCAAAATGAGGTCACCAGAGGTCAATGACCTTTGCTGTCTTCTAAGACGCTCCCGGACACGCAAAATGAGGTCACCAGAGGTCAACGACCTTTGCCATCTTCTAAGACGATCCCGGACACGCAAAATGAGGTCACCAGAGGTCAGTGACCTTTGCTATCCTCTTAGAAGATCCGCACACGCAAAATGTGGTCACTAGAGGTCAATGACCTTTGCTATCTTCTAAGACGCTCACGGGCACGCAAAATGAGGTCACCAGAGGTCAATGACCTTTGCTATCTTCTAAGACTCTCCCGGGCACGCAAAATGAGGTCACCATAGGTCAATGACCTTTGATATCTTCTAAGACGCTCCCGGACACGCAAAATGAGGTCACCAGAGGTCAATGACATTTGCTATCCTCTTAGAAGCTCCGCACACGCAAAATGAGGTCACCAGAGGTCAATGACCTTTGCTGTCTTCTAAGACGCTCCCGGGCACGCAAAATGAGGTCACCAGAGGTCAATGACCTTTGCTATCTTCTAAGACGCTCCCGGACACGCAAAATGAGGTCACCAGAAGTCAATGACCTTTGCTATCTGCTAAGACGCTCCCGGACACGCAAAATGAGGTCACCAGAGGTCAATGACCTTTGCTATATTCTAAGACGCTCCCGGACACGCAAAATGAGGTCACCAGAGGTCAATGACCTTTGCTATCTTCTAAGACGCTCCCGGACACGCAAAATGAGGTCACCAGAGGTCAATGACCTTTGCTATCCTCTTAGAAGCTCCGCACACGCAAAATAAGGTCACCATTTGTCAATTACCTTTGCCATCTTCTAAGAAGCTCCCGGGCACGCAAAATGAGGTAACCAGAGGTCAATGACCTTTGCTATATTCTAAGACGCTCCCGGACACGCAAAATGAGGTCACCAGAGGTCAATGACCTTTGCTATCTTCTAAGACCCTCCCGGACACCCAAAATGAGGTCACCAGAGGTCAATGACCTTTGCTGTCTTCTAAGACGCTCCCGGGCACGCAAAATGAGGTCACCAGAGGTCAATGACCTTTGCTATCTTCTAAGACTCTCCCGGGCACGCAAATAGAGGTCACCAGAGGTCAATGACCTTTGCTATATTCTAAGACGCTCCCGGACACGCAAAATGAGGTCACCAGAGGTCAATGCCCTTTGCTATCTTCTAAGACCCTCCCGGACACGCAAAATGAGGACACCAGTGGTCAGTGACCTTTGCTGTCTTCTAAGACGCTCCCGGGCACGCAAAATGAGGTCACCAGAGGTCAATGACCTTTGCTATCTTCTAAGAAGCTCCCGGACACGCAAAATGAGGTCACCAGAGGTCAATGTCCTTTGCTGTCTTCTAAGACGCTCCCGCACACGCAAAATGAGGTCACCAGAGGTCAATGACCTTTGCTATCTTCTAAGACGCTCCCGGACACGCAAAATGACGTCACCAGAGGTCAATGACCATTGCTATCTTCTAAGACGCTCCCGGACACGCAAAATGAGGTCACCAAAGGTCAATGACCTTTGCTATCCTCTTAGAAGCTCCGCACACGCAAAATGAGGTCACCAGAGGTCAATGACCTTTGCTATCTTCTTAGAAGCTCCGCACACGCAAAATGAGGTCACCAGAGGTCAATGACCTTTGCTGTCTTCTAAGACGCTCCCGGGCACGCAAAATGAGGTCACCAGAGGTCAATGACCTTTGCTATCTTCTAAGACTCTCCCGGGCACGCAAAATGAGGTCACCATAGGTCAATGACCTTTGATATCTTCTAAGACGCTCCCGGACACGCAAAATGAGGTCACCAGAGGTCAATGACATTTGCTATCCTCTTAGAAGCTCCGCACACGCAAAATGAGGTCACCAGAGGTCAATGACCTTTGCTATCTTCTAAGAAGCTGCCGGACACGCAAAATGAGGTCACCTGAGGTCAATGACCTTTGCTATCTTCTAAGACGCTCCCGGACACGCAAAATGAGGTCACCAGAGGTCAATGACCTTTGCTATCCTCTTAGAAGCTCCGCACACGCAAAATGAGGTCACCAGATGTCAATGACCTTTGCTATCTTCTAAGACGCTCCCGGGCACGCAAAATGAGGTCACCAGAGGTCAATGACCTTTGCTATCTTCTAAGACGCTCCCGGACACGCAAAATGAGGTCACCAGAGGTCAATGACCTTTGCTATCCTCTTAGAAGCTCCGCACACGCAAAATGAGGTCACCAGAGGTCAATGACCTTTGCTGTCTTCTAAGACGCTCCCGGACACGCAAGATGAGGTCACCAGAGGTCAATGACCTTTGCTATCTTCTAAGAAGCTCCCGGACACGCAAAATGCGTTCACCAGAGGTCAATGACCTTTGCTGTCCTCTTAGAAGCTCCGCACACGCAAAATGAGGTCACCAGAGGTCAATGACATTTGCTATCTTCTAAGAAGCTCCCGGACACGCAAAATGAGGTCACCAGAGTACAATGACCTTTGCTGTCTTCTAAGACGCTCCCGCACACGCAAAATGAGGTCACCAGAGGTCAATGACCTTTGCTATCTTCTAAGAAGCTCCCGGACACGCAAAATGAGGTCACCAGAAGTCAATGACCTTTGCTATCTGCTAAGACGCTCCCGGACACGCAAAATGAGGTCACCAGAGGTCAGTGACCTTTGCTATATTCTAAGACGCTCCCGGACACGCAAAATGAGGTCACCAGAGGTCAATGACCTTTGCTATCTTCTAAGACGCTCCCGGACACGCAAAATGAGGTCACCAGAGGTCAATGACCTTTGCTATCCTCTTAGAAGCTCCGCACACGCAAAATGAGGTCACCATTTGTCAATTACCTTTGCCATCTTCTAAGAAGCTCCCGGGCACGCAAAATGAGGTAACCAGAGGTCAATGACCTTTGCTATATTCTAAGACGCTCCCGGACACGCAAAATGAGGTCACCAGAGGTCAATGACCTTTGCTATCTTCTTAGACCCTCCCGGACACGCAAAATGAGGTCACCAGAGGTCAATGACCTTTGCTGTCTTCTAAGACGCTCCCGGACACGCAAAATGAGGTCACCAGAGGTCAATGACCTTTGCTATCCTCTTAGAAGCTCCGCACACGCAAAATGAGGTCACCATTTGTCAATGACCTTTGCCATCTTCTAAGAAGCTCCCGGGCACGCAAAATGAGGTAACCAGAGGTCAATGACCTTTGCTATATTCTAAGAAGCTGCCGGACACGCAAAATGAGGTCACCAGAGGTCAATGTCCTTTGCTGTCTTCTAAGACGCTCCCGCACACGCAAAATGAGGTCACCAGAGGTCAATGACCTTTGCTATCTTCTAAGACGCTCCCGGACACGCAAAATGACGTCACCAGAGGTCAATGACCTTTGCTATCTTCTAAGACGCTCCCGGACACGCAAAATGAGGTCACCAGAGGTCAATGCCCTTTGCTATCTTCTAAGACCCTCCCGGACACGCAAAATGAGGACACCAGTGGTCAGTGACCTTTGCTGTCTTCTAAGACGCTCCCGGGCATGCAAAATGAGGTCACCAGAGGTCAATGACCTTTGCTATCTTCTAAGAAGCTCCCGGACACGCAAAATGAGGTCACCAGAGGTCAATGTCCTTTGCTGTCTTCTAAGACGCTCCCGCACACGCAAAATGAGGTCACCAGAGGTCAATGACCTTTGCTATCTTCTAAGACGCTCCCGGACACGCAAAATGAGGTCACCAGAGGTCAATGACCTTTGCTATCTTCTAAGACTCTCCCGGGCACGCAAAATGAGGTCACCATAGGTCAATGACCTTTGATATCTTCTAAGACGCTCCCGGACACGCAAAATGAGGTCACCAGAGGTCAATGACATTTGCTATCCTCTTAGAAGCTCCGCACACGCAAAATGAGGTCACCAGAGGTCAATGACCTTTGCTATCTTCTAAGAAGCTGCCGGACACGCAAAATGAGGTCACCTGAGGTCAATGACCTTTGCTATCTTCTAAGACGCTCCCGGACACGCAAAATGAGGTCACCAGAGGTCAATGACCTTTGCTATCCTCTTAGAATCTCCGCACACGCAAAATGAGGTCACCAGATGTCAATGACCTTTGCTATCTTCTAAGACGCTCCCGGGCACGCAAAATGAGGTCACCAGAGGTCAATGACCTTTGCTATCTTCTAAGACGCTCCCGGACACGCAAAATGAGGTCACCAGAGGTCAATGACCTTTGCTATCCTCTTAGAAGCTCCGCACACGCAAAATGAGGTCACCAGAGGTCAATGACCTTTGCTGTCTTCTAAGACGCTCCCGGACACGCAAAATGACGTCACCAGAGGTCAATGACCTTTGCTATCTTCTAAGACGCTCCCGGACACGCAAAATGAGGTCACCAGAGGTCAATGACCTTTGCTATCCTCTTAGAAGCTCCGCACACGCAAAATGAGGTGACCAGAGGTCAATGACCTTTGCTATCTTCTTAGAAGCTCCGCAAACGCAAAATGAGGTCACCAGAGGTCAATGACCTTTGCTGTCTTCTAAGAAGCTCCCGGACACGCAAAATGAGGTCACCAGAGGTCAATGACCTTTGCTATCCTCTTAGAAGCTCCGCACACGCAAAATGAGGTCACCAGAGGTCAATGACCTTTGCTGTCTTCTAAGACGCTCCCGGACACGCAAAATGAGGTCACCAGAGGTCAGTGACCTTTGCTATCCTTTTAGAAGATCCGCACACGCAAAATGTGGTCACCAGAGGTCAATGACCTTTGCTATCTTCTAAGACGCTCCCGGGCACGCAAAATGAGGTCACCAGAGGTCAATGACCTTTGCTATCTTCTAAGACTCTCCCGGGCACGCAAAATGAGGTCACCATAGGTCAATGACCTTTGATATCTTCTAAGACGCTCCCGGACACGCAAAATGAGGTCACCAGAGGTCAATGACATTTGCTATCCTCTTAGAAGCTCCGCACACGCAAAATGAGGTCACCAGAGGTCAATGACCGTTGCTATCTTCTAAGAAGCTCCCGGACACGCAAAATGAGGTCACCAGAGGTCAATGACCTTTGCTATCTTCTAAGACGCTCCCGGACACGCAAAATGAGGTCACCAGTGGTCAATGACCTTTGCTATCCTCTTAGAAGCTCCGCACACGCAAAATGAGGTCACCAGATGTCAATGACCTTTGCTGTCTTCTAAGACGCTCCCGGACACGCAAAATGAGGTCACCAGAGGTCAATGACCTTTGCTATCTTCTAAGAAGCTCCCGGACACGCAAAATGCGTTCACCAGTGGTCAATGACCTTTGCTGTCCTCTTAGAAGCTCCGCACACGCAAAATGAGGTCACCAGAGGTCAATGACATTTGCTATCTTCTAAGAAGCTCCCGGACACGCAAAATGAGGTCACCAGAGTTCAATGACCATTGCTGTCTTCTAAGACGCTCCCGCACACGCAAAATGAGGTCACCAGAGGTCAATGACCTTTGCTATCTTCTAAGAAGCTCCCGGACACGCAAAATGAGGTCACCAGTAGTCAATGACCTTTGCTATCTTCTAAGACGCTCCCGGGCACGCAAAATGAGGTCACCAGAGGTCAATGACCTTTGCTATCTTCTAAGACTCTCCCGGGCACGCAAAATGAGGTCACCATAGGTCAATGACCTTTGATATCTTCTAAGACGCTCCCGGACACGCAAAATGAGGTCACCAGAGGTCAATGACATTTGTTATCCTCTTAGAAGCTCCGCACACGCAAAATGAGGTCACCAGAGGTCAATGACATTTGCTATCTTCTAAGAAGCTGCCGGACACGCAAAATGAGGTCACCTGAGGTCAATGACCTTTGCTATCTTCTAAGACGCTCCCGGACACGCAAAATGAGGTCACCAGAGGTCAATGACCTTTGCTATCCTCTTAGAAGCTCCGCACACGCAAAATGAGGTCACCAGATGTCAATGACCTTTGCTATCTTCTAAGACGCTCCCGGGCACGCAAAATGAGGTCACCAGAGGTCAATGACCTTTGCTATTTTCTAAGACGCTCCCGGACACGCAAAATGAGGTCACCAGAGGTCAATGACCTTTGCTATCCTCTTAGAAGCTCCGCACACGCAAAATGAGGTCACCAGAGGTCAATGACCTTTGCTGTCTTCTAAGACGCTCCCGGACACGCAAGATGAGGTCACCAGAGGTCAATGACCTTTGCTATCTTCTAAGAAGCTCCCGGACACGCAAAATGCGTTCACCAGAGGTCAATGACCTTTGCTGTCCTCTTAGAAGCTCCGCACACGCAAAATGAGGTCACCAGAGGTCAATGACATTTGCTATCTTCTAAGAAGCTCCCGGACACGCAAAATGAGGTCACCAGAGTACAATGACCTTTGCTGTCTTCTAAGACGCTCCCGCACACGCAAAATGAGGTCACCAGAGGTCAATGACCTTTGCTATCTTCTAAGAAGCTCCCGGACACGCAAAATGAGGTCACCAGAAGTCAATGACCTTTGCTATCTGCTAAGACGCTCCCGGACACGCAAAATGAGGTCACCAGAGGTCAATGACCTTTGCTATATTCTAAGACGCTCCCGGACACGCAAAATGAGGTCACCAGAGGTCAATGACCTTTGCTATCTTCTAAGACGCTCCCGGACACGCAAAATGAGGTCACCAGAGGTCAATGACCTTTGCTATCCTCTTAGAAGCTCCGCACACGCAAAATGAGGTCACCATTTGTCAATTACCTTTGCCATCTTCTAAGAAGCTCCCGGGCACGCAAAATGAGGTAACCAGAGGTCAATGACCTTTGCTATCTTCTAAGACGCTCCCGGACACGCAAAATGAGGTCACCAGAGGTCAATGACCTTTGCTATCCTCTTAGAAGCTCCGCACACGCAAAATGAGGTCACCATTTGTCAATGACCTTTGCCATCTTCTAAGAAGCTCCCGGGCACGCAAAATGAGGTAACCAGAGGTCAATGACCTTTGCTATATTCTAAGACGCTCCCGGACACGCAAAATGAGGTCACCAGAGGTCAATGACCTTTGCTATCTTCTAAGACCCTCCCGGACACGCAAAATGAGGTCACCAGAGGTCAATGACCTTTGCTGTCTTCTAAGACGCTCCCGGGCACGCAAAATGAGCTCACCAGAGGTCAATGACCTTTGCTATCTTCTAAGACTCTCCCGGGCACGCAAATAGAGGTCACCAGAGGTCAATGATCTTTGCTATATTCTAAGACGCTCCCGGACACGCAAAATGAGGTCACCAGAGGTCAATGCCCTTTGCTATCTTCTAAGACCCTCCCGGACACGCAAAATGAGGTCACCAGTGGTCAGTGACCTTTGCTGTCTTCTAAGACGCTCCCGGGCACGCAAAATGAGGTCACCAGAGGTCAATGACCTTTGCTATCTTCTAAGAAGCTGCCGGACACGCAAAATGAGGTCACCAGAGGTCAATGTCCTTTGCTGTCTTCTAAGACGCTCCCGCACACGCAAAATGAGGTCACCAGAGGTCAATGACCTTTGCTATCTTCTAAGACGCTCCCGGACACGCAAAATGACGTCACCAGAGGTCAATGACCTTTGCTATCTTCTAAGACGCTCCCGGACACGCAAAATGAGGTCACCAGAGGTCAATGACCTTTGCTATCCTCTTAGAAGCTCCGCACACGCAAAATGAGGTCACCAGAGGTCAATGAACTTTGCTATCTTCTTAGAAGCTCCGCACACGCAAAATGAGGTCACCAGAGGTCAATGACCTTTGCTGTCTTCTAAGAAGCTCCCGGACACGCAAAATGAGGTCACCAGAGGTCAATGACCTTTGCTATCCTCTTAGAAGCTCCGCACACGCAAAATGAGGTCACCAGAGGTCAATGACCTTTGCTGTCTTCTAAGACGCTCCCGGACACGCAAAATGAGGTCACCAGAGGTCAGTGACCTTTGCTATCCTCTTAGAAGATCCGCACACGCAAAATGTGGTCACCAGAGGTCAATGACCTTTGCTATCTTCTAAGACGCTCCCGGGCACGCAAAATGAGGTCACCAGAGGTCAATGACCTTTGCTATCTTCTAAGACTCTCCCGGGCACGCAAAATGAGGTCACC
The DNA here is from genome assembly GCA_918808275.2 of Dolichovespula sylvestris. NCBI lineage: Eukaryota > Metazoa > Arthropoda > Insecta > Hymenoptera > Vespidae > Dolichovespula > Dolichovespula sylvestris. Next base: position 138,314 of record OU964962.1, on the reverse strand, counting down.
ATAGGTCAATGACCTTTGATATCTTCTAAGACGCTCCCGGACACGCAAAATGAGGTCACCAGAGGTCAATGACATTTGCTATCCTCTTAGAAGCTCCGCACACGCAAAATGAGGTCACCAGAGGTCAATGACCGTTGCTATCTTCTAAGAAGCTCCCGGACACGCAAAATGAGGTCACCAGAGGTCAATGACCTTTGCTATCTTCTAAGACGCTCCCGGACACGCAAAATGAGGTCACCAGTGGTCAATGACCTTTGCTATCCTCTTAGAAGCTCCGCACACGCAAAATGAGGTCACCAGATGTCAATGACCTTTGCTGTCTTCTAAGACGCTCCCGGACACGCAAAATGAGGTCACCAGAGGTCAATGACCTTTGCTATCTTCTAAGAAGCTCCCGGACACGCAAAATGCGTTCACCAGTGGTCAATGACCTTTGCTGTCCTCTTAGAAGCTCCGCACACGCAAAATGAGGTCACCAGAGGTCAATGACATTTGCTATATTCTAAGACGCTCCCGGACACGCAAAATGAGGTCACCAGAGGTCAATGACCTTTGCTATCCTCTTAGAAGCTCCGCACACGCAAAATGAGGTCACCAGAGGTCAATGACCTTTGCTGTCTTCTAAGACGCTCCCGGACACGCAAAATGAGGTCACCAGAGGTCAATGACCTTTGCTATCTTCTAAGACGCTCCCGCACACGCAAAATGAGGTCACCAGAGGTCAATGACCTTTGCTATCTTCTAAGAAGCTCCCGGACACGCAAAATGAGGTCACCAGAAGTCAATGACCTTTGCTATCTGCTAAGACGCTCCCGGACACGCAAAATGAGGTCACCAGAAGTCAATGACCTTTGCTATATTCTAAGACGCTCCCGGACACGCAAAATGAGGTCACCAGAGGTCAATGACCTTTGCTATCTTCTAAGACGCTCCCGGACACGCAAAATGAGGTCACCAGAGGTCAATGACCTTTGCTATCCTCTTAGAAGCTCCGCACACGCAAAATGAGGTCACCATTTGTCAATTACCTTTGCCATCTTCTAAGAAGCTCCCGGGCACGCAAAATGAGGTAACCAGAGGTCAATGACCTTTGCTATATTCTAAGACGCTCCCGGACACGCAAAATGAGGTCACCAGAGGTCAATGACCTTTGCTATCTTCTAAGACCCTCCCGGACACCCAAAATGAGGTCACCAGAGGTCAATGACCTTTGCTGTCTTCTAAGACGCTCCCGGGCACGCAAAATGAGGTCACCAGAGGTCAATGACCTTTGCAATCTTCTAAGACCCTCCCGGGCACGCAAATAGAGGTCACCAGAGGTCAATGACCTTTGCTATATTCTAAGACTCTCCCGGACACGCAAAATGAGGTCACCAGAGGTCAATGCCCTTTGCTATCTTCTAAGACCCTCCCGGACACGCAAAATGAGGACACCAGTGGTCAGTGACATTTGCTGTCTTCTAAGACGCTCCCGGGCACGCAAAATGAGGTCACCAGAGGTCAATGACCTTTGCTATCTTCTAAGAAGCTCCCGGACACGCAAAATGAGGTCACCAGAGGTCAATGTCCTTTGCTATCTTCTAAGACGCTCCCGCACACGCAAAATGAGGTCACCAGAGGTCAATGACCTTTGCTATCTTCTAAGACGCTCCCGGACACGCAAAATGATGTCACCAGAGGTCAATGACCATTGCTCTCTTCTAAGACGCTCCCGGACACGCAAAATGAGGTCACCAGAGGTCAATGACCTTTGCTATCCTCTTCGAAGCTCCGCACACGCAAAATGAGGTCACCAGAGGTCAATGACCTTTGCTATCTTCTTAGAAGCTCCGCACACGCAAAATGAGGTCACCAGAGGTCAATGACCTTTGCTGTCTTCTAAGAAGCTCCCGGACACGCAAAATGAGGTCACCAGAGGTCAATGACCTTTGCTATCCTCTTGGAAGCTCCGCACACGCAAAATGAGGTCACCAGAGGTCAATGACCTTTGCTATCCTCTTTGAAGCTCCGCACACGCAAAATGAGGTCACCAGACGTCAATGACCTTTGCTATCTTCTAAGACGATCCCGGGCACGCAAAATGAGGTGACCAGAGGTCAATGACCTTTGCTATCTTCTAAGACGCTCCCGGACCCGCAAAATGAGGTCACCAGAGGTCAATGACTTTTGCTATCCTCTTAGAAGCTCCGCACACGCAAAATGAGGTCACCAGAGGTCAATGACCTTTGCTGTCTTCTAAGACGCTCCCGGACACGCAAAATGAGGTCACCAGAGGTCAATGACCTTTGCTATCTTCTAAGAAGCTCCCGGACACGCAAAATGAGGTCACCAGATGTCAATGACCTTTGCTATCATCTTAGAAGCTCCGCACACGCAAAATGAGGTCACCAGAGGTCAATGACCTTTGCTATCTTCTAAGAAGCTCCCGGACACGCAAAATGAGGACACCAGAGTTCAATGACCTTTGCTATCTTCTAAGACGCTCCCGGACACGCAAAGTGAGGTCACCAGAGGTCAATGACCTTTGCTATCTTCTAAGACGCTCCCGGACACGCAAAATGAGGTCACCAGAGGTCAATGACCTTTGCTATCTTCTAAGACGCTCCCGGACACGCAAAATGAGGTCACCAGAGGTCAATGACCTTTGCTATCCTCTTAGAAGCTCCGCACACGCAAAATGAGGTCACCAGAGGTCAATGATCTTTGCTATCTTCTAAGAAGCTCCCAGACACGCAAAATGAGGTCACCAAAGGTCAATGTCCTTTGCTATCTTCTAAGAAGCTCCCGGACACGCAAAATGAGGTCAACAGAGGTCAATGACCTTTGCTATCTTCTAAGACGCTCCCGGGCACGCAAAATGAGGTCACCAGAGGTCAAAGACCTTTGCTATCCTCTTAGAAGCTCCGCACACGCAAAATAAGGTCACCAGAGGTCAATGACCTTTGCTATCTTCTAAGAAGCTCCCGGACACGCAAAATGAGGTCACCAGAGGTCAATGACGTTTGCTATCTTCTAAGACGCCCCCGGACACGCAAAATGAGGTCACCAGAGGTCAATGATCTTTGCTATCTTCTAAGACGCTCCCGGACATGCAAAATGAGGTCACCAGAGGTCAATGACCTTTGCTATCCTCTTAGAAGCTCCGCACACGCAAAATGAGGTCACCAGATGTCAATGACCTTTGCTATCCTCTTAGAAGCTCCGCACACGCAAAATGAGGTCACCAGAGGTCAATGACCTTTGCTATCTTCTAAGAAGCTCCCGGACACGCAAAATGAGGTCACCAGAGGTCAATGACCTTTGCTATCCCTTTAGAAGCTCCGCACACGCAAAATGAGGTCACCAGAGGTCAATGACCTTTGCTGTCTTCTAAGACGCTCCCGGACACGCAAAATGAGGTCACCAGAGGTCAATGACCTTTGCTATCTTCTAAGAAGCTCCCGGACACGCAAAATGAGGTCACCAGAGGTCAATGACCTTTGCTATCCTCTTAGAAGCTCCGCACACGCAAAATGAGGTCACCAGAGGTCAATGACCTTTGCTATCTTCTAAGAAGCTCCCGGACACGCAAAATGAGGTCACCAGAGTTCAATGACCTTTGCTATCTTCTAAGACGCTCCCGGACATGCAAAATGAGGTCACCAGAGGTCAATGAACTTTGCTATCTTCTAAGACGCTCCCGGACACGCAAAATGAGGTCACCAGAGGTCAATGACATCTGCTATCTTCTAAGACGCTCCCGGACACGCAAAATGAGGTCACCAGAGGTCAATGACCTTTGCTATCCTCTTAGAAGCTCCGCACACGCAAAATGAGGTCACCAGAGGTCAATGACCTTTGCTATCTTCTAAGAAGCTCCCGGACACGCAAAATGAGGACACCAGAGTTCAATGACCTTTGCTATCTTCTAAGACGCTCCCGGACACGCAAAGTGAGGTCACCAGAGGTCAATGACCTTTGCTATCTTCTAAGACGCTCCCGGACACGCAAAATGAGGTCACCAGAGGTCAATGACCTTTGCTATCTTCTAAGACGCTCCCGGACATGCAAAATGAGGTCACCAGAGGTCAATGACCTTTGCTATCCTCTTAGAAGCTCCGCACACGCAAAATGAGGTCACCAGATGTCAATGACCTTTGCTATCCTCTTAGAAGCTCCGCACACGCAAAATGAGGTCACCAGAGGTCAATGACCTTTGCTATCTTCTAAGAAGCTCCCGGACACGCAAAATGAGGTCACCAGAGGTCAATGACCTTTGCTATCCCTTTAGAAGCTCCGCACACGCAAAATGAGGTCACCAGAGGTCAATGACCTTTGCTGTCTTCTAAGACGCTCCCGTACACGCAAAATGAGGTCACCAGAGGTCAATGACCTTTGCTATCTTCTAAGAAGCTCCCGGACACGCAAAATGAGGTCACCAGAGGTCAATGACCTTTGCTATCCTCTTAGAAGCTCCGCACACGCAAAATGAGGTCACCAGAGGTCAATGACCTTTGCTATCTTCTAAGAAGCTCCCGGACACGCAAAATGAGGTCACCAGAGTTCAATGACCTTTGCTATCTTCTAAGACGCTCCCGGACACGCAAAATGAGGTCACCAGAGGTCAATGAACTTTGCTATCTTCTAAGACGCTCCCGGACACGCAAAATGAGGTCACCAGAGGTCAATGACATCTGCTATCTTCTAAGACGCTCCCGGACACGCAAAATGAGGTCACCAGAGGTCAATGACCTTTGCTATCTTCTAAGACCCTCCCGGACACGCAAAATGACGTCACCAGAGGTCAATGACCTTTGCTATCTTCTAAGACGCTCCCGGGCACGCAAAATGAGGTCACCAGAGGTCAATGACCTTTGCTATCTTCTAAGAAGCTGCCGGACACGCAAAATGAGGTCACCAGAGGTCAATGTCCTTTGCTGTCTTCTAAGACGCTCCCGCAGACGCAAAATGAGGTCACCAGAGGTCAATGACCTTTGCTATCTTCTAAGACGCTCCCGGACACGCAAAATGACGTCACCAGAGGTCAATGACCTTTGCTATCTTCTAAGACGCTCCCGGACACGCAAAATGAGGTCACCAGAGGTCAATGACCTTTGCTATCCTCTTAGAAGCTTCGCACACGCAAAATGAGGTCACCAGAGGTCAATGATCTTTGCTGTCTTCTAAGACGCTCCCGGACACGCAAAATGAGGTCACCAGAGGTCAGTGACCTTTGCTATCCTCTTAGAAGATCCGCACACGCAAAATGTGGTCACCAGAGGTCAATGACCTTTGCTATCTTCTAAGACGCTCCCGGGCACGCAAAATGAGGTCACCAGAGGTCAATGACCTTTGCTATCTTCTAAGACTCTCCCGGGCACGCAAAATGAGGTCACCATAGGTCAATGACCTTTGATATCTTCTAAGACGCTCCCGGACACGCAAAATGAGGTTACCAGAGGTCAATGACATTTGCTATCCTCTTAGAAGCTCCGCACACGCAAAATGAGGTCACCAGAGGTCAATGACCGTTGCTATCTTCTAAGAAGCTCCCGGACACGCAAAATGAGGTCACCAGAGGTCAATGACCTTTGCTATCTTCTAAGACGCTCCCGGACACGCAAAATGAGGTCACCAGTGGTCAATGACCTTTGCTATCCTCTTAGAAGCTCCGCACACGCAAAATGAGGTCACCAGATGTCAATGACCTTTGCTGTCTTCTAAGACGCTCCCGGACACGCAAAATGAGGTCACCAGAGGTCAATGACCTTTGCTATCTTCTAAGAAGCTCCCGGACACGCAAAATGCGTTCACCAGTGGTCAATGACCTTTGCTGTCCTCTTAGAAGCTCCGCACACGCAAAATGAGGTCACCAGAGGTCAATGACATTTGCTATCTTCTAAGAAGCTCCCGGACACGCAAAATGAGGTCACCAGAGTTCAATGACCTTTGCTGTCTTCTAAGACGCTCCCGCACACGCAAAATGAGGTCACCAGAGGTCAATGACCTTTGCTATCTTCTAAGAAGCTCCCGGACACGCAAAATGAGGTCACCAGTAGTCAATGACCTTTGCTATCTGCTAAGACGCTCCCGGACACGCAAAATGAGGTCACCAGAGGTCAATGACCTTTGCTATATTCTAAGACTCTCCCGGACACGCAAAATGAGGTCACCAGAGGTCAATGACCTTTGCTATCCTCTTAGAAGCTCCGCACACGCAAAATGAGGTCACCAGAGGTCAATGACCTTTGCTGTCTTCTAAGACGCTCCCGGACACGCAAAATGAGGTCACCAGAGGTCAATGACCTTTGCTATCTTCTAAGACGCTCCCGCACACGCAAAATGAGGTCACCAGAGGTCAATGACCTTTGCTATCTTCTAAGAAGCTCCCGGACACGCAAAATGAGGTCACCAGAAGTCAATGACCTTTGCTATCTGCTAAGACGCTCCCGGACACGCAAAATGAGGTCACCAGAGGTCAATGACCTTTGCTATATTCTAAGACGCTCCCGGACACGCAAAATGAGGTCACCAGAGGTCAATGACCTTTGCTATCTTCTAAGACGCTCCCGGACACGCAAAATGAGGTCACCAGAGGTCAATGACCTTTGCTATCCTCTTAGAAGCTCCGCACACGCAAAATGAGGTCACCATTTGTCAATTACCTTTGCCATCTTCTAAGAAGCTCCCGGGCACGCAAAATGAGGTAACCAGAGGTCAATGACCTTTGCTATATTCTAAGACGCTCCCGGACACGCAAAATGAGGTCACCAGAGGTCAATGACCTTTGCTATCTTCTAAGACCCTCCCGGACACCCAAAATGAGGTCACCAGAGGTCAATGACCTTTGCTGTCTTCTAAGACGCTCCCGGGCACGCAAAATGAGGTCACCAGAGGTCAATGACCTTTGCTATCTTCTAAGACCCTCCCGGGCACGCAAATAGAGGTCACCAGAGGTCAATGACCTTTGCTATATTCTAAGACGCTCCCGGACACGCAAAATGAGGTCACCAGAGGTCAATGCCCTTTGCTATCTTCTAAGACCCTCCCGGACACGCAAAATGAGGACACCAGTGGTCAGTGACATTTGCTGTCTTCTAAGACGCTCCCGGGCACGCAAAATGAGGTCACCAGAGGTCAATGACCTTTGCTATCTTCTAAGAAGCTCCCGGACACGCAAAATGAGGTCACCAGAGGTCAATGTCCTTTGCTGTCTTCTAAGACGCTCCCGCACACGCAAAATGAGGTCACCAGAGGTCAATGACCTTTGCTGTCTTCTAAGACGCTCCCGGACACGCAAAATGAGGTCACCAGAGGTCAATGACCTTTGCTATCTTCTAAGAAGCTCCCGGACACGCAAAATGAGGTCACCAGAGGTCAATGACCTTTGCTATCCTCTTAGAAGCTCCGCACACGCAAAATGAGGTCACCAGAGGTCAATGACCTTTGCTATCTTCTAAGAAGCTCCCGGACACGCAAAATGAGGTCACCAGAGTTCAATGACCTTTGCTATCTTCTAAGACGCTCCCGGACACGCAAAATGAGGTCACCAGAGGTCAATGAACTTTGCTATCTTCTAAGACGCTCCCGGACACGCAAAATGAGGTCACCAGAGGTCAATGACATCTGCTATCTTCTAAGACGCTCCCGGACACGCAAAATGAGGTCACCAGAGGTCAATGACCTTTGCTATCCTCTTAGAAGCTCCGCACACGCAAAATGAGGTCACCAGAGGTCAATGACCTTTGCTATCTTCTAAGAAGCTCCCGGACACGCAAAATGAGGACACCAGAGTTCAATGACCTTTGCTATCTTCTAAGACGCTCCCGGACACGCAAAGTGAGGTCACCAGAGGTCAATGACCTTTGCTATCTTCTAAGACGCTCCCGGACACGCAAAATGAGGTCACCAGAGGTCAATGACCTTTGCTGTCTTCTAAGACGCTCCCGGACACGCAAAATGAGGTCACCAGAGGTCAATGACCTTTGCTATCTTCTAAGAAGCTCCCGGACACGCAAAATGAGGTCACCAGAGGTCAATGACCTTTGCTATCCTCTTAGAAGCTCCGCACACGCAAAATGAGGTCACCAGAGGTCAATGACCTTTGCTATCTTCTAAGAAGCTCCCGGACACGCAAAATGAGGTCACCAGAGTTCAATGACCTTTGCTATCTTCTAAGACGCTCCCGGACACGCAAAATGAGGTCACCAGAGGTCAATGAACTTTGCTATCTTCTAAGACGCTCCCGGACACGCAAAATGAGGTCACCAGAGGTCAATGACATCTGCTATCTTCTAAGACGCTCCCGGACACGCAAAATGAGGTCACCAGAGGTCAATGACCTTTGCTATCTTCTAAGACCCTCCCGGACACGCAAAATGACGTCACCAGAGGTCAATGACCTTTGCTATCTTCTAAGACGCTCCCGGGCACGCAAAATGAGGTCACCAGAGGTCAATGACCTTTGCTATCTTCTAAGAAGCTGCCGGACACGCAAAATGAGGTCACCAGAGGTCAATGTCCTTTGCTGTCTTCTAAGACGCTCCCGCACACGCAAAATGAGGTCACCAGAGGTCAATGACCTTTGCTATCTTCTAAGACGCTCCCGGACACGCAAAATGACGTCACCAGAGGTCAATGACCTTTGCTATCTTCTAAGACGCTCCCGGACACGCAAAATGAGGTCACCAGAGGTCAATGACCTTTGCTATCCTCTTAGAAGCTCCGCACACGCAAAATGAGGTCACCAGAGGTCAATGACCTTTGCTGTCTTCTAAGACGCTCCCGGACACGCAAAATGAGGTCACCAGAGGTCAGTGACCTTTGCTATCCTCTTAGAAGATCCGCACACGCAAAATGTGGTCACCAGAGGTCAATGACCTTTGCTATCTTCTAAGACGCTCCCGGGCACGCAAAATGAGGTCACCAGAGGTCAATGACCTTTGCTATCTTCTAAGACTCTCCCGGGCACGCAAAATGCGGTCACCATAGGTCAATGACCTTTGATATCTTCTAAGACGCTCCCGGACACGCAAAATGAGGTCACCAGAGGTCAATGACATTTGCTATCCTCTTAGAAGCTCCGCACACGCAAAATGAGGTCACCAGAGGTCAATGACCGTTGCTATCTTCTAAGAAGCTCCCGGACACGCAAAATGAGGTCACCAGAGGTCAATGACATTTGCTATCTTCTAAGACGCTCCCGGACACGCAAAATGAGGTCACCAGTGGTCAATGACCTTTGCTATCCTCTTAGAAGCTCCGCACACGCAAAATGAGGTGACCAGATGTCAATGACCTTTGCTGTCTTCTAAGACGCTCCCGGACACGCAAAATGAGGTCACCAGAGGTCAATGACCTTTGCTATCTTCTAAGAAGCTCCCGGACACGCAAAATGCGTTCACCAGTGGTCAATGACCTTTGCTGTCCTCTTAGAAGCTCCGCACACGCAAAATGAGGTCACCAGAGGTCAATGACATTTGCTATCTTCTAAGAAGCTCCCGGACACGCAAAATGAGGTCACCAGAGTTCAATGACCTTTGCTGTCTTCTAAGACGCTCCCGCACACGCAAAATGAGGTCACCAGAGGTCAATGACCTTTGCTATCTTCTAAGAAGCTCCCGGACACGCAAAATGAGGTCACCAGTAGTCAATGACCTTTGCTATCTGCTAAGACGCTCCCGGACACGCAAAATGAGGTCACCAGAGGTCAATGACCTTTGCTATATTCTAAGACGCTCCCGGACACGCAAAATGAGGTCACCAGAGGTCAATGACCTTTGCTATCCTCTTAGAAGCTCCGCACACGCAAAATGAGGTCACCAGAGGTCAATGACCTTTGCTGTCTTCTAAGACGCTCCCGGACACGCAAAATGAGGTCACCAGAGGTCAATGACCTTTGCTATCTTCTAAGACGCTCCCGCACACGCAAAATGAGGTCACCAGAGGTCAATGACCTTTGCTATCTTCTAAGACGCTCCCGGACACGCAAAATGAGGTCACCAGAGGTCAATGACCTTTGCTATCCTCTTAGAAGCTCCGCACACGCAAAATGAGGTCACCATTTGTCAATTACCTTTGCCATCTTCTAAGAAGCTCCCGGGCACGCAAAATGAGGTAACCAGAGGTCAATGACCTTTGCTATATTCTAAGACGCTCCCGGACACGCAAAATGAGGTCACCAGAGGTCAATGACCTTTGCTATCTTCTAAGACCCTCCCGGACACCCAAAATGAGGTCACCAGAGGTCAATGACCTTTGCTGTCTTCTAAGACGCTCCCGGGCACGCAAAATGAGGTCACCAGAGGTCAATGACCTTTGCTATCTTCTAAGACCCTCCCGGGCACGCAAATAGAGGTCACCAGAGGTCAATGACCTTTGCTATATTCTAAGACGCTCCCGGACACGCAAAATGAGGTCACCAGAGGTCAATGCCCTTTGCTATCTTCTAAGACCCTCCCGGACACGCAAAATGAGGACACCAGTGGTCAGTGACATTTGCTGTCTTCTAAGACGCTCCCGGGCACGCAAAATGAGGTCACCATAGGTCAATGACCTTTGCTATCTTCTAAGAAGCTCCCGGACACGCAAAATGAGGTCACCAGAGGTCAATGTCCTTTGCTGTCTTCTAAGACGCTCCCGCACACGCAAAATGAGGTCACCAGAGGTCAATGACCTTTGCTATCTTCTAAGACGCTCCCGGACACGCAAAATGACGTCACCAGAGGTCAATGACCATTGCTATCTTCTAAGACGCTCCCGGACACGCAAAATGAGGTCACCAGAGGTCAATGACCTTTGCTATCCTCTTAGAAGCTCCGCACACGCAAAATGAGGTCACCAGAGGTCAATGACCTTTGCTATCTTCTTAGAAGCTCCGCACACGCAAAATGAGGTCACCAGAGGGCAATGACCTTTGCTGTCTTCTAAGAAGCTCCCGGACACGCAAAATGAGGTCACCAGAGGTCAATGACCTTTGCTATCCTCTTGGAAGCTCCGCACATGCAAAATGAGGTCACCAGAGGTCAATGACCTTTGCTATCCTCTTTGAAGCTCCGCACACGCAAAATGAGGTCACCAGACGTCAATGACCTTTGCTATCTTCTAAGACGATCCCGGGCACGCAAAATGAGGTGACCAGAGGTCAATGACCTTTGCTATCTTCTAAGACGCTCCCGGACCCGCAAAATGAGGTCACCAGAGGTCAATGACTTTTGCTATCCTCTTAGAAGCTCCGCACACGCAAAATGAGGTCACCAGAGGTCAATGACCTTTGCTGTCTTCTAAGACGCTCCCGGACACGCAAAATGAGGTCACCAGAGGTCAATGACCTTTGCTATCTTCTAAGAAGCTCCCGGACACGCAAAATGAGGTCACCAGATGTCAATGACCTTTGCTATCATCTTAGAAGCTCCGCACACGCAAAATGAGGTCACCAGAGGTCAATGACCTTTGCTATCTTCTAAGAAGCTCCCGGACACGCAAAATGAGGACACCAGAGTTCAATGACCTTTGCTATCTTCTAAGACGCTCCCGGACACGCAAAGTGAGGTCACCAGAGGTCAATGACCTTTGCTATCTTCTAAGACGCTCCCGGACACGCAAAATGAGGTCACCAGAGGTCAATGACCTTTGCTATCTTCTAAGACGCTCCCGGACACGCAAAATGAGGTCACCAGAGGTCAATGACCTTTGCTATCCTCTTAGAAGCTCCGCACACGCAAAATGAGGTCACCAGAGGTCAATGATCTTTGCTATCTTCTAAGAAGCTCCCAGACACGCAAAATGAGGTCACCAAAGGTCAATGTCCTTTGCTATCTTCTAAGAAGCTCCCGGACACGCAAAATGAGGTCAACAGAGGTCAATGACCTTTGCTATCTTCTAAGACGCTCCCGGGCACGCAAAATGAGGTCACCAGAGGTCAAAGACCTTTGCTATCCTCTTAGAAGCTCCGCACACCCAAAATAAGGTCACCAGAGGTCAATGACCTTTGCTATCTTCTAAGAAGCTCCCGGACACGCAAAATGAGGTCACCAGAGGTCAATGACCTTTGCTATCTTCTAAGACGCCCCCGGACACGCAAAATGAGGTCACCAGAGGTCAATGACCTTTGCTATCTTCTAAGACGCTCCCGGACATGCAAAATGAGGTCACCAGAGGTCAATGACCTTTGCTATCCTCTTAGAAGCTCCGCACACGCAAAATGAGGTCACCAGATGTCAATGACCTTTGCTATCCTCTTAGAAGCTCCGCACACGCAAAATGAGGTCACCAGAGGTCAATTACCTTTGCTATCTTCTAAGAAGCTCCCGGACACGCAAAATGAGGTCACCAGAGTTCAATGACCTTTGCTATCCCTTTAGAAGCTCCGCACACGCAAAATGAGGTCACCAGAGGTCAATGACCTTTGCTGTCTTCTAAGACGCTCCCGGACACGCAAAATGAGGTCACCAGAGGTCAATGACCTTTGCTATCTTCTAAGAAGCTCCCGGACACGCAAAATGATGTCACCAGAGGTCAATGACCTTTGCTATCCTCTTAGAAGCTCCGCACACGCAAAATGAGGTCACCAGAGGTCAATGACTTTGCTATCTTCTAAGAAGCTCCCGGACACGCAAAATGAGGTCACCAGAGTTCAATGACCTTTGCTATCTTCTAAGACGCTCCCGGACACGCAAAATGAGGTCACCAGAGGTCAATGAACTTTGCTATCTTCTAAGACGCTCCCGGACACGCAAAATGAGGTCACCAGAGGTCAATGACATCTGCTATTTTCTAAGACGCTCCCGGACACGCAAAATGAGGTCACCAGAGGTCAATGACCTTTGCTATCCTCTTAGAAGCTCCGCACACGCAAAATGAGGTCACCAGAGGTCAATGACCTTTGCTATCTTCTAAGAAGCTCCCGGACACGCAAAATGAGGACACCAGAGTTCAATGACCTTTGCTATCTTCTAAGACGCTCCCGGACACGCAAAGTGAGGTCACCAGAGGTCAATGACCTTTGCTATCTTCTAAGACGCTCCCGGACACGCAAAATGAGGTCACCAGAGGTCAATGACCTTTGCTATCTTCTAAGACGCTCCCGGACACGCAAAATGAGGTCACCAGAGGTCAATGACCTTTGCTATCTTCTAAGACCCTCCCGGACACGCAAAATGAGGTCACCAGAGGTCAATGACCTTTGCTGTCTTCTAAGACGCTCCCGGGCACGCAAAATGAGGTCACCAGAGGTCAATGACCTTTGCTATCTTCTGAGACGCTCCCGCACACGCAAAATGAGGTCACCAGAGGTCAATGACCTTTGCTATCTTCTAAGAAGCTCCCGGACACACAAAATGAGGTCACCAGAGGTCAATGACCTTTGCTATCTTCTAAAAAGCTCCCGGACACGCAAAATGAGGTCCCCAGATGTCAATGACCTTTGCTATCTTCTAAGAAGCTCCCGGACACGCAAAATGAGGTCACCAGAGGTCAATGACCTTTGCTATCTTCTAAAAAGCTCCCGGACACGCAAAATGAGGTCACCAGAGGTCAATGACCTTTGCTGTACTCTTAGAAGCTCCCGGACACGCATAATGAGGTCAGCGGAGGTCAATGACCTTTACTATCCTCTTAGAAGCTCCGATACACGCATAATGAGGTCACCAGACGTCAATGACCTTTGCTATACTCTTAGAAGCTCCCGGACACGCAAAATGAGGTCACCAGAGGTCAATGACCTTTGCAATCTTCTAAGAAGCTCCCGGACACGCAAAATGAGGTCACCAGAGGTCAATGACCTTTGCTAGCTTCTAAGAAGCTCCCGGACACGCAAAATGAGGTCACCAGAGGTCAATGACCTTTGCTATACTCTTAGAAGCTCCCGGACACGCAAAATGAGGTCACCAGAGGTCAATGACCTTTGCTATCTTCTAAGACGCAGCCGCACACGCAAAATGAGGTCACCAGAGGTCAATGACCTTTGCTATCTTCTAAGGAGCTCCCGGACACGCAAAATGAGGTCACCAGAGGTCAATGACCTTTGCTATACTCTTAGAAGCTCCCGGACACGCAAAATGAGGTCAGCAGAGGTCAATGACATTTGCTATCTTCTGAGACGCCCCCGCACACGCAAAATGAGGTCACCAGAGGTCAATGACCTTTGCTATCTTCTAAGAAGCTCCCGGACACGCAAAATGAGGTCACCAGAGGTCAATGACCTTTGCTATCTTCTAAAAAGCTCCCGGACACGCAAAATGAGGTCACCAGAGGTCAATGACCTTTGCTATCTTCTAAGAAGCTCCCGGACACGCAAAATGACGTCACCAGAGGTCAATGACCTTTGCTATCTTCTAAGACGCTCCCGGACACGCAAAATGAGGTCACCAGAGGTCAATGACCTTTGCTGTACTCTTAGAAGCTCCCGGACACGCAAAATGAGGTCACCAGAGGTCAATGACCTTTACTATCCTCTTAGAAGCTCCGATACACGCATAATGAGGTCACCAGACGTCAATGACCTTTGCTATACTCTTAGAAGCTCCCGGACACGCAAAATGAGGTCACCAGAGGTCAATGACCTTTGCTATCTTCTAAGAAGCTCCCGGACCCGCAAAATGAGGTCACCAGAGGTCAATGACCTTTGCTAGCTTCTAAGAAGCTCCCGGACACGCAAAATGAGGTCACCAGATGTCAATGACCTTTGCTATACTCTTAGAAGCTCCCGGACACGCAAAATGAGGTCACCAGAGGTCAATGACCTTTGCTATCTTCTAAGACGCACCCGCACACGCAAAATGAGGTCACCAGAGGTCAATGACCTTTGCTATCTTCTAAGGAGCTCCCGGACACGCAAAATGAGGTCACCAGAGGTCAATGACATTTGCTGTCTTCTAAGACGCTCCCGGGCACGCAAAATGAGGTCACCATAGGTCAATGACCTTTGCTATCTTCTAAGAAGCTCCCGGACACGCAAAATGAGGTCACCAGAGGTCAATGTCCTTTGCTGTCTTCTAAGACGCTCCCGCACACGCAAAATGAGGTCACCAGAGGTCAATGACCTTTGCTATCTTCTAAGACGCTCCCGGACACGCAAAATGACGTCACCAGAGGTCAATGACCATTGCTATCTTCTAAGACGCTCCCGGACACGCAAAATGAGGTCACCAGAGGTCAATGACCTTTGCTATCCTCTTAGAAGCTCCGCACACGCAAAATGAGGTCACCAGAGGTCAATGACCTTTGCTATCTTCTTAGAAGCTCCGCACACGCAAAATGAGGTCACCAGAGGGCAATGACCTTTGCTGTCTTCTAAGAAGCTCCCGGACACGCAAAATGAGGTCACCAGAGGTCAATGACCTTTGCTATCCTCTTGGAAGCTCCGCACACGCAAAATGAGGTCACCAGAGGTCAATGACCTTTGCTATCCTCTTTGAAGCTCCGCACACGCAAAATGAGGTCACCAGACGTCAATGACCTTTGCTATCTTCTAAGACGATCCCGGGCACGCAAAATGAGGTGACCAGAGGTCAATGACCTTTGCTATCTTCTAAGACGCTCCCGGACCCGCAAAATGAGGTCACCAGAGGTCAATGACTTTTGCTATCCTCTTAGAAGCTCCGCACACGCAAAATGAGGTCACCAGAGGTCAATGACCTTTGCTGTCTTCTAAGACGCTCCCGGACACGCAAAATGAGGTCACCAGAGGTCAATGACCTTTGCTATCTTCTAAGAAGCTCCCGGACACGCAAAATGAGGTCACCAGATGTCAATGACCTTTGCTATCATCTTAGAAGCTCCGCACACGCAAAATGAGGTCACCAGAGGTCAATGACCTTTGCTATCTTCTAAGAAGCTCCCGGACACGCAAAATGAGGACACCAGAGTTCAATGACCTTTGCTATCTTCTAAGACGCTCCCGGACACGCAAAGTGAGGTCACCAGAGGTCAATGACCTTTGCTATCTTCTAAGACGCTCCCGGACACGCAAAATGAGGTCACCAGAGGTCAATGACCTTTGCTATCTTCTAAGACGCTCCCGGACACGCAAAATGAGGTCACCAGAGGTCAATGACCTTTGCTATCCTCTTAGAAGCTCCGCACACGCAAAATGAGGTCACCAGAGGTCAATGATCTTTGCTATCTTCTAAGAAGCTCCCAGACACGCAAAATGAGGTCACCAAAGGTCAATGTCCTTTGCTATCTTCTAAGAAGCTCCCGGACACGCAAAATGAGGTCAACAGAGGTCAATGACCTTTGCTATCTTCTAAGACGCTCCCGGGCACGCAAAATGAGGTCACCAGAGGTCAAAGACCTTTGCTATCCTCTTAGAAGCTCCGCACACGCAAAATAAGGTCACCAGAGGTCAATGACCTTTGCTATCTTCTAAGAAGCTCCCGGACACGCAAAATGAGGTCACCAGAGGTCAATGACCTTTGCTATCTTCTAAGACGCCCCCGGACACGCAAAATGAGGTCACCAGAGGTCAATGACCTTTGCTATCTTCTAAGACGCTCCCGGACATGCAAAATGAGGTCACCAGAGGTCAATGACCTTTGCTATCCTCTTAGAAGCTCCGCACACGCAAAATGAGGTCACCAGATGTCAATGACCTTTGCTATCCTCTTAGAAGCTCCGCACACGCAAAATGAGGTCACCAGAGGTCAATGACCTTTGCTATCTTCTAAGAAGCTCCCGGACACGCAAAATGAGGTCACCAGAGTTCAATGACCTTTGCTATCCCTTTAGAAGCTCCGCACACGCAAAATGAGGTCACCAGAGGTCAATGACCTTTGCTGTCTTCTAAGACGCTCCCGGACACGCAAAATGAGGTCACCAGAGGTCAATGACCTTTGCTATCTTCTAAGAAGCTCCCGGACACGCAAAATGAGGTCACCAGAGGTCAATGACCTTTGCTATCCTCTTAGAAGCTCCGCACACGCAAAATGAGGTCACCAGAGGTCAATGACCTTTGCTATCTTCTAAGAAGCTCCCGGACACGCAAAATGAGGTCACCAGAGTTCAATGACCTTTGCTATCTTCTAAGACGCTCCCGGACACGCAAAATGAGGTCACCAGAGGTCAATGAACTTTGCTATCTTCTAAGACGCTCCCGGACACGCAAAATGAGGTCACCAGAGGTCAATGACATCTGCTATTTTCTAAGACGCTCCCGGACACGCAAAATGAGGTCACCAGAAGTCAATGACCTTTGCTATCCTCTTAGAAGCTCCGCACACGCAAAATGAGGTCACCAGAGGTCAATGACCTTTGCTATCTTCTAAGAAGCTCCCGGACACGCAAAATGAGGACACCAGAGTTCAATGACCTTTGCTATCTTCTAAGACGCTCCCGGACACGCAAAGTGAGGTCACCAGAGGTCAATGACCTTTGCTATCTTCTAAGACGCTCCCGGACACGCAAAATGAGGTCACCAGAGGTCAATGACCTTTGCTATCTTCTAAGACGCTCCCGGACACGCAAAATGAGGTCACCAGAGGTCAATGACCTTTGCTATCTTCTAAGACCCTCCCGGACACGCAAAATGAGGTCACCAGAGGTCAATGACCTTTGCTATACTCTTAGAAGCTCCCGGACACGCAAAATGAGGTCACCAGAGGTCAATGACCTTTGCTATCTTCTAAGACGCAGCCGCACACGCAAAATGAGGTCACCAGAGGTCAATGACCTTTGCTATCTTCTAAGGAGCTCCCGGACACGCAAAATGAGGTCACCAGAGGTCAATGACCTTTGCTATACTCTTAGAAGCTCCCGGACACGCAAAATGAGGTCAGCAGAGGTCAATGACATTTGCTATCTTCTGAGACGCCCCCGCACACGCAAAATGAGGTCACCAGAGGTCAATGACCTTTGCTATCTTCTAAGAAGCTCCCGGACACGCAAAATGAGGTCACCAGAGGTCAATGACCTTTGCTATCTTCTAAAAAGCTCCCGGACACGCAAAATGAGGTCACCAGAGGTCAATGACCTTTGCTATCTTCTAAGAAGCTCCCGGACACGCAAAATGACGTCACCAGAGGTCAATGACCTTTGCTATCTTCTAAGACGCTCCCGGACACGCAAAATGAGGTCACCAGAGGTCAATGACCTTTGCTGTACTCTTAGAAGCTCCCGGACACGCATAATGAGGTCACCAGAGGTCAATGACCTTTACTATCCTCTTAGAAGCTCCGATACACGCATAATGAGGTCACCAGAGGTCAATGACCTTTGCTATACTCTTAGAAGCTCCCGGACACGCAAAATGAGGTCACCAGAGGTCAATGACCTTTGCTATCTTCTAAGAAGCTCCCGGACCCGCAAAATGAGGTCACCAGAGGTCAATGACCTTTGCTAGCTTCTAAGAAGCTCCCGGACACGCAAAATGAGGTCACCAGATGTCAATGACCTTTGCTATACTCTTAGAAGCTCCCGGACACGCAAAATGAGGTCACCAGAGGTCAATGACCTTTGCTATTTTCTAAGACGCACCCGCACACGCAAAATGAGGTCACCAGAGGTCAATGACCTTTGCTATCTTCTAAGGAGCTCCCGGACACGCAAAATGAGGTCACCAGAGGTCAATGACCTTTGCTATCTTCTAAGAAGCTCCCGGACACGCAAAATGAGGTCACCAGAGGTCAATGAACTTTACTAGCTTCTAAGAAGCTCCCGGACACGCAAAATGAGGTCACCAGAGGTCAATGACTTTTGCTATACTCTTAGAAGCTCCCGGACACGCAAAATGAGGTCACCAGAGGTCAATGACCTTTGCTATCTTCTAAGAAGCTCCCGGACACGCAAAATGAGGTCACCAGAGGTCAATGACCTTTGCTATACTCTTAGAAGCTCCCGGACACGCAAAATGAGGTCAGCAGAGGTCAATGACCTTTGCTATCTTCTGAGACGCTCCCGCCACCCAAATTGAGGTCACCAGAGGTCAATGACCTTTGCTATCTTCTAAGAAGCTCCCGGACACGCAAAATGAGGTCACCAGAGGTCAATGACCTTTGCTATCTTCTAAAAAGCTCCCGGACACGCAAAATGAGGTCACCAGAGGTCAATGACCTTTGCTATCTTCTCAGAAGCTCCCGGACACGCAAAATGAGGTCACCAGAGGTCAATGACCTTTGCTATCTTCTAAAAAGCTCCCGGACACGCAAAATGAGGTCACCAGAGGTCAATGACATTTGCTGTACTCTTAGAAGCTCCCGGACACGCATAATGAGGTCAGCGGAGGTCAATGACCTTTACTATCCTCTTAGAAGCTCCGATACACGCATAATGAGGTCACCAGACGTCAATGACCTTTGCTATACTCTTAGAAGCTCCCGGACACGCAAAATGAGGTCACCAGAGGTCAATGACCTTTGCTATCTTCTAAGAAGCTCCCGGACACGCAAAATGAGGTCACCAGAGGTCAATGACCTTTGCTTACTTCTAAGAAGCTCCCGGACACGCAAAATGAGGTCACCAGAGGTCAATGACCTTTGCTATCTTCTAAGACGCTCCCGGAAAAGCAAAATGAGGTCACCAGAGGTAAATGACCTTTGCTATCCTCTTAGGAGCTCCGCACACGCAAAATGAGGTCACCAGATGTCAATGACCTTTGCTGTCTTCTAAGACGCTCCCGGACACGCAAAATGAGGTCACCAGAGGTCAATGACCTTTGCTATCTTCTAAGACGCTCCCGGATACGCAAAATGAGGTCACCAAAGGTCAATAACCTTTGCTATCTTCTAAGACGCTCCCGGACACGCAAAATGAGGTCAGCAGAGGTCAATGACCTTTGCTATCTTCTAAGACGCTCCCGGACACGCAAAATGAGGTCACCAGAGGTCAATGACCTTTGCTATCTTCTAAGACGCTCCCGGAAAAGCAAAATGAGGTCACCAGAGGTAAATGACCTTTGCTATCCTCTTAGGAGCTCCGCACACGCAAAATGAGGTCACCAGAGGTCAATGACCTTTGCTGTCTTCTAAGACGCTCCCGGGCACGCAAAACGAGGTCACCAGAGGTCAATGACCTTTGCTATCTTCTAAGAAGCTCCCGGACACGCAAAATGAGGTCACCAGAGGTCAATAACCTTTGCTATCCTCTTAGAAGCTCCGCAGACGCAAAATGAGGTCACCAGAGGTCAATGACCTTTGCTTACTTCTATGAAGCTCCCGGACACGCAAAATGAGGTCACCAGAGTTCAATGACATTTGCTGTCTTCTAAGACGCTCCCGAACACGCAAAATGAGGTCACCAGAGGTCAATGAACTTTGCTATCTTCTAAGAAGCTCCCGGACACGCAAAATGTGGTCACCAGAGGTCAATGACATTTGCTATCTTCTATGACGCTACCGGACACGCAAAATGAGGTCACCAGAGGTCAATGACCTTTGCTATCTTCTAAGACGCTCCCGGACACGCAAAATGAGTTCACCAGAGGTCAATGACCTTTGCTATCTTCTAAGACGCTCCCGGACACGCAAAATGAGGTCACCAGAGGTCAATGACCTTTGCTACGTTCTAAGACGCTCCCGGACACGCAAAATGAGGTCACCAGAGGTCAATGACCTTTGCTATCCTCTTAGAAGCTCCGCACACGTAAAATGAGGTCACCAGAGGTCAATGACATTTGTTATCTTCTAAGAAGCTCCCAGACACGCAAAATGAGGTCACCAATGGTCAATGACCTTTGCTATCTCCTAAGAAGCTCCCGGACACGCTAAATGAGGTCACCAGTGGTAAATGACCTTCAGGATAGTCTCAGAAACGTCGCGTCGGACAAATGAGGTTAGATGAGGTCAATGACTTTTGCTATCCTCTTAGAAGCTCCCGCACACGCAAAATGAGGTCACCAGAGGTCAATGACCTTTGCTATCTTCTAAGAAGCTCCCAGACACGCAAAATGAGGTCACCAAAGGTCAATGTCCTTTGCTATCTTCTAAGAAGCTCCCGCACACGCAAAATGTGGTCACCAGAGTTCAATGACCTTTGCTATCTTCTAAGACGCTCCCGGGCACGCAAAATGAGGTCACCAGAGATCAATGACCTTTGCTATCTTCTAAGACTCTCCCGGACACGCAAAATGAGGTCACCAGAGGTCAATGACCTTTGCTATCCTCTTAGAAGCTCCGCACACGCAAAATAAGGTCACCAGAGGTCAATGACCTTTGCTATCTTCTAAGAAGCTCCCGGACCACGCAAAATGACGTCACCAGAGGTCAATAACCTTTGCTATCCTCTTAGAAGCTCCGCACACGCAAAATGAGGTCACCAGAGGTCAATGACCTTTGCTTACTTCTAAGAAGCTCCCGGACACGCAAAATGAGGTAACCAGAGTTCAATGACCTTTGCTGTCTTCTAAGACGCTCCCGGACACGCAAAATGAGGTCACCAGAGGTCAATGACCTTTGCTATCTTCTAAGACGCTCCCGGGCACGCAAAATGAGGTCACCAGAGGTCAATGACCTTTGCTATCGTCTTAGAAGCTCCCGGACACGCAAAATGAGGTCACCAGAGGTCAATGACCTTTGCTATCTTCTAAGACGCTCCCGGACACGCAAATTGAGGTCACCAGAGGTCAATGACCTTTGCTATCTTCTAAGACGCTCCCGGGCACGCAAAATGAGGTCACCAGTGGTCAATGTCCTTTGCTATCGTCTTAGAAGCTACGCACACGCAAAATGAGGTCACCAGAGGTCAATGACCTTTGCTATCTTCTAAGAAGCTCCCGGACACGCTAAATGAGGTCACCAGAGGTAAATGACCTTCAGGATAGTCTCAGAAGCGTCGCGTCGGACAAATGAGGTTAGATGAGGTCAATGACTTTTGCTATCCTCTTAGAAGCTCCCGCACACGCAAAATGAGGTCACCAGAGGTCAATGACCTTTGCTATTTTCTGAGACGGTCCCGCACACACAAAATGAGGTCACTAGAAGTCAATGACCTTTGCTATCTTTTAAGACGATCCCGGACACGCAAAATGAGGTCACCAGAGGTCAATTACCTTTGCTATACTCTTAGAAGCTCCGCACACGCAAAATGAGGTCACCAGAGGTCAAAGACCTTTGCTATCTTCTAAGAAGCTCCCAGACACGCAAAATGAGGTCACCAAATGTCAATGTCCTTTGCTATCTTCTAAGAAGCTCCCGCACACGCAAAATGTGGTCACCAGAGTTCAATGACCTTTGCTATCTTCTAAGACGCTCCCGGGCACGCAAAATGAGGTCACCAGAGGTCAATGACCTTTGCTATCTTCTAAGACGCTCCCGGACACGCAAAATGAGGTCACCAGATGTCAATGACCTTTGCTATCCTCTTAGAAGCTCCGCACACGCAAAATAAGGTCACCAGAGTTCAATGACCTTTGCTATCTTCTAAGAAGCTCCCGGACCACGCAAAATGAGGTCACCAGAGGTCAATAACCTTTGCTATCCTCTTAGAAGCTCCGCACACGCAAAATGAGGTCACCAGAGGTCAATGACCTTTGCTTACTTCTAAGAAGCTCCCGGACACGAAAAATGAGGTAACCAGAGTTCAATGACCTTTGCTGTCTTCTAAGACGCTCCCGCACACGCAAAATGAGGTCACCAGAGGTCAATGACCTTTGCTATCATCTAAGAAGCTCGTGGACACGCCAAATGTGGTCACCAGAGGTCAATGACCTTTGCTATCTTCTAAGACGCTCCCGGACACGCAAAATGAGGTCACCAGAGGTCAATGACCTTTGCTATCTTCTAAGACGCTCCCGGAAACGCAAAATGAGGTCACCAGAGGTCAATGACCTTTGCTATCTTCTAAGACGCTCCCGGGCACGCAAAATGAGGTCACCAGAGGTCAATGACCTTTGCTATCGTCTTAGAAGCTCCCGGACACGCAAAATGAGGTCACCAGAGGTCAATGACCTTTGCTATCTTCTAAGACGCTCCCGGACACGCAAATTGAGGTCACCAGAGGTCAATGACATTTGCTATCTTCTAAGACGCTCCCGGGCACGCAAAATGAGTTCACCAGTGGTCAATGACCTTTGCTATTGTCTTAGAAGCTCCGCACACGCAAAATGAGGTCACCAGAGGTCAATGACCTTTGCTATCTTCTAAGAAGCTCCCGGACACGCTAAATGAGGTCACCAGAGGTAAATGACCTTCAGGATAGTCTCAGAAGCGTCGCGTCGGACAAATGAGGTTAGATGAGGTCAATGACTTTTGCTATCCTCTTAGAAGCTCCCGCAGACGCAAATAGAGGTCACCAGAGGTCAAAGACCTTTGCTATCTTCTAAGAAGCTCCCAGACACGCAAAATGAGGTCACCAAAGGTCAATGTCCTTTGCTATCTTCTAAGAAGCTCCCGCACACGCAAAATGTGGTCACCAGAGTTCAATGACGTTTGCTATCTTCTAAGACGCTCCCGGGCACGCAAAATGAGGTCACCAGAGGTCAATGACCTTTGCTATCTTCTAAGACGCTCCCGGACACGCAAAATGAGGTCACCAGAGGTCAATGACCTTTGCTATCCTCTTAGAAGCTCCGCACACGCAAAATGAGGTCACCAGAGGTCAATGACCTTTGCTATCTTCTAAGAAGCTCCCGGACACGCAAAATGAGGTCACCAGAGGTCAATAACCTTTGCTATCCTCTTAGAAGCTCCGCACACGCAAAATGAGGTCACCAGAGGTCAATGACCTTTGCTTACTTCTAAGAAGCTCCCGGACACGCAAAATGAGGTAACCAGAGTTCAATGACCTTTGCTGTCTTCTAAGACGCTCCCGCACACGCAAAATGAGGTCACCAGAGGTCAATGACCTTTGCTATCTTCTAAGAAGCTCCCGGACACGCCAAATGTGGTCACCAGAGGTCAATGACCTTTGCTATCTTCTAAGACGCTCCCGGACACGCAAAATGAGGTCACCAGAGGTCAATGACCTTTGCTATCTTCTAAGACGCTCCCGGACACGCAAAATGAGGTCACCAGAGGTCAATGACCTTTGCTATCTTCTAAGACGCTCCCGGACACGCAAAATGAGGTCACCAGAGGTCAATGACCTTTGCTATCCTCTTAGAAGCTCCGCACACGCAAAATGAGGTCACCAGAGGTAAATGACCTTTGCTATCTTCTAAGAAGCTCCCAGACACGCAAAATGAGTTCACCAGAGGTCAATGACCTTTGCTATCTTCTAAGACGCTCCCGGACACGCAAAATGAGGTCACCAGAGGTCAATGACCTTTGCTATCCTCTTAGAAGCTCCGCTCAAGCAAAATGAGGTCACCAGAGGTCAATGACCTTTGCTATCTTCTAAGAAGCTCCGAGACACGCAAAATGAGGTCACCAAAGGTCAATGTCCTTTGCTATCTTCTAAGAAGCTCCCGGACACGCAAAATGAGGTCACCAGAGGTCAATGATATTTGCTATCTTCTAAGACGCTCCCGGGCACGCAAAATGAGGTTACCAGAAAACAATGACCTTTGCTAACCTCTTAGAAGCTCCGCACAAGCAAAATGAGGTCACCAGAGATCAATGACCTTTGCTATCTTCTAAGAAGCTCCCGGACACGCTAAATGAGGTCACCAGAGGTCAATGACCTTCAGGATAGACTCAGAAGTGTCGCGTCGGACAAATGAGTTTAGATGAGGTCAATGACCTTTGCTATCCTCTTAGAAGCTCCCGCACACGCAAAATGAGGTCACCAGAGGTCAATGACCTTTGCTATCTTCTAAGACGCTCCCGCACACGCAAAATGAGGTCACTAGAGGTCAACGACCTTTGCCATCTTCTAAGACGATCCCGGACACGCAAAATGAGGTCACCAGAGGTCAGTGACCTTTTCTATCCTCTTAGAAGCTCCGCACACGCAAAATGTGGTCACCAGAGGTCAATGACCTTTGCTATCTTCTAAGACGCTCCCGGGCACGCAAAATGAGGTCACCAGAGGTCAATGACCTTTGCTATCTTCTAAGACTCTCCCGGGCACGCAAAATGAGGTCACCAGAGGTCAATGACCTTTGCTATCTTCTAAGACGCTCCCGGGCACGCAAAATGAGGTCACCAGAGGTCAATGACCTTTGCTATCTTCTAAGACGCTCCCGCACACGCAAAATGAGGTCACTAGAGGTCAATGACCTTTGCTATCTTTTAAGACGATCCCGGACACGCAAAATGAGGTCACCAGAGGTCAATTACCTTTGCTATACTCTTAGAAGCTCCGCACACGCAAAATGAGGTCACCAGAGGTCAAAGACCTTTGCTATCTTCTAAGAAGCTCCCAGACACGCAAAATGAGGTCACCAAATGTCAATGTCCTTTGCTATCTTCTAAGAAGCTCCCGCACACGCAAAATGTGGTCACCAGAGTTCAATGACCTTTGCTATCTTCTAAGACGCTCCCGGGCACGCAAAATGAGGTCACCAGAGGTCAATGACCTTTGCTATCTTCTAAGACGCTCCCGGACACGCAAAATGAGGTCACCAGAGGTCAATGACCTTTGCTATCCTCTTAGAAGCTCCGCACACGCAAAATAAGGTCACCAGAGTTCAATGACCTTTGCTATCTTCTAAGAAGCTCCCGGACCACGCAAAATGAGGTCACCAGAGGTCAATAACCTTTGCTATCCTCTTAGAAGCTCCGCACACGCAAAATGAGGTCACCAGAGGTCAATGACCTTTGCTTACTTCTAAGAAGCTCCCGGACACGAAAAATGAGGTAACCAGAGTTCAATGACCTTTGCTGTCTTCTAAGACGCTCCCGCACACGCAAAATGAGGTCACCAGAGGTCAATGACCTTTGCTATCTTCTAAGAAGCTCGTGGACACGCCAAATGTGGTCACCAGATGTCAATGACCTTTGCTATCTTCTAAGACGCTCCCGGACACGCAAAATGAGGTCACCAGAGGTCAATGACCTTTGCTATCTTCTAAGACGCTCCCGGAAACGCAAAATGAGGTCACCAGAGGTCAATGACCTTTGCTATCTTCTAAGACGCTCCCGGGCACGCAAAATGAGGTCACCAGAGGTCAATGACCTTTGCTATCGTCTTAGAAGCTCCCGGACACGCAAAAGGAGGTCACCAGAGGTCAATGACCTTTGCTATCTTCTAAGACGCTCCCGGACACGCAAATTGAGGTCACCAGAGGTCAATGACATTTGCTATCTTCTAAGACGCTCCCGGGCACGCAAAATGAGGTCACCAGTGGTCAATGACCTTTGCTATTGTCTTAGAAGCTCCGCACACGCAAAATGAGGTCACCAGAGGTCAATGACCTTTGCTATCTTCTAAGAAGCTCCCGGACACGCTAAATGAGGTCACCAGAGGTAAATGACCTTCAGGATAGTCTCAGAAGCGTCGCGTCGGACAAATGAGGTTAGATGAGGTCAATGACTTTTGCTATCCTCTTAGAAGCTCCCGCAGACGCAAAATGAGGTCACCAGAGGTCAATGACCTTTGCTATCTTCTAAGACGCTCCAGCACACACAAAATGAGGTCACTAGATGTCAATGACCTTTGCTATCTTTTAAGACGATCCCGGACACGCAAAATGAGGTCACCAGAGGTCAATGACCTTTGCTACCCTCTTAGAAGCTCCGCACACGCAAAATGAGGTCACCAGAGGTCAATGACCTTTGCTATCTTCTAAGACGCTCCCGGGCACGCAAAATGAGGTCACCAGAGGTCAATGACCTTTGCTATCGTCTTAGAAGCTCCCGGACACGCAAAATGAGGTCACCAGAGGTCAATGACCTTTGCTATCTTCTAAGACGCTCCCGGACACGCAAATTGAGGTCACCAGAGGTCAATGACCTTTGCTATCTTCTAAGAAGCTCCCGCACACGCAAAATGTGGTCACCAGAGTTCAATGACCTTTGCTATCTTCTGAGACGCTCCCGGGCACGCAAAATGAGGTCACCAGAGGTCAATGACCTTTGCTATCTTCTAAGACGCTCCCGGACACGCAAAATGAGGTCACCAGAGGTCAATGACCTTTGCTATCCTCTTAGAAGCTCCGCACACGCAAAATAAGGTCACCAGAGGTCAATGACCTTTGCTATCTTCTAAGAAGCTCCCGGACCACGCAAAATGACGTCACCAGAGGTCAATAACCTTTGCTATCCTCTTAGAAGCTCCGCACACGCAAAATGAGGTCACCAGAGGTCAATGACCTTTGCTTACTTCTAAGAAGCTCCCGGACACGCAAAATGAGGTAACCAGAGTTCAATGACCTTTGCTGTCTTCTAAAACGCTCCCGGACACGCAAAATGAGGTCACCAGAGGTCAATGACCTTTGCTATCTTCTAAGACGCTCCCGGGCACGCAAAATGAGGTCACCAGAGGTCAATGACCTTTGCTAACGTCTTAGAAGCTCCCGGACACGCTAAATGAGGTCACCAGAGGTAAATGACCTTCAGGATAGTCTCAGAAGCGTCGCGTCGGACAAATGAGGTTAGATGAGGTCAATGACTTTTGCTATCCTCTTAGAAGCTCCCAGACACGCAAAATGAGGTCACCAAATGTCAATGTCCTTTGCTATCTTCTAAGAAGCTCCCGCACACGCAAAATGTGGTCACCAGAGTTCAATGACCTTTGCTATCTTCTAAGACGCTCCCGGGCACGCAAAATGAGGTCACCAGAGGTCAATGACCTTTGCTATCTTCTAAGACGCTCCCGGACACGCAAAATGAGGTCACCAGAGGTCAATGACCTTTGCTATCCTCTTAGAAGCTCCGCACACGCAAAATAAGGTCACCAGAGTTCAATGACCTTTGCTATCTTCTAAGAAGCTCCCGGACCACGCAAAATGAGGTCACCAGAGGTCAATAACCTTTGCTATCCTCTTAGAAGCTCCGCACACGCAAAATGAGGTCACCAGAGGTCAATGACCTTTGCTTACTTCTAAGAAGCTCCCGGACACGAAAAATGAGGTAACCAGAGTTCAATGACCTTTGCTGTCTTCTAAGACGCTCCCGCACACGCAAAATGAGGTCACCAGAGGTCAATGACCTTTGCTATCTTCTAAGAAGCTCGTGGACACGCCAAATGTGATCACCAGAGGTCAATGACCTTTGCTATCTTCTAAGACGCTCCCGGACACACAAAATGAGGTCACCAGAGGTCAATGACCTTTGCTATCTTCTAAGACGCTCCCGGACACGCAAAATGAGGTCACCAGAGGTCAATGACCTTTGCTATCTTCTAAGACGCTCCCGGGCACGCAAAATGAGGTCACCAGAGGTCAATGACCTTTGCTATCGTCTTAGAAGCTCCCGGACACGCAAAATGAGGTCACCAGAGGTCAATGAACTTTGCTATCTTCTAAGACGCTCCCGGACACGCAAATTGAGGTCACCAGAGGTCAATGACATTTGCTATCTTCTAAGACGCTCCCGGGCACGCAAAATGAGGTCACCAGTGGTCAATGACCTTTGCTATTGTCTTAGAAGCTCCGCACACGCAAAATGAGGTCACCAGAGGTCAATGACCTTTGCTATCTTCTAAGAAGCTCCCGGACACGCTAAATGAGGTCACCAGAGGTAAATGACCTTCAGGATAGTCTCAGAAGCGTCGCGTCGGACAAATGAGGTTAGATGAGGTCAATGACTTTTGCTATCCTCTTAGAAGCTCCCGCAGACGCAAAATGAGGTCACCAGAGGTCAATGACCTTTGCTATCTTCTAAGACGCTCCAGCACACACAAAATGAGGTCACTAGAAGTCAATGACCTTTGCTATCTTTTAAGACGATCCCGGACACGCAAAATGAGGTCACCAGAGGTCAATGACCTTTGCTACCCTCTTAGAAGCTCCGCACACGCAAAATGAGGTCACCAGAGGTCAATGACCTTTGCTATCTTCTAAGACGCTCCCGGGCACGCAAAATGAGGTCACCAGAGGTCAATGACCTTTGCTATCGTCTTAGAAGCTCCCGGACACGCAAAATGAGGTCACCAGAGGTCAATGACGTTTGCTAT
This sequence comes from Dolichovespula sylvestris, assembly GCA_918808275.2. NCBI lineage: Eukaryota > Metazoa > Arthropoda > Insecta > Hymenoptera > Vespidae > Dolichovespula > Dolichovespula sylvestris. Next base: position 109,409 of record OU964962.1, on the reverse strand, counting down.
CTTCTAAGACGCTCCCGGGCACGCAAAATGAGGTCACCAGAGGTCAATGACTTTTGCTATCTTCTAAGACGCTCCCGGACACGCAAAATGAGGTCACCAGAGGTCAATGACCTTTGCTATCCTCTTAGAAGCTCCGCACACGCAAAATGAGGTCATCAGAGGTAAATGACCTTTGCTATCTTCTAAGAAGCTCCCGGACACGCTAAATGAGGTCACCAGAGGTCAATAACCTTTGCTATCCTCTTAGAAGCTCCGCACACGCAAAATGAGGTCACCAGAGGTCAATGACCTTTGCTTACTTCTAAGAAGCTCCCGGACACGCAAAATGAGGTAACCAGAGTTCAATGACCTTTGCTGTCTTCTAAGACGCTCCCGCACACGCAAAATGAGGTCACCAGAGGTCAATGACCTTTGCTATCTTCTAAGAAGCTCCCGGACACGCCAAATGTGGTCACCAGAGGTCAATGACCTTTGCTATCTTCTAAGACGCTCCCGGACACGCAAAATGAGGTCACCAGAGGTCAATGACCTTTGCTATCCTCTTAGAAGCTCCGCACACGCAAAATGAGGTCACCAGAGGTAAATGACCTTTGCTATCTTCTAAGAAGCTCCCAGACACGCAAAATGAGGTCACCAATGGTCAATGTCCTTTGCTATTTTCTAAGAAGCTCCCGGACACGCAAAATGGGGTCACCAGAGGTCAGTGACCTTTGCTAACTTCTAAGACGCTCCCGGACACGCAAAATGAGGTCACCAGAGGTCAATGACCTTTGCTAACTTCTAAGACGCTCCCGGACACGCAAAATGAGTTCACCAGAGGTCAATGACCTTTGCTATCTTCTAAGACGCTCCCGGACACGCAAAATGAGGTCACCAGAGGTCAATGACCTTTGCTATCCTCTTAGAAGCTCCGCTCAAGCAAAATGAGGTCACCAGAGGTCAATGACCTTTGCTATCTTCTAAGAAGCTCCGAGACACGCAAAATGAGGTCACCAAAGGTCAATGTCCTTTGCTATCTTCTAAGAAGCTCCCGGACACGCAAAATGAGGTCACCAGAGGTCAATGACATTTGCTATCTTCTAAGACGCTCCCGGGCACGCAAAATGAGGTCACCAGAAAACAATGACCTTTGCTATCCTCAAGAAAGCTCCGCACAAGCAAAATGAGGTCACCAGAGGTCAATGACCTTTGCTATCTTCTAAGAAGCTCCCGGACACGCTAAATGAGGTCACCAGAGGTCAATGACCTTCAGGATAGACTCAGAAGTGTCGCGTCGGACAAATGAGTTTAGATGAGGTCAATGACCTTTGCTATCCTCTTAGAAGCTCCCGCACACGCAAAATGAGGTCACCAGAGGTCAATGACCTTTGCTATCTTCTAAGACGCTCCCGCACACGCAAAATGAGGTCACTAGAGGTCAACGACCTTTGCCATCTTCTAAGACGATCCCGGACACGCAAAATGAGGTCACCAGAGGTCAGTGACCTTTTCTATCCTCTTAGAAGCTCCGCACACGCAAAATGTGGTCACCAGAGGTCAATGACCTTTGCTATCTTCTAATACGCTCCCGGGCACGCAAAATGAGGTCACCAGAGGTCAATGACCTTTGCTATCTTCTAAGACTCTCCCGGGCACGCAAAATGAGGTCACCAGAGGTCAATGACCTTTGCTATCTTCTTAGACGCTCCCGGGCACGCAAAATGAGGTCACCAGAGGTCAATGACCTTTGCTATCTTCTAAGACGCTCCCGCACACGCAAAATGAGGTCACTAGAGGTCAACGACCTTTGCCATCTTCTAAGACGATCCCGGACACGCAAAATGAGGTCACCAGAGGTCAGTGACCTTTTCTATCCTCTTAGAAGCTCCGCACACGCAAAATGTGGTCACCAGAGATCAATGACCTTTGCTATCTTCTAAGACGCTCCCGGGCACGCAAAATGAGGTCACCAGAGGTCAATGACCTTTGCTATCCTCTTAGAAGCTCCGCACACGCAAAATGAGGTAACCAGAGTTCAATGACCTTTGCTGTCTTCTAAGACGCTCCCGCACACGCAAAATGAGGTCACCAGAGGTCAATGACCTTTGCTATCTTCTAAGAAGCTCCCGGACACGCCAAATGTGGTCACCAGAGGTCAATGACCTTTGCTATCTTCTAAGACGCTCCCGGACACGCAAAATGAGGTCACCAGAGGTCAGTGACCTTTGCTATCTTCTAAGACGCTCCCGGACACGCAAAATGAGGTCACCAGAGGTCAATGACCTTTGCTATCTTCTAAGACGCTCCCGGACAGGCAAAATGAGGTCACCAGAGGTCAATGACCTTTGCTATCCTCTTAGAAGCTCCGCACACGCAAAATGAGGTCACCAGAGGTAAATGACCTTTGCTATCTTCTAAGAAGCTCCCAGACACGCAAAATGAGGTCACCAATGGTCAATGTCCTTTGCTATTTTCTAAGAAGCTCCCGGACACGCAAAATGGGGTCACCAGAGGTCAGTGACCTTTGCTATCTTCTAAGACGCTCCCGGACACGCAAAATGAGGTCACCAGAGGTCAATGACCTTTGCTAACTTCTAAGACGCTCCCGGACACGCAAAATGAGTTCACCAGAGGTCAATGACCTTTGCTATCTTCTAAGACGCTCCCGGACACGCAAAATGAGGTCACCAGAGGTCAATGACCTTTGCTATCCTCTTAGAAGCTCCGCTCAAGCAAAATGAGGTCACCAGAGGTCAATGACATTTGCTATCTTCTAAGAAGCTCCGAGACACGCAAAATGAGGTCACCAAAGGTCAATGTCCTTTGCTATCTTCTAAGAAGCTCCCGGACACGCAAAATGAGGTCACCAGAGGTCAATGACATTTGCTATCTTCTAAGACGCTCCCGGGCACGCAAAATGAGGTCACCAGAAAACAATGACCTTTGCTATCCTCAAGAAAGCTCCGCACAAGCAAAATGAGGTCACCAGAGGTCAATGACCTTTGCTATCTTCTAAGAAGCTCCCGGACACGCTAAATGAGGTCACCAGAGGTCAATGACCTTCAGGATAGATTCAGAAGTGTCGCGTCGGACAAATGAGGTTAGATGAGGTCAATGACCTTTGCTATCCTCTTAGAAGCTCCCGCACACGCAAAATGAGGTCACCAGAGGTCAATGACCTTTGCTATCTTCTAAGACGCTCCCGCACACGCAAAATGAGGTCACTAGAGGTCAACGACCTTTGCCATCTTCTAAGACGATCCCGGACACGCAAAATGAGGTCACCAGAGGTCAGTGACCTTTTCTATCCTCTTAGAAGCTCCGCACACGCAAAATGTGGTCACCAGAGGTCAATGACCTTTGCTATCTTCTAATACGCTCCCGGGCACGCAAAATGAGGTCACCAGAGGTCAATGACCTTTGCTATCTTCTAAGACTCTCCCGGGCACGCAAAATGAGGTCACCAGAGGTCAATGACCTTTGCTATCTTCTTAGACGCTCCCGGGCACGCAAAATGAGGTCACCAGAGGTCAATGACCTTTGCTATCTTCTAAGACGCTCCCGCACACGCAAAATGAGGTCACTAGAGGTCAACGACCTTTGCCATCTTCTAAGACGATCCCGGACACGCAAAATGAGGTCACCAGAGGTCAGTGACCTTTTCTATCCTCTTAGAAGCTCCGCACACGCAAAATGTGGTCACCAGAGGTCAATGACCTTTGCTATCTTCTAATACGCTCCCGGGCACGCAAAATGAGGTCACCAGAGGTCAATGACCTTTGCTATCTTCTAAGACTCTCCCGGGCACGCAAAATGAGGTCACCAGAGGTCAATGACCTTTGCTATCTTCTTAGACGCTCCCGGGCACGCAAAATGAGGTCACCAGAGGTCAATGACCTTTGCTATCTTCTAAGACGCTCCCGCACACGCAAAATGAGGTCACTAGAGGTCAACGACCTTTGCCATCTTCTAAGACGATCCCGGACACGCAAAATGAGGTCACCAGAGGTCAGTGACCTTTTCTATCCTCTTAGAAGCTCCGCACACGCAAAATGTGGTCACCAGAGGTCAATGACCTTTGCTATCTTCTAAGACGCTCCCGGGCACGCAAAATGAGGTCACCAGAGGTCAATGACCTTTGCTATCTTCTAAGACTCTCCCGGGCACGCAAAATGAGGACACCAGAGGTCAATGACCTTTGCTATCTTCTAAGACGCTCCCGGGCACGCAAAATGAGGTCACCAGAGGTCAATGACCTTTGCTATCCTCTTAGAAGCTCCGCACACGCAAAATGAGGTCACCAGAGGTCAATGACCTTTGCTATCTTCTAAGAAGCTCCCGGACACGCAAAATGAGGTCACCAGAGGTCAATAACCTTTGCTATCCTCTTAGAAGCTCCGCACACGCAAAATGAGGTCACCAGAGATCAATGACCTTTGCTTACTTCTAAGAAGCTCCCGGACACGCAAAATGAGGTAACCAGAGTTCAATGACCTTTGCTGTCTTCTAAGACGCTCCCGCACACGCAAAATGAGGTCACCAGAGGTCAATGACCTTTGCTATCTTCTAAGAAGCTCCCGGACACGCCAAATGTGGTCACCAGAGGTCAATGACCTTTGCTATCTTCTAAGACGCTCCCGGACACGCAAAATGAGGTCACCAGAGGTCAATGACCTTTGCTATCTTCTAAGATGCTCCCGGACACGCAAAATGAGGTCACAAGAGGTCAATGACCTTTGCTATCTTCTAAGACGCTCCCGGACACGCAAAATGAGGTCACCAGAGGTCAATGACCTTTGCTATCTTCTAAGACGCTCCCGGACACGCAAGATGAGGTCACCAGAGGTCAATGACCTTTGCTATCCTCTTAGAAGCTCCGCACACGCAAAATGAGGTCACCAGAGGTCAATGACCTTTGCTATCTTCAAAGAAGCTCCCAGACACGCAAAATGAGGTCACCAAAGGTCAATGTCCTTTGCTATCTTCTAAGAAGCTCCCGGACACGCAAAATGGGGTCACCAGAAGTCAGTGACCTTTGCTATCTCCTAAGACGCTCCCTGACACGCAAAATGAGGTCACCAGAGGTCAACGACCTTTGCTATCTTCTAAGACGCTCCCGGACACGCAAAATGAGGTCACCAGAGGTCAATGACCTTCAGGATAGACTCAGAAGCGTCGCGTCGTACAAATGAGGTTAGATGAGGTCAATGACCTTTGCTATCCTCTTAGAAGCTCCCGCACACGCAAAATGAGGTCACCAGAGGTCAATGACCTTTGCTATCTTCTAAGACGCCCCCGCACACGCAAAATGAGGTCACAAGAGATCAATGACCTTTGCTATCTTCTAAGACGCTCCCGGACACGCAAAATGAGGTCACCAGAGGTCAATGACCTTTGCTATCTTCTAAGACGCTCCCGGACACGCAAAATGAGGTCACCAGAGGTCAATGACCTTTGCTATCCTCTTAGAAGCTCCGCACACGCAAAATGAGGTCACCAGAGGTCAATGACCTTTGCTATCTTCAAAGAAGCTCCCAGACACGCAAAATGAGGTCACCAAAGGTCAATGTCCTTTGCTATCTTCTAAGAAGCTCCCGGACACGCAAAATGGGGTCACCAGAGGTCAGTGACCTTTGCTATCTCCTAAGACGCTCCCTGACACGCAAAATGAGGTCACCAGAGGTCAACGACCTTTGCTATCTTCTAAGACGCTCCCGGACACGCAAAATGAAGTCACCAGAGGTCAATGACCTTCAGGATAGACTCAGAAGCGTCGCGTCGTACAAATGAGGTTAGATGAGGTCAATGACCTTTGCTATCCTCTTAGAAGCTCCCGCACACGCAAAATGAGGTCACCAGAGGTCAATGACCTTTGCAATCTTCTAAGACGCCCCCGCACACGCAAAATGAGGTCACTAGAGGTCAACGACCTTTGCTATCTTCTAAGACTCTCCCGGGCACGCAAAATGAGGTCACCAGAGGTCAGTGACCTTTGCTATCCTCTTAGAAGCTCCGCACACGCAAAATGAGGTCACCAGAGGTCATTGACCTTTGATATCTTCTAAGACGCTCCCGCACACGCAAAATGAGATCACCAGAGGTCAATGACCTTTGCTTACTTCTAAGAAGCTCCCGGACACGCAAAATGAGGTAACCAGAGTTCAATGACCTTTGCTGTCTTCTAAAACGCTCCCGGACACGCAAAATGAGGTCACCAGAGGTCAATGACCTTTGCTATCTTCTAAGACGCTCCCGGGCACGCAAAATGAGGTCACCAGAGGTCAATGACCTTTGCTATCGTCTTAGAAGCTCCCGGACACGCTAAATGAGGTCACCAGAGGTAAATGACCTTCAGGATAGTCTCAGAAGCGTCGCGTCGGACAAATGAGGTTAGATGAGGTCAATGACTTTTGCTATCCTCTTAGAAGCTCCCAGACACGCAAAATGAGGTCACCAAATGTCAATGTCCTTTGCTATCTTCTAAGAAGCTCCCGCACACGCAAAATGTGGTCACCAGAGTTCAATGACCTTTGCTGTCTTCTAAGACGCTCCCGCACACGCAAAATGAGGTCAACAGAGGTCAATGACCTTTGCTATCTTCTAAGAAGCTCGTGGACACGCCAAATGTGATCACCAGAGGTCAATGACCTTTGCTATCTTCTAAGACGCTCCCGGACACACAAAATGAGGTCACCAGAGGTCAATGACCTTTGCTATCTTCTAAGACGCTCCCGGACACGCAAAATGAGGTCACCAGAGGTCAATGACCTTTGCTATCTTCTAAGACGCTCCCGGGCACGCAAAATGAGGTCACCAGAGGTCAATGACCTTTGCTATCGTCTTAGAAGCTCCCGGACACGCAAAATGAGGTCACCAGAGGTCAATGACCTTTGCTATCTTCTAAGACGCTCCCGGACACGCAAATTGAGGTCACCAGAGGTCAATGACATTTGCTATCTTCTAAGACGCTCCCGGGCACGCAAAATGAGGTCACCAGTGGTCAATGACCTTTGCTATTGTCTTAGAAGCTCCGCACACGCAAAATGAGGTCACCAGAGGTCAATGACCTTTGCTATCTTCTAAGAAGCTCCCGGACACGCTAAATGAGGTCACCAGAGGTAAATGACCTTCAGGATAGTCTCAGAAGCGTCGCGTCGGACAAATGAGGTTAGATGAGGTCAATGACTTTTGCTATCCTCTTAGAAGCTCCCGCAGACGCAAAATGAGGTCACCAGAGGTCAATGACCTTTGCTATCTTCTAAGACGCTCCAGCACACACAAAATGAGGTCACTAGAAGTCAATGACCTTTGCTATCTTTTAAGACGATCCCGGACACGCAAAATGAGGTCACCAGAGGTCAATGACCTTTGCTACCCTCTTAGAAGCTCCGCACACGCAAAATGGGTCACCAGAGGTCAATGACCTTTGCTATCTTCTAAGACGCTCCCGGGCACGCAAAATGAGGTCACCAGAGGTCAATGACCTTTGCTATCGTCTTAGAAGCTCCCGGACACGCAAAATGAGGTCACCAGAGGTCAATGACGTTTGCTATCTTCTAAGACGCTCCCGGGCACGCAAAATGAGGTCACCAGAGGTCAATGACTTTTGCTATCTTCTAAGACGCTCCCGGACACGCAAAATGAGGTCACCAGAGGTCAATGACCTTTGCTATCCTCTTAGAAGCTCCGCACACGCAAAATGAGGTCATCAGAGGTCAATGACCTTTGCTATCTTCTAAGAAGCTCCCGGACACGCTAAATGAGGTCACCAGAGGTCAATAACCTTTGCTATCCTCTTAGAAGCTCCGCACACGCAAAATGAGGTCACCAGAGGTCAATGACCTTTGCTTACTTCTAAGAAGCTCCCGGACACGCAAAATGAGGTAACCAGAGTTCAATGACCTTTGCTGTCTTCTAAGACGCTCCCGCACACGCAAAATGAGGTCACCAGAGGTCAATGACCTTTGCTATCTTCTAAGAAGCTCCCGGACACGCCAAATGTGGTCACCAGAGGTCAATGACCTTTGCTATCTTCTAAGACGCTCCCGGACACGCAAAATGAGGTCACCAGAGGTCAATGACCTTTGCTATCTTCTAAGACGCTCCCGGACACGCAAAATGAGGTCACCAGAGGTCAATGACCTTTGCTATCTTCTAAGACGCTCCCGGACACGCAAAATGAGGTCACCAGAGGTCAATGACCTTTGCTATCCTCTTAGAAGCTCCGCACACGCAAAATGAGGTCACCAGAGGTAAATGACCTTTGCTATCTTCTAAGAAGCTCCCAGACACGCAAAATGAGGTCACCAATGGTCAATGTCCTTTGCTATTTTCTAAGAAGCTCCCGGACACGCAAAATGGGGTCACCAGAGGTCAGTGACCTTTGCTATCTTCTAAGACGCTCCCGGACACGCAAAATGAGGTCACCAGAGGTCAATGACCTTTGCTAACTTCTAAGACGCTCCCGGACACGCAAAATGAGTTCACCAGAGGTCAATGACCTTTGCTATCTTCTAAGACGCTCCCGGACACGCAAAATGAGGTCACCAGAGGTCAATGACCTTTGCTATCCTCTTAGAAGCTCCGCTCAAGCAAAATGAGGTCACCAGAGGTCAATGACCTTTGCTATCTTCTAAGAAGCTCCGAGACACGCAAAATGAGGTCACCAAAGGTCAATGTCCTTTGCTATCTTCTAAGAAGCTCCCGGACACGCAAAATGAGGTCACCAGAGGTCAATGACATTTGCTATCTTCTAAGACGCTCCCGGGCACGCAAAATGAGGTCACCAGAAAACAATGACCTTTGCTATCCTCAAGAAAGCTCCGCACAAGCAAAATGAGGTCACCAGAGGTCAATGACCTTTGCTATCTTCTAAGAAGCTCCCGGACACGCTAAATGAGGTCACCAGAGGTCAATGACCTTCAGGATAGACTCAGAAGTGTCGCGTCGGACAAATGAGGTTAGATGAGGTCAATGACCTTTGCTATCCTCTTAGAAGCTCCCGCACACGCAAAATGAGGTCACCAGAGGTCAATGACCTTTGCTATCTTCTAAGACGCTCCCACACACGCAAAATGAGGTCACTAGAGGTCAACGACCTTTGCCATCTTCTAAGACGATCCCGGACACGCAAAATGAGGTCACCAGAGGTCAGTGACCTTTTCTATCCTCTTAGAAGCTCCGCACACGCAAAATGTGGTCACCAGAGGTCAATGACCTTTGCTATCTTCTAAGACGCTCCCGGGCACGCAAAATGAGGTCACCAGAGGTCAATGACCTTTGCTATCTTCTAAGACTCTCCCGGGCACGCAAAATGAGGTCACCAGAGGTCAATGACCTTTGCTATCTTCTTAGACGCTCCCGGGCACGCAAAATGAGGTCACCAGAGGTCAATGACCTTTGCTATCTTCTAAGACGCTCCCGCACACGCAAAATGAGGTCACTAGAGGTCAACGACCTTTGCCATCTTCCAAGACGATCCCGGACACGCAAAATGAGGTCACCAGAGGTCAGTGACCTTTTCTATCCTCTTAGAAGCTCCGCACACGCAAAATGTGGTCACCAGAGGTCAATGACCTTTGCTATCTTCTAAGACACTCCCGGGCACGCAAAATGAGGTCACCAGAGGTCAATGACCTTTGCTATCTTCTAAGACTCTCCCGGGCACGCAAAATGAGGACACCAGAGGTCAATGACCTTTGCTATCTTCTAAGACGCTCCCGGGCACGCAAAATGAGGTCACCAGAGGTCAATGACCTTTGCTATCCTCTTAGAAGCTCCGCACACGCAAAATGAGGTCACCAGAGGTCAATGACCTTTGCTATCTTCTAAGAAGCTCCCGGACACGCAAAATGAGGTCACCAGAGGTCAATAACCTTTGCTATCCTCTTAGAAGCTCCGCACACGCAAAATGAGGTCACCAGAGATCAATGACCTTTGCTTACTTCTAAGAAGCTCCCGGACACGCAAAATGAGGTAACCAGAGTTCAATGACCTTTGCTGTCTTCTAAGACGCTCCCGCACACGCAAAATGAGGTCACCAGAGGTCAATGACCTTTGCTATCTTCTAAGAAGCTCCCGGACACGCCAAATGTGGTCACCAGAGGTCAATGACCTTTGCTATCTTCTAAGACGCTCCCGGACACGCAAAATGAGGTCACCAGAGGTCAATGACCTTTGCTATCTTCTAAGATGCTCCCGGACACGCAAAATGAGGTCACAAGAGGTCAATGACCTTTGCTATCTTCTAAGACGCTCCCGGACACGCAAAATGAGGTCACCAGAGGTCAATGACCTTTGCTATCTTCTAAGACGCTCCCGGACACGCAAGATGAGGTCACCAGAGGTCAATGACCTTTGCTATCCTCTTAGAAGCTCCGCACACGCAAAATGAGGTCACCAGAGGTCAATGACCTTTGCTATCTTCAAAGAAGCTCCCAGACACGCAAAATGAGGTCACCAAAGGTCAATGTCCTTTGCTATCTTCTAAGAAGCTCCCGGACACGCAAAATGGGGTCACCAGAAGTCAGTGACCTTTGCTATCTCCTAAGACGCTCCCTGACACGCAAAATGAGGTCACCAGAGGTCAACGACCTTTGCTATCTTCTAAGACGCTCCCGGACACGCAAAATGAGGTCACCAGAGGTCAATGACCTTCAGGATAGACTCAGAAGCGTCGCGTCGTACAAATGAGGTTAGATGAGGTCAATGACCTTTGCTATCCTCTTAGAAGCTCCCGCACACGCAAAATGAGGTCACCAGAGGTCAATGACCTTTGCTATCTTCTAAGACGCCCCCGCACACGCAAAATGAGGTCACAAGAGATCAATGACATTTGCTATCTTCTAAGACGCTCCCGGACACGCAAAATGAGGTCACCAGAGGTCAATGACCTTTGCTATCTTCTAAGACGCTCCCGGACACGCAAAATGAGGTCACCAGAGGTCAATGACCTTTGCTATCCTCTTAGAAGCTCCGCACACGCAAAATGAGGTCACCAGAGGTCAATGACCTTTGCTATCTTCAAAGAAGCTCCCAGACACGCAAAATGAGGTCACCAAAGGTCAATGTCCTTTGCTATCTTCTAAGAAGCTCCCGGACACGCAAAATGGGGTCACCAGAGGTCAGTGACCTTTGCTATCTCCTAAGACGCTCCCTGACACGCAAAATGAGGTCACCAGAGGTCAACGACCTTTGCTATCTTCTAAGACGCTCCCGGACACGCAAAATGAGGTCACTAGAGGTCAACGACCTTTGCTATCTTCTAAGACTCTCCCGGGCACGCAAAATGAGGTCACCAGAGGTCAGTGGCCTTTGCTATCCTCTTAGAAGCTCCGCACACGCAAAATGAGGTCACCAGAGGTCATTGACCTTTGATATCTTCTAAGACGCTCCCGGACACGCAAAATGAGGTCACCAGAGGTCAATGACCTTTGCTATCCTCTTAGAAGCTCCGCACACGCAAAATGAGGTCACCAGAGGTCAATGACCTTTGCTGTCTTCTAAGACGCTCCCGGACACGCAAAATGAGGTCACCAGAGGTCAATGACCTTTGCTATCTTCTAAGAAGCTCCCGGACACGCAAAATGAGGTCACCAGAGGTCAGTGACCTTTGCTATCCTCTTAGAAGCTGCGCACACACAAAATGAGGTCACCAGAGGTCAATGACCTTTGCTATCTTCTAAGAAGCTCCCGGACACGCAAAATGAGGTCACCAGAGTTCAATGACCTTTGCTGTCTTCTAAGACGCTCCCGCACACGCAAAATGAGGTCACCAGAGGTCAATGACCTTTGCTGTCTTCTAAGAAGCTCCCGGACACGCAAAATGTGGTCACCAGAGGTCAATGACTTTTGCTATCTTCTAAGACGCTCCCGGGCACGCAAAATGAGGTCACCAGAGGTCAATGACCTTTGCTATCTTCTAAGACGCTCCCGGACACGCAAAATGAGGTCACCAGAGGTCAATGACCTTTGCTATCTTCTAAGACGCTCCCGGACACGCAAAATGAGGTCACCAGAGGTCAATGACCTTTGCTATCCTCTTAGAAGCACCGCACACGCAAAATGAGGTCACCAGAGTTCAATGACCTTTGCTGTCTTCTAAGACGCTCCCGGACACGCAAAATGAGGTCACCAGAGGTCAATGACCTTTGCTGTCTTCTAAGAAGCTCCCGGACACGCAAAATGTGGTCACCAGAGGTCAATGACCTTTGCTATCTTCTAAGACGCTCCCGGGCACGCAAAATGAGGTCACCAGAGGTCAATGACCTTTGCTATCTTCTAAGACGCTCCCGGACACGCAAAATGAGGTCACCAGAGGTCAATGACCTTTGCTATCTTCTAAGACGCTCCCGGACACGCAAAATGAGGTCACCAGAGGTCAATGACCTTTGCTATCCTCTTAGAAGCACCGCACACGCAAAATGAGGTCACCAGAGGTCAATGACCTTTGCTATCTTCTAAGAAGCTCCCGGACACGCAAAATGAGGTCACCAGAGGTCATTGACCATTGATATCTTCTAAGACGCTCCCGGACACGCAAAATGAGGTCACCAGAGGTCAATGACCTTTGCTATCCTCTTAGAAGCTCCGCACACGCAAAATGAGGTCACCAGACGTCAATGACCTTTGCTATCTTCTAAGACGCTCCCGGGCACGCAAAATGAGGTCACCAGAGGTTAATGACCTTTGCTATCTTCTAAGACGCTCCCGGACACGCAAAATGAGGTCACCAGAGGTCAATGACATTGCTATCCTCTTAGAAGCTCCGCAAACGCAAAATGAGGTCACCAGAGGTCAATGACCTTTGCTGTCTTCTAAGACGCTCCCGGACACGCAAAATGAGGTCACCAGAGGTGAATGACCTTTGCTATCTTCTAAGAAGCTCCCGGACACGCAAAATGAGGTCACCAGAGGTCAGTGACCTTTGCTATCCTCTTAGAAGCTCCGCACACGCAAAATGAGGTCACCAGAGGTCAATGACCTTTGCTATCTTCTAAGAAGCTCCCGGACACGCAAAATGAGGTCACCAAAGTTCAATGTCCTTTGCTATCTTTTAAGATGCTCCCGGACACGCAAAATGAGGTCACCAGAGGTCAATGACCTTTGCTATCTTCTAAGACGCTCCCGGGCACGCAAAATGAGGTCACCAGAGGTCAATGACCTTTGCTATCTTCTAAGACTCTCCCGGGCACGCAAAATGAGGTAATCAGAGGTCAATGACCTTTGCTATCTTCTATAAAGCTGCCGGAAACGCAAAATGAGGTCACCAGATGTCAATGACCTTTGCTGTACTCTTAGAAGCTCCCGGACACGCAAAATGAGGTCAGCAGAGGTCAAAGATCTTTGCTATCTTCTAAGAAGCTCCCAGACACGCCAAATGAGGTCACCAAAGGTCAATGTCCTTTGCTATCTTCTAAGAAGCTCCCGCACACGCAAAATGAGGTCACCAGAGGTCAATGACCTTTGCTATCCTCTTAGAAGCTCCGCACACGCAAAATGAGGTCACCAGAGTTTAATGACCTTTGCTGTCTTCTAAGACGCTCCCGCACACGCAAAATGAGGTCACCAGAGGTCAATGACTTTTGCTATCTTCTAAGAAGCTCCCGGACACGCACAATGTGGTCACCAGAGGTCAATGACCTTTGCTATACACTTAGAAGCTCGCGGACACGCAAAATGAGGTCAGCAGAGGTCAATGACCTTTGCTATCTTCTAAGACGCTCCCGCACACGCAAAATGAGGACACCAGAGGTCAATGACCTTTGCTGTCTTCTAAGACGCTCCCGGACACGCAAAATGAGGTCACCATAGGTAATGACATTTGCTATCTTCTAAGAAGCTCCCGGACACGCAAAATGAGTTCACCAGAGGTCAATGACCTTTGATATCCTCTTAGAAGCTCCGCACACGCAAAATGAGGTCACCAGAGGTCAATGACCTTTGCTGTCTTCTAAGACGTTCCCGGACACGCAAAATGAGGTCACCAGAGGTCAACGACCTTTGCCATCTTCTAAGACGATCCCGGACACGCAAAATGAGGTCACCAGAGGTCAGTGACCTTTGCTATCCTCTTAGAAGCTCCGCACACGCAAAATGTGGTCACCAGAGGTCAATGACCATTGCTATCTTCTAAGATGCTCCCGGACACGCAAAATGAGGTCACCAGAGGTCAATGACCTTTGCTATCTTCTAAGACTCTCCCGGGCACGCAAAATGAGGTCACCATAGGTCAATGACCTTTGATATCTTCTAAGACGCTCCCGGACACGCAAAATGAGGTCACCAGAGGTCAATGACAATTGCTATCCTCTTAGAAGCTCCGCACACGCAAAATGAGGTCACCAGAGGTCAATGACCTTTGCTATCTTCTAAGAAGCTCCCGGACACGCAAAATGAGGTCATCTGAGGTCAATGACCTTTGCTATCTTCTAAGACGCTCCCGGGCACGCAAAATGAGGTCACCAGAGGTCAATGACCTTTGCTATCTTCTAAGACGCTCCCGGACACGCAAAATGAGGTCACCAGAGGTCAATGACCTTTGCTATCCTCTTAGAAGCTCCGCACACGCAAAATGAGGTCACCAGAGGTCAATGACCTTTGCTGTCTTCTAAGACGCTCCCGGACACGCAAAATGAGGTCACCAGAGGTCAATGACCTTTGCTATCTTCTAAGAAGCTCCCGGACACGCAAAATGCGTACACCAGAGGTCAATGACCTTTGCTGTCCTCTTAGAAGCTCCCCACACGCAAAATGAGGTCACCAGAGGTCAATGACATTTGCTATCTTCTAAGAAGCTCCCGGACACGCAAAATGAGGTCACCAGAGTTCAATGACCTTTGCTGTCTTCTAAGACGCTCCCGCGCACGCAAAATGAGGTCACCAGAGGTCAATGACCTTTGCTATATTCTAAGACGCTCCCGGACACGCAAAATGAGGTCACCAGAGGTCAATGACCTTTGCTATCTTCTAAGACGCTCCCGGACACGCAAAATGAGGTCACCAGAGGTCAATGACCTTTGCTATCCTCTTAAAAGCTCCGCACACGCAAAATGAGGTCACCATTTGTCAATGACCTTTGCCATCTTCTAAGAAGCTCCCGGGCACGCAAAATGAGGTAACCAGAGGTCAATGACCTTTGCTATATTCTAAGACGCTCCCGGACACGCAAAATGAGGTCACCAGAGGTCAATGACCTTTGCTATCTTCTAAGACCCTCCCGGACACGCAAAATGAGGTCACCAGAGGTCAATGACCTTTGCTGTCTTCTAAGACGCTCCCGGGCACGCAAAATGAGGTCACCAGAGGTCAATGACCTTTGCTATCTTCTAAGACTCTCCCGGGCACGCAAATAGAGGTCACCAGAGGTCAATGACCTTTGCTATATTCTAAGACGCTCCCGGACACGCAAAATGAGGTAACCAGAGGTCAATGCCCTTTGCTATCTTCTAAGACCCTCCCGGACACGCAAAATGAGGTCACCAGTGGTCAGTGACCTTTGCTGTCTTCTAAGACGCTCCCGGGCACGCAAAATGAGGTCACCAGAGGTCAATGAACTTTGCTATCTTCTAAGAAGCTGCCGGACACGCAAAA
Organism: Dolichovespula sylvestris; assembly: GCA_918808275.2. NCBI lineage: Eukaryota > Metazoa > Arthropoda > Insecta > Hymenoptera > Vespidae > Dolichovespula > Dolichovespula sylvestris. The sequence continues at coordinate 93,839 of OU964962.1, read as the reverse complement.
TGAGGTCACCAGAGGTCAATGTCCTTTGCTATCCTCTTAGAAGCTCCGCACACGCAAAATGAGGTCACCAGAGGTCAATGACCTTTGCTATCTTCTAAGACGCTCCCGGACACGCAAAATGACGTCACCAGAGGTCAATGACCTTTGCTATCTTCTAAGACGCTCCCGGACACGCAAAATGAGGTCACCAGAGGTCAATGACCTTTGCTATCCTCTTAGAAGCTCCGCACACGCAAAATGAGGTCACCAGAGGTCAATGACCTTTGCTATCTTCTTAGAAGCTCCGCACACGCAAAATGAGGTCTCCAGAGGTCAATGACCTTTGCTGTCTTCTAAGAAGCTCCCGGACACGCAAAATGAGGTCACCAGAGGTCAATGACATTTGCTATCCTCTTAGAAGCTCCGCACACGCAAAATGAGGTCACCAGAGGTCAATGACCTTTGCTGTCTTCTAAGACGCTCCCGGACAAGCAAAATGAGGTCACCAGAGGTCAATGACCTTTGCTATCTTCTAAGACCCTCCCGGACACGCAAAATGAGGTCACCAGAGGTCAATGACCTTTGCTGTCTTCTAAGACGCTCCCGGGCACGCAAAATGAGGTCACCAGAGGTCAATGACCTTTGCTATCTTCTAAGACTCTCCCGGGCACGCAAATAGAGGTCACCAGAGGTCAATGACCTTTGCTATATTCTAAGACGCTCCCGGACACGAAAAATGAGGTCACCAGAGGTCAATGCCCTTTGCTATCTTCTAAGACCCTCCCGGACACGCAAAATGAGGTCACCAGTGGTCAGTGACCTTTGCTGTCTTCTAAGACGCTCCCGGGCACGCAAAATGAGGTCACCAGAGGTCAATGAACTTTGCTATCTTCTAAGAAGCTGCCGGACACGCAAAATGAGGTCACCAGAGGTCAATGTCCTTTGCTGTCTTCTAAGACGCTCCCGCACACGCAAAATGAGGTCACCAGAGGTCAATGACCTTTGCTATCTTCTAAGACGCTCCCGGACACGCAAAATGACGTCACCAGAGATCAATGACCTTTGCTATCTTCTAAGACGCTCCCGGACACGCAAAATGAGGTCACCAGAGGTCAATGACCTTTGCTATCCTCTTAGAAGCTCCGCACACGCAAAATGAGGTCACCAGAGGTCAATGACCTTTGCTATCTTCTTAGAAGCTCCGCACACGCAAAATGAGGTCACCAGAGGTCAATGACCTTTGCTGTCTTCTAAGAAGCTCCCGGACACGCAAAATGAGGTCACCAGAGGTCAATGACCTTTGCTATCCTCTTAGAAGCTCCGCACACGCAAAATGAGGTCACCAGAGGTCAATGACCTTTGCTGTCTTCTAAGACGCTCCCGGACACGCAAAATGAGGTCACCAGAGGTCAACGACCTTTCCCATCTTCTAAGACGATCCCGGACACGCAAAATGAGGTCACCAGAGGTCAGTGACCTTTGCTATCCTCTTAGAAGATCCGCACACGCAAAATGTGGTCACCAGAGGTCAATGACTATTGCTATCTTCTAAGACGCTCCCGGGCACGCAAAATGATGTCACCATAGGTCAATGACCTTTGATATCTTCTAAGACGCGCCCGGACACGCAAAATGAGGTCACCAGAGGTCAATGACATTTGCTATCCTCTTAGAAGCTCCGCACACGCAAAATGAGGTCACCAGAGGTCAATGACCTTTGCTATCTTCTAAGAAGCTCCCGGACACGCAAAATGAGGTCACCTGAGGTCAATGACCTTTGCTATCTTCTAAGACGCTCCCGGACACGTAAAATGAGGTCACCAGAGGTCAATGACCTTTGCTATCCTCTTAGAAGCTCCGCACACGCAAAATGAGGTCACCAGATGTCAATGACCTTTGCTATCTTCTAAGACGCTCCCGGGCACGCAAAATGAGGTCACCAGAGGTCAATGTCCTTTGCTATCTTCTAAGACGCTCCCGGACACGCAAAATGAGGTCACCAGAGGTCAATGACCTTTGCTATCCTCTTAGAAGCTCCGCACACGCAAAATGAGGTCACCAGAGGTCAATGACCTTTGCTATCTTCTTGGAAGCTCGGCACACGCAAAATGAGGTCACCAGAGGTCAATGACCTTTGCTGTCTTCTAAGAAGCTCCCGGACACGCAAAATGAGGTCACCAGAGGTCAATGACCTTTGCTATCCTCTTAGAAGCTCCGCACACGCAAAATGAGGTCACCAGAGGTCAATGACCTTTGCTGTCTTCTAAGACGCTCCCGGACACGCAAAATGAAGTCACCAGAGGTCAATGACCTTTGCTATCTTCTAAGACTCTCCCGGGTACGCAAAATGAGGTCACCATAGGTAAATGACCTTTGATATCTTCTAAGACGCTCCCGGGCACGCAAAATGAAGTCACCAGAGGTCAATGACCTTTGCTATCTTCTAAGACTCTCCCGGGTACGCAAAATGAGGTCACCATAGGTAAATGACCTTTGATATCTTCTAAGACGCTCCCGGACACGCAAAATGAGGTCACCAGATGTCAATGACATTTGCTATCCTCTTAGAAGCTCCGCACACGCAAAATGAGGTCACCAGAGGTCAATGACCTTTGCTATCTTCTAAGAAGCTCCCGGACACGCAAAATGAGGTCACCTGAGGTCAATGACCTTTGCTATCTTCTAAGACGCTCCCGGACACGCAAAATGAGGTCACCAGAGGTCAATGACCTTTGCTATCCTCTTAGAAGCTCCGCACACGCAAAATGAGGTCACCAGATGTCAATGACCTTTGCTATCTTCTAAGACGCTCCCGGGCACGCAAAATGAGGTCACCAGAGGTCAATGACCTTTGCTGTCTTCTAAGAAGCTCCCGGACACGCAAAATGAGGTCACCAGAGGTCAATGACCTTTGCTATCCTCTTAGAAGCTCCGCACACGCAAAATGAGGTCACCAGAGGTCAATGACCTTTGCTGTCTTCTAAGACGCTCCCGGACACGCAAAATGAGGTCACCAGAGGTCAACGACCTTTGCCATCTTCTAAGACGATCCCGGACACGCAAAATGAGGTCACCAGAGGTCAGTGACCTTTGCTATCCTCTTAGAAGATCCGCACACGCAAAATGTGGTCACCAGAGGTCAATGACCTTTGCTATCTTCTAAGACGCTCCCGGGCACGCAAAATGATGTCACCAGAGGTCAATGACCTTTGCTATCTTCTAAGACTCTCCCGGGCACGCAAAATGAGGTCACCATAGGTCAATGATCTTTGATATCTTCTAAGACGCGCCCGGACACGCAAAATGAGGTCACCAGAGGTCAATGACATTTGCTATCCTCTTAGAAGCTCCGCACACGCAAAATGAGGTCACCAGAGGTCAATGACCTTTGCTATCTTCTAAGAAGCTCCCGGACACGCAAAATGAGGTCACCTGAGGTCAATGACCTTTGCTATCTTCTAAGACGCTCCCGGACACGTAAAATGAGGTCACCAGAGGTCAATGACCTTTGCTATCCTCTTAGAAGCTCCGCACACGCAAAATGAGGTCACCAGATGTCAATGACCTTTGCTATCTTCTAAGACGCTCCCGGGCACGCAAAATGAGGTCACCAGAGGTCAATGTCCTTTGCTATCTTCTAAGACGCTCCCGGACACGCAAAATGAGGTCACCAGAGGTCAATGACCTTTGCTATCCTCTTAGAAGCTCCGCACACGCAAAATGAGGTCACCAGAGGTCAATGACCTTTGCTATCTTCTTAGAAGCTCCGCACACGCAAAATGAGGTCACCAGAGGTCAATGACCTTTGCTGTCTTCTAAGAAGCTCCCGGACACGCAAAATGAGGTCACCAGAGTTCAATGACCTTTGCTATCCTCTTAGAAGCTCCGCACACGCAAAATGAGGTCACCAGAGGTCAATGACCTTTGCTGTCTTCTAAGACGCTCCCGGACACGAAAAATGAGGTCACCAGAAGTCAACGACCTTTGCCATCTTCTAAGACGAACCCGGACACGCAAAATGAGGTCACCAGAGGTCAGTGACCTTTGCTATCCATTTAGAAGATCCGCACACGCAAAATGTGGTCACCAGAGGTCAATGACCTTTGCTATCTTCAAAGACGCTCCCGGGCACGCAAAATGAAGTCACCAGAGGTCAATGACCTTTGCTATCTTCTAAGACTCTCCCGGGCACGCAAAATGAGGTCACCATAGGTAAATGACCTTTGATATCTTCTAAGACGCTCCCGGACACGCAAAATGAGGTCACCAGATGTCAATGACATTTGCTATCCTCTTAGAAGCTCCGCACACGCAAAATGAGGTCACCAGAGGTCAATGACCTTTGCTATCTTCTAAGAAGCTCCCGGACACGCAAAATGAGGTCACCTGAGGTCAATGACCTTTGCTATCTTCTAAGACGCTCCCGGACACGCAAAATGAGGTCACCAGAGGTCAATCACCTTTGCTATCCTCTTAGAAGCTCCGCACACGCAAAATGAGGTCACCAGATGTCAATGACCTTTGCTATCTTCTAAGACGCTCCCGGGCACGCAAAATGAGGTCACCAGAGGTCAATGACCTTTGCTATCTTCTAAGACGCTCCCGGACACGTAAAATGAGGTCACCAGAGGTCAATGACCTTTACTATCCTCTTAGAAGCTCCGCACACGCAAAATGAGGTCACCAGAGGTCAATGACCTTTGCTGTCTTCTAAGACGCTCCCGGACACGCAAAATGAGGTCACCAGAGGTCAATGACCTTTGCTATCTTCTAAGACCCTCCCGGACACGCAAAATGAGGTCACCGGAGGTCAATGACCTTTGCTGTCTTCTAAGACGCTCCCGGGCACGCAAAATGAGGTCACCAGAGGTCAATGACCTTTGCTATCTTCTAAGACTCTCCCGGGCACGCAAATAGAGGTCACCAGAGGTCAATGACCTTTGCTATATTCTAAGACGCTCCCTGACACGCAAAATGAGGTCACCAGAGGTCAATGCCCTTTGCTATCTTCTAAGACCCTCCCGGACACGCAAAATGAGGTCACCAGTGGTCAGTGACCTTTGCTGTCTTCTAAGACGCTCCCGGCACGCAAAATGAGGTCACCAGAGGTCAATGACCTTTGCTATCTTCTAAGAAGCTCCCGGACACGCAAAATGAGGTCACCAGAGTTCAATGTCCTTTGCTGTCTTCTAAGACGCTCCCGCACACGCAAAATGAGGTCACCAGAGGTCAATGACCTTTGCTATCTTCTAAGACGCTCCCGGACACGCAAAATGACGTCACCAGAGGTCAATGACCTTTGCTATCTTCTAAGACGCTCCCGGACACGCAAAATGAGGTCACCAGAGGTCAATGACCTTTGCTATCCTCTTAGAAGCTCCGATACACGCATAATGAGGTCACCAGAGGTCAATGACCTTTGCTATCTTCTAAGACTCTCCCGGGCACGCAAATAGAGGTCACCAGAGGTCAATGACCTTTGCTATATTCTAAGACGCTCCCGGACACGAAAAATGAGGTCACCAGAGGTCAATGCCCTTTGCTATCTTCTAAGACCCTCCCGGACACGCAAAATGAGGTCACCAGTGGTCAGTGACCTTTGCTGTCTTCTAAGACGCTCCCGGGCACGCAAAATGAGGTCACCAGAGGTCAATGAACTTTGCTATCTTCTAAGAAGCTGCCGGACACGCAAAATGAGGTCACCAGAGGTCAATGTCCTTTGCTGTCTTCTAAGACGCTCCCGCACACGCAAAATGAGGTCACCAGAGGTCAATGACCTTTGCTATCTTCTAAGACGCTCCCGGACACGCAAAATGACGTCACCAGAGGTCAATGACCTTTGCTATCTTCTAAGACGCTCCCGGACACGCAAAATGAGGTCACCAGAGGTCAATGACCTTTGCTATCCTCTTAGAAGCTCCGCACACGCAAAATGAGGTCACCAGAGGTCAATGACCTTTGCTATCTTCTTAGAAGCTCCGCACACGCAAAATGAGGTCACCAGAGGTCAATGACCTTTGCTGTCTTCTAAGAAGCTCCCGGACACGCAAAATGAGGTCACCAGAGGTCAATGACCTTTGCTATCCTCTTAGAAGCTCCGCACACGCAAAATGAGGTCACCAGAGGTCAATGACCTTTGCTGTCTTCTAAGACGCTCCCGGACACGCAAAATGAGGTCACCAGAGGTCAACGACCTTTGCCATCTTCTAAGACGATCCCGGACACGCAAAATGAGGTCACCAGAGGTCAGTGACCTTTGCTATCCTCTTAGAAGATCCGCACACGCAAAATGTGGTCACCAGAGGTCAATGACCTTTGCTATCTTCTAAGACGCTCCCGGGCACGCAAAATGATGTCACCAGAGGTCAATGACCTTTGCTATCTTCTAAGACTCTCCCGGGCACGCAAAATGTGGTCACCGTAGGTCAATGACCTTTGATATCTTCTAAGACGCGCCCGGACACGCAAAATGAGGTCACCAGAGTTCAATGACATTTGCTATCCTCTTAGAAGCTCCGCACACGCAAAATGAGGTCACCAGAGGTCAATGACCTTTGCTATCTTCTAAGAAGCTCCCGGACACGCAAAATGAGGTCACCTGAGGTCAATGACCTTTGCTATCTTCTAAGACGCTCCCGGACACGTAAAATGAGGTCACCAGAGGTCAATGACCTTTGCTATCCTCTTAGAAGCTCCGCACACGCAAAATGAGGTCACCAGATGTCAATGACCTTTGCTATCTTCTAAGACGCTCCCGGGCACGCAAAATGAGGTCACCAGAGGTCAATGTCCTTTGCTATCTTCTAAGACGCTCCCGGACACGCAAAATGAGGTCACCAGAGGTCAATGACCTTTGCTATCCTCTTAGAAGCTCCGCACACGCAAAATGAGGTCACCAGAGGTCAATGACCTTTGCTATCTTCTTAGAAGCTCCGCACACGCAAAATGAGGTCACCAGAGGTCAATGACCTTTGCTGTCTTCTAAGAAGCTCCCGGACACGCAAAATGAGGTCACCAGAGGTCAATGACCTTTGCTATCCTCTTAGAAGCTCCGCACACGCAAAATGAGGTCACCAGAGGTCAATGACCTTTGCTGTCTTCTAAGACGCTCCCGGACACGCAAAATGAGGTCACCAGAAGTCAACGACCTTTGCCATCTTCTAAGACGAACCCGGACACGCAAAATGAGGTCACCAGAGGTCAGTGACCTTTGCTATCCTCTTAGAAGATCCGCACACGCAAAATGTGGTCACCAGAGGTCAATGACCTTTGCTATCTTCTAAGACGCTCCCGGGCACGCAAAATGAAGTCACCAGAGGTCAATGACCTTTGCTATCTTCTAAGACTCTCCCGGGCACGCAAAATGAGGTCACCATAGGTAAATGACCTTTGATATCTTCTAAGACGCTCCCAGACACGCAAAATGAGGTCACCAGATGTCAATGACATTTGCTATCCTCTTAGAAGCTCCGATACACGCATAATGAGGTCACCAGAGGTCAATGACCTTTGCTATCTTCTAAGAAGCTCCCGGACACGCAAAATGAGGTCACCAGAGGTCAATGACATTTGCTATCTTCTAAAAAGCTCCCGGACACGCAAAATGAGGTCACCAGAGGTCAATGACCTTTGCTATACTCTTAGAAGCTCCCGGACACGCAAAATGAGGTCACCAGAGGTCAATGACCTTTGCTAGCTTCTAAGAAGCTCCCGGACACGCAAAATGAGGTCACCAGAGGTCAATGACCTTTGCTATACTCTTAGAAGCTTCCGGACACGCAAAATGAGGTCACCAGAGGTCAATGACCTTTGCTAGCTTCTAAGAAGCTCCCGGACACGCAAAATGAGGTCACCAGAGGTCAATGACCTTTGCTATACTCTTAGAAGCTCCCGGACACGCAAAATGAGGTCAGCAGAGGTCAATGACCTTTGCTATCTTCTAAGACGCTCCCGCACACGCAAAATGAGGTCACCAGAGGTCAATGACCTTTGCTATACACTTAGAAGCTCCCGGACCCGCAAAATGAGGTCACCAGAGGTCAATGACCTTTGCTATCTTCTAAGACGCACCCGCGCACGCAAAATGAGGTCACCAGAGGTCAATGACCTTTGCTATCTTCTAAGAAGCTCCCGAACACGCAAAATGAGGTCACCAGAGGTCAATGACTTTTGCTAGCTTCTAAGAAGCTCCCGGACACGCAAAATGAGGTCACCAGAGGTCAATGACCTTTGCTATACTCTTAGAAGCTCCCGGACACGCAAAATGAGGTCACCAGAGGTCAATGACCTTTGCTAGCTTCTAAGAAGCTCCCGGACACGCAAAATGAGGTCACCAGAGGTCAATGACCTTTGCTATACTCTTAGAAGCTCCCGGACACGCAAAATGAGGTCACCAGAGGTCAATGACCTTTGCTATCTTCTAAGACGCACCCGCACACGCAAAATGAGGTCACCAGAGGTCAATGACATTTGCTATCTTCTAAGAAGCTCCCGGACACGCAAAATGAGGTGACCAGAGGTCAATGACCTTTGCTGTACACTTAGAAGCTCCCGGACACGCAAAATGAGGTCACCAGAGGTCAATGACCTTTGCTATCTTCTAAGACGCACCCGCACACGCAAAATGAGGTCACCAGAGGTCAATGACATTTGCTATCTTCTAAGAAGCTCCCGGACACGCAAAATGAGGTGACCAGAGGTCAATGACCTTTGCTGTACACTTAGAAGCTCCCGGACACGCAAAATGAGGTCACCAGAGGTCAATGACCTTTGCTATCTTCTAAGACGCACCCGCACACGCAAAATGAGGTCACCAGAGGTCAATGACATTTGCTATCTTCTAAGAAGCTCCCGGACACGCAAAATGAGGTGACCAGAGGTCAATGACCTTTGCTATACTCTTAGAAGCTCCCGGACACGCAAAATGAGGTCACCAGAGGTCAATGATCTTTGCTATACACTTAGAAGCTCCCGGATACGCAAAATGAGGTCACCAGAGGTCAATGACCTTTGCTATCTTCTAAGACGCACCCGCACACGCAAAATGAGGTCACCAGAGGTCAATGACCATTGCTATCTTCTAAGAAGCTCCCGGACACGCAAAATGAGGTGACCAGAGGTCAATGACCTTTGCTAGCTTCTAAGAAGCTCCCGGACACGCAAAATGAGGTCACCAGAGGTCAATGACCTTTGCTATACACTTAGAAGATCCCGGACACGCATAGTGAGGTCACCAGAGGTCAATGACCTTTGCTATCTTCTAAGAAGCTCCCGGACACGCAAAATGAGGTCACCAGAGGTCAATGACCTTTGCTGGCTTCTAAGAAGCTCCCGGACACGCAAAATGAGGTCACCAGAGGTCAATGACATTTGCTATACTCTTAGAAGCTCCCGGTCACGCAAAATGAGGTCACCAGAGGTCAATGACCTTTGCTAGCTTCTAAGAAGCTCCCGGACACGCAAAATGAGGTCACCAGAGGTCAATGACCTTTGCTATCCTCTTAGAAGCTCCGCACACGCAAAATGAGGTCACCAGAGGTCAATGACCTTTGCTATCTTCTTAGAAGCTCCGCACACGCAAAATGAGGTCACCAGAGGTCAATGACCTTTGCTGTCTTCTAAGAAGCTCCCGGACACGCAAAATGAGGTCACCAGAGGTCAATGACCTTTGCTATCCTCTTAGAAGCTCCGCACACGCAAAATGAGGTCACCAGAGGTCAATGACCTTTGCTGTCTTCTAAGACGCTCCCGGACACGCAAAATGAGGTCACCAGAAGTCAACGACCTTTGCCATCTTCTAAGACGAACCCGGACACGCAAAATGAGGTCACCAGAGGTCAGTGACCTTTGCTATCCTCTTAGAAGATCCGCACACGCAAAATGTGGTCACCAGAGGTCAATGACCTTTGCTATCTTCTAAGACGCTCCCGGGCACGCAAAATGAAGTCACCAGAGGTCAATGACCTTTGCTATCTTCTAAGACTCTCCCGGGCACGCAAAATGAGGTCACCATAGGTAAATGACCTTTGATATCTTCTAAGACGCTCCCGGACACGCAAAATGAGGTCACCAGATGTCAATGACATTTGCTATCCTCTTAGAAGCTCCGCACACGCAAAATGAGGTCACCAGAGGTCAATGACCTTTGCTATCTTCTAAGAAGCTCCCGGACACGCAAAATGAGGTCACCTGAGGTCAATGACCTTTGCCATCTTCTAAGACGCTCCCGGACACGCAAAATGAGGTCACCAGAGGTCAATGACCTTTGCTATCCTCTTAGAAGCTCCGCACACGCAAAATGAGGTCACCAGATGTCAATGACATTTGCTATCTTCTAAGACGCTCCCGGGCACGCAAAATGAGGTCACCAGAGGTCAATGACATTTGCTATCTTCTAAAAAGCTCCCGGACACGCAAAATGAGGTGACCAGAGGTCAATGACCTTTGCTAGCTTCTAAGAAGCTCCCGGACACGCAAAATGAGGTCACCAGAGGTCAATGACCTTTGCTGGCTTCTAAGAAGCTCCCGGACACGCAAAATGAGGTCACCAGAGGTCAATGACATTTGCTATACTCTTAGAAGCTCCCGGTCACGCAAAATGAGGTCACCAGAGGTCAATGACCTTTGCTAGCTTCTAAGAAGCTCCCGGACACGCAAAATGAGGTCACCAGAGGTCAATGACCTTTGCTATCCTCTTAGAAGCTCCGCACACGCAAAATGAGGTCACCAGAGGTCAATGACCTTTGCTATCTTCTTAGAAGCTCCGCACACGCAAAATGAGGTCACCAGAGGTCAATGACCTTTGCTGTCTTCTAAGAAGCTCCCGGACACGCAAAATGAGGTCACCAGAGGTCAATGACCTTTGCTATCCTCTTAGAAGCTCCGCACACGCAAAATGAGGTCACCAGAGGTCAATGACCTTTGCTGTCTTCTAAGACGCTCCCGGACACGCAAAATGACGTCACCAGAGGTCAATGACCTTTGCTATCTTCTAAGACGCTCCCGGACACGCAAAATGAGGTCACCAGAGGTCAATGACCTTTGCTATCCTCTTAGAAGCTCCGATACACGCATAATGAGGTCACCAGAGGTCAATGACCTTTGCTATCTTCTAAGAAGCTCCCGGACACGCAAAATGAGGTCACCAGAGGTCAATGACATTTGCTATCTTCTAAGAAGCTCCCGGACACGCAAAATGAGGTCACCAGAGGTCAATGACCTTTGCTATACTCTTAGAAGCTCCCGGACACGCAAAATGAGGTCACCAGAGGTCAATGACCTTTGCTAGCTTCTAAGAAGCTCCCGGACACGCAAAATGAGGTCACCAGAGGTCAATGACCTTTGCTATACTCTTAGAAGCTTCCGGACACGCAAAATGAGGTCACCAGAGGTCAATGACCTTTGCTAGCTTCTAAGAAGCTCCCGGACACGCAAAATGAGGTCACCAGAGGTCAATGACCTTTGCTATACTCTTAGAAGCTCCCGGACACGCAAAATGAGGTCAGCAGAGGTCAATGACCTTTGCTATCTTCTAAGACGCTCCCGCACACGCAAAATGAGGTCACCAGAGGTCAATGACCTTTGCTATACACTTAGAAGCTCCCGGACACGCAAAATGAGGTCACCAGAGGTCAATGACCTTTGCTATCTTCTAAGACGCACCCGCACACGCAAAATGAGGTCACCAGAGGTCAATGACCTTTGCTATCTTCTAAGAAGCTCCCGAACACGCAAAATGAGGTCACCAGAGGTCAATGACTTTTGCTAGCTTCTAAGAAGCTCCCGGACACGCAAAATGAGGTCATCAGAGGTCAATGACCTTTGCTATACTCTTAGAAGCTCCCGGACACGCAAAATGAGGTCACCAGAGGTCAATGACCTTTGCTAGCTTCTAAGAAGCTCCCGGACACGCAAAATGAGGTCACCAGAGGTCAATGACCTTTGCTATACTCTTAGAAGCTCCCGGACACGCAAAATGAGGTCACCAGAGGTCAATGACCTTTGCTATCTTCTAAGACGCACCCGCACACGCAAAATGAGCTCACCAGAGGTCAATGACATTTGCTATCTTCTAAGAAGCTCCCGGACACGCAAAATGAGGTGACCAGAGGTCAATGACCTTTGCTGTACACTTAGAAGCTCCCGGACACGCAAAATGAGGTCACCAGATGTCAATGACCTTTGCTATCTTCTAAGACGCACCCGCACACGCAAAATAAGGTCACCAGAGGTCAATGACATTTGCTATCTTCTAAGAAGCTCCCGGACACGCAAAATGAGGTGACCAGAGGTCAATGACCTTTGCTGTACACTTAGAAGCTCCCGGACACGCAAAATGAGGTCACCAGAGGTCAATGACCTTTGCTATCTTCTAAGACGCACCCGCACACGCAAAATGAGGTCAGCAGAGGTCAATGACATTTGCTATCTTCTAAGAAGCTCCCGGACACGCAAAATGAGGTGACCAGAGGTCAATGACCTTTGCTATACTCTTAGAAGCTCCCGGACACGCAAAATGAGGTCACCAGAGGTCAATGATCTTTGCTATACACTTAGAAGCTCCCGGATACGCAAAATGAGGTCACCAGAGGTCAATGACCTTTGCTATCTTCTAAGACGCACCCGCACACGCAAAATGAGGTCACCAGAGGTCAATGACCATTGCTATCTTCTAAGAAGCTCCCGGACACGCAAAATGAGGTGACCAGAGGTCAATGACCTTTGCTAGCTTCTAAGAAGCTCCCGGACACGCAAAATGAGGTCACCAGAGGTCAATGACATTTGCTATACTCTTAGAAGATCCCGGACACGCATAGTGAGGTCACCAGAGGTCAATGACCTTTGCTATCTTCTAAGAAGCTCCCGGACACGCAAAATGAGGTCACCAGAGGTCAATGACCTTTGCTAGCTTCTAAGAAGCTCCCGGACACGCAAAATGAGGTCACCAGAGGTCAATGACATTTGCTATACTCTTAGAAGCTCCCGGACACGCAAAATGAGGTCACCAGAGGTCAATGACCTTTGCTAGCTTCTAAGAAGCTCCCGGACACGCAAAATGAGGTCACCAGAGGTCAATGACCTTTGCTATACTCTTAGAAGCTCCCGGACACGCAAAATGAGGTCAGCAGAGGTCAATGACCTTTGCTATCTTCTAAGACGCTCCCGCACACGCAAAATGAGGTCACCAGAGGTCAATGACCTTTGCTGTACTCTTAGAAGCTCCCGGACACGCAAAATGAGGTCAGCAGAGGTCAATGACCTTTGCTATCCTCTTAGAAGCTCCGATACACGCAAAATGAGGTCACCAGAGGTCAATGACCTTTGCTGTACTCTTAGAAGCTCCGATACACGCATAATGAGGTCACCAGAGGTCAATGACCTTTGCTATACACTTAGAAGCTCGCGGACACGCAAAATGAGTTCAGCAGAGGTCAATGACCTTTGCTATCTTCTAAGACGCTCCCGCACACGCAAAATGAGGTCACCATAGGTCAATGACATTTGTTAGCTTCTAAGAAGCTCCCGGACACGCAAAATGAGGTCACCAGAGGTCAATGACCTTTGCTAGCTTCTAAGAAGCTCCCAGACACGCAAAATGAGGTCACCAGAGGTCAATGACCTTTGCTATACTCTTAGAAGCTCCCGGACACGCAAAATGAGGTCACCAGAGGTCAATGACCTTTGCTATCTTCTAAGACCCTCCCGGACACGCAAAATGAGGTCACCGGAGGTCAATGACCTTTGCTGTCTTCTAAGACGCTCCCGGGCACGCAAAATGAGGTCACCAGAGGTCAATGACCTTTGCTATCTTCTAAGACTCTCCCGGGCACGCAAATAGAGGTCACCAGAGGTCAATGACCTTTGCTATATTCTAAGACGCGCCCTGACACGCAAAATGAGGTCACCAGAGGTCAATGCCCTTTGCTATCTTCTAAGACCCTCCCGGACACGCAAAATGAGGTCACCAGTGGTCAGTGACCTTTGCTGTCTTCTAAGACGCTCCCGGCACGCAAAATGAGGTCACCAGAGGTCAATGACCTTTGCTATCTTCTAAGAAGCTCCCGGACACGCAAAATGAGGTCACCAGAGTTCAATGTCCTTTGCTGTCTTCTAAGACGCTCCCGCACACGCAAAATGAGGTCACCAGAGGTCAATGACCTTTGCTATCTTCTAAGACGCTCCCGGACACGCAAAATGACGTCACCAGAGGTCAATGACCTTTGCTATCTTCTAAGACGCTCCCGGACACGCAAAATGAGGTCACCAGAGGTCAATGACCTTTGCTATCCTCTTAGAAGCTCCGATACACGCATAATGAGGTCACCAGAGGTCAATGACCTTTGCTATCTTCTAAGGAGCTCCCGGACACGCAAAATGAGGTCACCAGAGGTCAATGACATTTGCTATCTTCTAAAAAGCTCCCGGACACGCAAAATGAGGTCACCAGAGGTCAATGACCTTTGCTATACTCTTAGAAGCTCCCGGACACGCAAAATGAGGTCACCAGAGGTCAATGACCTTTGCTAGCTTCTAAGAAGCTCCCGGACACGCAAAATGAGGTCACCAGAGGTCAATGACCTTTGCTATACTCTTAGAAGCTTCCGGACACGCAAAATGAGGTCACCAGAGGTCAATGACCTTTGCTAGCTTCTAAGAAGCTCCCGGACACGCAAAATGAGGTCACCAGAGGTCAATGACCTTTGCTATACTCTTAGAAGCTCCCGGACACGCAAAATGAGGTCAGCAGAGGTCAATGACCTTTGCTATCTTCTAAGACGCTCCCGCACACGCAAAATGAGGTCACCAGAGGTCAATGACCTTTGCTATACACTTAGAAGCTCCCGGACACGCAAAATGAGGTCACCAGAGGTCAATGACCTTTGCTATCTTCTAAGACGCACCCGCACACGCAAAATGAGGTCACCAGAGGTCAATGACCTTTGCTATCTTCTAAGAAGCTCCCGAACACGCAAAATGAGGTCACCAGAGGTCAATGACTTTTGCTAGCTTCTAAGAAGCTCCCGGACACGCAAAATGAGGTCACCAGAGGTCAATGACCTTTGCTATAATCTTAGAAGCTCCCGGACACGCAAAATGAGGTCACCAGAGGTCAATGACCTTTGCTAGCTTATAAGAAGCTCCCGGACACGCAAAATGAGGTCACCAGAGGTCAATGACCTTTGCTATACTCTTAGAAGCTCCCGGACACGCAAAATGAGGTCACCAGAGGTCAATGACCTTTGCTATCTTCTAAGACGCACCCGCACACGCAAAATGAGGTCACCAGAGGTCAATGACATTTGCTATCTTCTAAGAAGCTCCCGGACACGCAAAATGAGGTGACCAGAGGTCAATGACCTTTGCTGTACACTTAGAAGCTCCCGGACACGCAAAATGAGGTCACCAGAGGTCAATGATCTTTGCTATACACTTAGAAGCTCCCGGATACGCAAAATGAGGTCACCAGAGGTCAATGACCTTTGCTATCTTCTAAGACGCACCCGCACACGCAAAATGAGGTCACCAGAGGTCAATGACCATTGCTATCTTCTAAGAAGCTCCCGGACACGCAAAATGAGGTGACCAGAGGTCAATGACCTTTGCTAGCTTCTAAGAAGCTCCCGGACACGCAAAATGAGGTCACCAGAGGTCAATGACATTTGCTATACTCTTAGAAGATCCCGGACACGCATAGTGAGGTCACCAGAGGTCAATGACCTTTGCTATCTTCTAAGAAGCTCCCGGACACGCAAAATGAGGTCACCAGAGGTCAATGACCTTTGCTAGCTTCTAAGAAGCTCCCGGACACGCAAAATGAGGTCACCAGAGGTCAATGACATTTGCTATACTCTTAGAAGCTCCCGGACACGCAAAATGAGGTCACCAGAGGTCAATGACCTTTGCTAGCTTCTAAGAAGCTCCCGGACACGCAAAATGAGGTCACCAGAGGTCAATGACCTTTGCTATACTCTTAGAAGCTCCCGGACACGCAAAATGAGGTCAGCAGAGGTCAATGACCTTTGCTATCTTCTAAGACGCTCCCGCACACGCAAAATGAGGTCACCAGAGGTCAATGACCTTTGCTGTACTCTTAGAAGCTCCCGGACACGCAAAATGAGGTCAGCAGAGGTCAATGACCTTTGCTATCCTCTTAGAAGCTCCGATACACGCAAAATGAGGTCACCAGAGGTCAATGACCTTTGCTGTACTCTTAGAAGCTCCGATACACGCATAATGAGGTCACCAGAGGTCAATGACCTTTGCTATACACTTAGAAGCTCGCGGACACGCAAAATGAGGTCAGCAGAGGTCAATGACCTTTGCTATCTTCTAAGACGCTCCCGCACACGCAAAATGAGGTCACCATAGGTCAATGACATTTGTTAGCTTCTAAGAAGCTCCCGGACACGCAAAATGAGGTCACCAGAGGTCAATGACCTTTGCTAGCTTCTAAGAAGCTCCCAGACACGCAAAATGAGGTCAACAGAGGTCAATGACCTTTGCTATACTCTTAGAAGCTCCCGGACACGCAAAATGAGGTCACCAGAGGTCAATGACCTTTGCTAGCTTCTAAGAAGCTCCCGGACACGCAAAATGAGGTCACCAGTGGTCAATGACCTTTGCTATCTTCTAAAAAGCTCCCGGACACGCAAAATGAGGTCACCAGAGGTCAATGACCTTTGCTATCCTCTTAGAAGCTCCGATACACGCATAATGAGGTCACCAGAGGTCAATGACCTTTGCTATACACTTAGAAGCTCGCGGACACGCAAAATGAGGTCAGCAGAGGTCAATGACCTTTGCTATCTTCTAAGACGCTCCCGCACTCGCAAAATGAGGTCACCAGAGGTCAATGACTTTTGCTATCTTCTAAGACGCACCCGCACACCCAAAATGAGGTCACCAGAGGTCAATGACCTTTGCTATCTTCTAAGAAGCTCCCGGACAAGCAAAATGAGGTGACCAGAGGTCAATGACCTTTGCTAGCTTCTAAGAAGCTCCCGGACACGCAAAGTGAGGTCATCAGAGGTCAATGACCATTGCTATACTCTTAGAAGCTCCCGGACACGCAAAATGAGGTCACCAAAGGTCAATGACCTTTGCTATCTTCTAAGAAGCTCCCGGACACGCAAAATGAGGTGACCAGAGGTCAATGACCTTTGCTATCTTCTAAGACGCTCCCGCACACGCAAAATGAGGTCACCAGAGGTCAATGACCTTTGCTATACTCTTAGAAGCTCCCGGACACGCAAAATGAGGTCACCAGAGGTCAATGACCTTTGCTATCCTCTTAGAAGCTCCGATACACGCATAATGAGGTCACCAGAGGTCAATGACCTTTGCTATACACTTAGAAGCTCGCGGACACGCAAAATGAGGTCAGCAGAGGTCAATGACCTTTGCTATCTTCTAAGACGCTCCCGCACACGCAAAATAGGGTCACCAGAGGTCAATGACCTTTGCTAGCTTCTAAGAAACTCTCGGACACGCAAAATGAGGTCACCAGAGGTCAATGACCTTTGCTATACTCTTAGAAGCTCCCGGACACGCAAAATGAGGTCAGCAGAGGTCAATGACCTTTGCTATCTTCTAAGACGCTCCCGCACACGCAAAATGAGGTCACCAGAGGTCAATGAACTTTGCTATCTTCTAAGAAGCTCCCGGACACGCAAAATGAGGTCACCAGAGGTCAATGTCCTTTGCTAGCTTCTAAGAAGCTCCCGGACACGCAAAATGAGGTCACCAGAGGTCAATGACCTTTGCTATACTCTTAGAAGCTCCCGGACACGCAAAATGAGGTCACCAGAGTTCAATGACCTTTGCTAGCTTCTAAGAAGCTCCCGGACACGCAAAGTGAGGTCATCAGAGGTCAATGACCATTGCTATACTCTTAGAAGCTCCCGGACACGCAAAATGAGGTCACCAAAGGTCAATGACCTTTGCTATCTTCTAAGAAGCTCCCGGACACGCAAAATGAGGTGACCAGAGGTCAATGACCTTTGCTATCTTCTAAGACGCTCCCGCACACGCAAAATGAGGTCACCAGAGGTCAATGACCTTTGCTATACTCTTAGAAGCTCCCGGACACGCAAAATGAGGTCAGCAGAGGTCAATGACCTTTGCTATCTTCTAAAAAGCTCCTGGACACGCAAAATGAGGTCACCAGAGGTCAATGACCTTTGCTGTACTCTTAGAAGCTCCCGGACACGCAAAATGAGGTCAGCAGAGGTCAATGACCTTTGCTATCCTCTTAGAAGCTCCGATACACGCAAAATGAGGTCACCAGAGGTCAATGACCTTTGCTGTACTCTTAGAAGCTCCGATACACGCATAATGAGGTCACCAGAGGTCAATGACCTTTGCTATACACTTAGAAGCTCGCGGACACGCAAAATGAGGTCAGCAGAGGTCAATGACCTTTGCTATCTTCTAAGACGCTCCCGCACACGCAAAATGAGATCACCATAGGTCAATGACATTTGTTAGCTTCTAAGAAGCTCCCGGACACGCAAAATGAGGTCACCAGAGGTCAATGACCTTTGCTAGCTTCTAAGAAGCTCCCAGACACGCAAAATGAGGTCACCAGAGGTCAATGACCTTTGCTATACTCTTAGAAGCTCCCGGACACGCAAAATGAGGTCACCAGAGGTCAATGACCTTTGCTAGCTTCTAAGAAGCTCCCGGACACGCAAAATGAGGTCACCAGAGGTCAATGACCTTTGCTATCTTCTAAAAAGCTCCCGGACACGCAAAATGAGGTCACCAGAGGTCAATGACCTTTGCTATCCTCTTAGAAGCTCCGATACACGCATAATGAGGTCACCAGAGGTCAATGACCTTTGCTATACACTTAGAAGCTCGCGGACACGCAAAATGAGGTCAGCAGAGGTCAATGACCTTTGCTATCTTCTAAGACGCTCCCGCACTCGCAAAATGAGGTCACCAGAGGTCAATGACTTTTGCTATCTTCTAAGACGCACCCGCACACCCAAAATGAGGTCACCAGAGGTCAATGACCTTTGCTATCTTCTAAGAAGCTCCCGGACAAGCAAAATGAGGTGACCAGAGGTCAATGACCTTTGCTAGCTTCTAAGAAGCTCCCGGACACGCAAAGTGAGGTCATCAGAGGTCAATGACCATTGCTATACTCTTAGAAGCTCCCGGACACGCAAAATGAGGTCACCAAAGGTCAATGACCTTTGCTATCTTCTAAGAAGCTCCCGGACACGCAAAATGAGGTGACCAGAGGTCAATGACCTTTGCTATCTTCTAAGACGCTCCCGCACACGCAAAATGAGGTCACCAGAGGTCAATGACCTTTGCTATACTCTTAGAAGCTCCCGGACACGCAAAATGAGGTCACCAGAGG
The DNA here is from genome assembly GCA_918808275.2 of Dolichovespula sylvestris. Lineage (NCBI taxonomy): Eukaryota > Metazoa > Arthropoda > Insecta > Hymenoptera > Vespidae > Dolichovespula > Dolichovespula sylvestris. The sequence goes on along the minus strand of OU964962.1, from coordinate 74,491 downwards.
TCAATGACCTTTGCTATCCTCTTAGAAGCGCCGATACACGCATGATGAGGTCACCAGAGGTCAATGACCTTTGCTATACACTTAGAAGCTCGCGGACACGCAAAATGAGGTCAGCAGAGGTCAATGACCTTTGCTATCTTCTAAGACGCTCCCGCACACGCAAAATAGGGTCACCAGAGGTCAATGACCTTTGCTAGCTTCTAAGAAACACTCGGACACGCAAAATGAGGTCACCAGAGGTCAATGACCTTTGCTATACTCTTAGAAGCTCCCGGACACGCAAAATGAGGTCAGCAGAGGTCAATGACCTTTGCTATCTTCTAAGACGCTCCCGCACACGCAAAATGAGGTCACCAGAGGTCAATGAACTTTGCTATCTTCTAAGAAGCTCCCGGACACGCAAAATGAGGTCACCAGAGGTCAATGTCCTTTGCTAGCTTCTAAGAAGCTCCCGGACACGCAAAATGAGGTCACCAGAGGTCAATGACCTTTTCTATACTCTTAGAAGCTCCCGGACACGCAAAATGAGGTCACCAGAGTTCAATGACCTTTGCTAGCTTCTAAGAAGCTCCCGGACACGCAAAGTGAGGTCATCAGAGGTCAATGACCATTGCTATACTCTTAGAAGCTCCCGGACACGCAAAATGAGGTCACCAAAGGTCAATGACCTTTGCTATCTTCTAAGAAGCTCCCGGACACGCAAAATGAGGTGACCAGAGGTCAATGACCTTTGCTATCTTCTAAGACGCTCCCGCACACGCAAAATGAGGTCACCAGAGGTCAATGACCTTTGCTATACTCTTAGAAGCTCCCGGACACGCAAAATGAGGTCAGCAGAGGTCAATGACCTTTGCTATCTTCTAAAAAGCTCCCAGACACGCAAAATGAGGTCACCAGAGGTCAATGACCTTTGCTAGCTTCTAAGAAGCTCCCGGACACGCAAAATGAGGTCACCAGAGGTCAATGACCTTTGCTATACTCTTAGAAACTCCCGTACACGCAATATGAGATCACCAGAGGTCAATGACCTTTGCTATCTTCTAAGAAGCACCCGGACACGCAAAATGAGGTCACCAGAGGTCAATGTCCTTTGCTAGCTTCTAAGAAGCTCCCGGACACGCAAAATGAGGTCACCAGAGGTCAATGACCTTTGCTATACTCTTAGAAGCTCCCGGACACGCAAAATGAGGTCAACAGAGTTCAATGACCTTTGCTAGCTTCTAAGAAGCTCCCGGACACGCAAAATGAGGTCACCAGAGGTCAATGACATTTGCTATACTCTTAGAAGCTCCCGGACACGCAAAATGAGGTCAGCAGAGGTCAATGACATTTGCTATCTTCTAAGACGCTACCGCACACGCAAAATGAGATCACCAGAGGTCAGTGACCTTTGCTATACACTTAGAAGCTCCCGGACACGCAAAATGAGGTCAGCAGAGGTCAATGAGCTTTGCTATCTTCTAAGACGCTCCCGCACACGCAAAATGAGGTCACCAGAGGTCAATGACCTTTGCTATCTTCTAAGAAGCTCCCGGACACGCAAAATGAGGTCACCAGTGGTCAATGACATTTGCTATCTTCTAAAAAGCTCCCGGACACGCAAAATGAGGTCACCAGAGGTCAATGACCTTTGCTGTACTCTTAGAAGCTCCCGCACACGCAAAATGAGGTCACCAGAGGTCAATGACCTTTGCTAGCTTCTAAGAAGCTCCCGGACACGCAAAATGAGGTCACCAGAGGTCAATGACCTTTGCTATACTCTTAGAAGTTCCCGGACACGCAAAATGAGGTCACCAGAGGTCAATGACCTTTGCTATACTCTTAGAAGCTCCCGGACACGCAAAATGAGGTCAGCAGAGGTAAATGACCTTTGCTATCTTCTAAGACGCTCCCGCACACGCAAAATGAGGTCACCAGAGGTCAATGATCTTTGTTATCTTCTAAGAAGCTCCCGGACACATAAAATGAGGTCTGCAGAGGTCAATGACCTGTGCTATCTTCTAAGACGCTCCCGCACACGCAAAATGAGGTCACCAGAGGTCAATGACCTTTGCTATCCTCTTAGAATCTCCGATACACGCATAATGAGGTCACCAGAGGTCAATGACCTTTGCTATACACTTAGAAGCTCGCGGACACGAAAAATGAGGTCAGCAGAGGTCAATGACCTTTGCTATCTTCTAAGACGCTCCCGCACACGCAAAATGAGGTCACCAGAGGTCAATGACCTTTGCTAGCTTCTAAGAAGCTCCAGGACACGCAAAATGAGGTCACCAGAGGTCAATGACCTTTGCTATACTCTTAGAAGCTCCCGGACACACAAAATGAGGTCTGCAGAGGTCAATGACCTTTGCTATCTTCTAAGACGCTCCCGCACACGCAAAATGAGGTCACCAGAGGTCAATGAAATTTGCTGTACTCTTAGAAGCTCGCGGACACGCAAAATGAGGTCACCAGAGGTCAATGAACTTTGCTAGCTTCTAAGAAGCTCCCGGACACGCAAAATGAGGTCACCAGAGGTCAATGACCTTTGCTATACTCTTAGAAGCTCCCGGACACGCAAAATGAGGTCACCAGAGGTCAATGATCTTTCCTAGATTCTAAGAGGCTCCCGAACACGCAAAATGAGGTCACCAGAGGTCAATGACCTTTGCTATACTCTTAGAAGCTCCCGGACACGCAAAATGAGGTCAGCAGAGGTCAATGACCTTTGCTATCTTCTAAGACGCTCCCGCACACGCAAAATGAGGTCACCAGAGGTCAATGACCTTTGCTATCTTCTAAGAAGCTCCCGGACACGCAAAATGAGGTGACCAGAGGTCAATGACCTTTGCTAGCTTCTAAGAAGCTCCCGGACACGCAAAATGAGGTCACCAGAGGTCAATGACCTTTGCTATACTCTTAGAAGATCCCGGACACGCATAATGAGGTCACCAGAGGTCAATGACCTTTGCTATCTTCTAAGAAGCTCCCGGACACGCAAAATGAGGTCACCAGAGGTCAATGACCTTTGCTAGCTTCTAAGAAGCTCCCGGACACGCAAAATGAGGTCACCAGAGGTCAATGACCTTTGCTATACTCTTAGAAGCTCCCGGACACGCAAAATGAGGTCACCAGAGTTCAATGACCTTTGCTAGCTTCTAAGAAGCTCCCGGACACGCAAAGTGAGGTCATCAGAGGTCAATGACCATTGCTATACTCTTAGAAGCTCCCGGACACGCAAAATGAGGTCACCAAAGGTCAATGACCTTTGCTATCTTCTAAGAAGCTCCCGGACACGCAAAATGAGGTGACCAGAGGTCAATGACCTTTGCTATCTTCTAAGACGCTCCCGCACACGCAAAATGAGGTCACCAGAGGTCAATGACCTTTGCTATACTCTTAGAAGCTCCCGGACACGCAAAATGAGGTCAGCAGAGGTCAATGACCTTTGCTATCTTCTAAAAAGCTCCCAGACACGCAAAATGAGGTCACCAGAGGTCAATGACCTTTGCTAGCTTCTAAGAAGCTCCCGGACACGCAAAATGAGGTCACCAGAGGTCAATGACCTTTGCTATACTCTTAGAAACTCCCGTACACGCAATATGAGATCACCAGAGGTCAATGACCTTTGCTATCTTCTAAGAAGCACCCGGACACGCAAAATGAGGTCACCAGAGGTCAATGTCCTTTGCTAGCTTATAAGAAGCTCCCGGACACGCAAAATGAGGTCACCAGAGGTCAATGACCTTTGCTATACTCTTAGAAGCTCCCGGACACGCAAAATGAGGTCAACAGAGTTCAATGACCTTTGCTAGCTTCTAAGAAGCTCCCGGACACGCAAAATGAGGTCACCAGAGGTCAATGACATTTGCTATACTCTTAGAAGCTCCCGGACACGCAAAATGAGGTCAGCAGAGGTCAATGACCTTTGCTATCTTCTAAGACGCTACCGCACACGCAAAATGAGATCACCAGAGGTCAGTGACCTTTGCTATACACTTAGAAGCTCCCGGACACGCAAAATGAGGTCAGCAGAGGTCAATGACCTTTGCTATCTTCTAAGACGCTCCCGCACACGCAAAATGAGGTCACCAGAGGTCAATGACCTTTGCTATCTTCTAAGAAGCTCCCGGACACGCAAAATGAGGTCACCAGTGGTCAATGACATTTGCTATCTTCTAAAAAGCTCCCGGACACGCAAAATGAGGTCACCAGAGGTCAATGACCTTTGCTGTACTCTTAGAAGCTCCCGCACACGCAAAATGAGGTCACCAGAGGTCAATGACCTTTGCTAGCTTCTAAGAAGCTCCCGGACACGCAAAATGAGGTCACCAGAGGTCAATGACCTTTGATATACTCTTAGAAGTTCCCGGACACGCAAAATGAGGTCACCAGAGGTCAATGACCTTTGCTATACTCTTAGAAGCTCCCGGACACGCAAAATGAGGTCAGCAGAGGTAAATGACCTTTGCTATCTTCTAAGACGCTCCCGCACACGCAAAATGAGGTCACCAGAGGTCAATGATCTTTGTTATCTTCTAAGAAGCTCCCGGACACATAAAATGAGGTCTGCAGAGGTCAATGACCTTTGCTATCTTCTAAGACGCTCCCGCACACGCAAAATGAGGTCACCAGAGGTCAATGACCTTTGCTATCCTCTTAGAATCTCCGATACACGCATAATGAGGTCACCAGAGGTCAATGACCTTTGCTATACACTTAGAAGCTCGCGGACACGAAAAATGAGGTCAGCAGAGGTCAATGACCTTTGCTATCTTCTAAGACGCTCCCGCACACGCAAAATGAGGTCACCAGAGGTCAATGACCTTTGCTAGCTTCTAAGAAGCTCCCGGACACGCAAAATGAGGTCACCAGAGGTCAATGACCTTTGCTATACTCTTAGAAGCTCCCGGACACACAAAATGAGGTCTGCAGAGGTCAATGACCTTTGCTATCTTCTAAGACGCTCCCGCACACGCAAAATGAGGTCACCAGAGGTCAATGAAATTTGCTGTACTCTTAGAAGCTCGCGGACACGCAAAATGAGGTCACCAGAGGTCAATGAACTTTGCTAGCTTCTAAGAAGCTCCCGGACACGCAAAATGAGGTCACCAGAGGTCAATGACCTTTGCTATACTCTTAGAAGCTCCCGGACACGCAAAATGAGGTCACCAGAGGTCAATGATCTTTCCTAGATTCTAAGAGGCTCCCGAACACGCAAAATGAGGTCACCAGAGGTCAATGACCTTTGCTATACTCTTAGAAGCTCCCGGACACGCAAAATGAGGTCAGCAGAGGTCAATGACCTTTGCTATCTTCTAAGACGCTCCCGCACACGCAAAATGAGGTCACCAGAGGTCAATGACCTTTGCTATCTTCTAAGAAGCTCCCGGACACGCAAAATGAGGTGACCAGAGGTCAATGACCTTTGCTAGCTTCTAAGAAGCTCCCGGACACGCAAAATGAGGTCACCAGAGGTCAATGACCTTTGCTATACTCTTAGAAGATCCCGGACACGCATAATGAGGTCACCAGAGGTCAATGACCTTTGCTATCTTCTAAGAAGCTCCCGGACACGCAAAATGAGGTCACCAGAGGTCAATGACCTTTGCTAGCTTCTAAGAAGCTCCCGGACACGCAAAATGAGGTCACCAGAGGTCAATGAACTTTGCTATACTCTTAGAAGCTCCCGGTCACGCAAAATGAGGTCACCAGAGGTCAATGACCTTTGCTAGCTTCTAAGAAGCTCCCGGACACGCAAAATGAGGTCACCAGAGGTCAATGACCTTTGCTATACTCTTAGAAGCTCCCGGACACGCAAAATGAGGTCAGCAGAGGTCAATGACCTTTGCTATCTTCTAAGACGCTCCCGCACACGCAAAATGAGGTCACCAGAGGTCAATGACCTTTGCTGTACACTTAGAAGCTCCCGGACACGCAAAATGAGGTCAGCAGAGGTCAATGACCTTTGCTATCCTCTTAGAAGCTCCGATACACGCAAAATGAGGTCACCAGAGGTCAATGACCTTTGCTGTACACTTAGAAGCTCCGATACACGCATAATGAGGTCACCAGAGGTCAATGACCTTTGCTATACACTTAGAAGCTCGCGGACACGCAAAATGAGGTCAGCAGAGGTCAATGACCTTTGCTATCTTCTAAGACGCTCCCGCACACGCAAAATGAGGTCACCATAGGTCAATGACATTTGCTAGCTTCTAAGAAGCTCCCGGACACGCAAAATGAGGTCACCAGAGGTCAATGACCTTTGCTAGCTTCTAAGAAGCTCCCAGACACGCAAAATGAGGTCACCAGAGGTCAATGACCTTTGCTATACTCTTAGAAGCTCCCGGACACGCAAAATGAGGTCACCAGAGGTCAATGACCTTTGCTAGCTTCTAAGAAGCTCCCGGACACGCAAAATGAGGTCACCAGAGGTCAATGACCTTTGCTATCTTCTAAAAAGCTCCCGGACACGCAAAATGAGGTCACCAGAGGTCAATGACCATTGCTATACTCTTAGAAGCTCCCGGACACGCAAAATGAGGTCACCAAAGGTCAATGACCTTTGCTATCTTCTAAGAAGCTCCCGGACACGCAAAATGAGGTGACCAGAGGTCAATGACCTTTGCTATCTTCTAAGACGCTCCCGCACACGCAAAATGAGGTCACCAGAGGTCAATGACCTTTGCTATACTCTTAGAAGCTCCCGGACACGCAAAATGAGGTCACCAGAGGTCAATGAACTTTGCTATCCTCTTAGAAGCGCCGATACACGCATAATGAGGTCACCAGAGGTCAATGACCTTTGCTATACACTTAGAAGCTCGCGGACACGCAAAATGAGGTCAGCAGATGTCAATGACCTTTGCTATCTTCTAAGACGCTCCCGCACACGCAAAATAGGGTCACCAGTGGTCAATGACCTTTGCTAGCTTCTAAGAAACTCCCGGACACGCAAAATGAGGTCACCAGAGGTCAATGACCTTTGCTATACTCTTAGAAGCTCCCGGACACGCAAAATGAGGTCAGCAGAGGTCAATGACCTTTGCTATACTCTTAGAAGCTCCCGGTCACGCAAAATGAGGTCACCAGAGGTCAATGACCTTTGCTAGCTTCTAAGAAGCTCCCGGACACGCAAAATGAGGTCACCAGAGGTCAATGACCTTTGCTATACTCTTAGAAGCTCCCGGACACGCAAAATGAGGTCAGCAGAGGTCAATGACCTTTGCTATCTTCTAAGACGCTCCCGCACACGCAAAATGAGGTCACCAGAGGTCAATGACCTTTGCTGTACACTTAGAAGCTCCCGGACACGCAAAATGAGGTCAGCAGAGGTCAATGACCTTTGCTATCCTCTTAGAAGCTCCGATACACGCAAAATGAGGTCACCAGAGGTCAATGACATTTGCTGTACTCTTAGAAGCTCCGATACACGCATAATGAGGTCACCAGAGGTCAATGACCTTTGCTATACACTTAGAAGCTCGCGGACACGCAAAATGAGGTCAGCAGAGGTCAATGACCTTTGCTATCTTCTAAGACGCTCCCGCACACGCAAAATGAGGTCACCATAGGTCAATGACATTTGCTAGCTTCTAAGAAGCTCCCGGACACGCAAAATGAGGTCACCAGAGGTCAATGACCTTTGCTAGCTTCTAAGAAGCTCCCAGACACGCAAAATGAGGTCACCAGAGGTCAATGACCTTTGCTATACTCTTAGAAGCTCCCGGACACGCAAAATGAGGTCACCAGAGGTCAATGACCTTTGCTAGCTTCTAAGAAGCTCCCGGACACGCAAAATGAGGTCACCAGAGGTCAATGACCTTTGCTATCTTCTAAAAAGCTCCCGGACACGCAAAATGAGGTCACCAGAGGTCAATGACCTTTGCTATCCTCTTAGAAGCTCCGATACACGCATAATGAGGTCACCAGAGGTCAATGACCTTTGCTATACACTTAGAAGCTCGCGGACACGCAAAATGAGGTCAGCAGAGTTCAATGACCTTTGCTATCTTCTAAGACGCTCCCGCACTCGCAAAATGAGGTCACCAGAGGTCAATGACCTTTGCTATCTTCTAAGACGCACCCGCACACCCAAAATGAGGTCACCAGAGGTCAATGACCTTTGCTATCTTCTAAGAAGCTCCCGGACACGCAAAATGAGGTGACCAGAGGTCAATGACCTTTGCTAGCGTCTAAGAAGCTCCCGGACACGCAAAGTGAGGTCATCAGAGGTCAATGACCATTGCTATACTCTTAGAAGCTCCCGGACACGCAAAATGAGGTCACCAAAGGTCAATGACCTTTGCTATCTTCTAAGAAGCTCCCGGACACGCAAAATGAGGTGACCAGAGGTCAATGACCTTTGCTATCTTCTAAGACGCTCCCGCACACGCAAAATGAGGTCACCAGAGGTCAATGACCTTTGCTATACTCTTAGAAGCTCCCGGACACGCAAAATGAGGTCACCAGAGGTCAATGACCTTTGCTATCCTCTTAGAAGCTCCGATACACGCATAATGAGGTCACCAGAGGTCAATGACCTTTGCTATACACTTAGAAGCTCGCGGACACGCAAAATGAGGTCAGCAGATGTCAATGACCTTTGCTATCTTCTAAGACGCTCCCGCACACGCAAAATAGGGTCACCAGTGGTCAATGACCTTTGCTAGCTTCTAAGAAACTCCCGGACACGCAAAATGAGGTCACCAGAGGTCAATGACCTTTGCTATACTCTTAGAAGCTCCCGGACACGCAAAATGAGGTCAGCAGAGGTCAATGACCTTTGCTATCTTCTAAGACGCTCCCGCACACGCAAAATGAGGTCACCAGAGGTCAATGACCTTTGCTATCTTCTAAGAAGCTCCCGGACAAGCAAAATGAGGTCACCAGAGGTCAATGACCTTTGCTATCTTCTAAAAAGCTCCCAGACAAGCAAAATGAGGTCACCAGAGGTTAATGACCTTTGCTGTACTCTTAGAAGCTCCCGGACACGCAAGATGAGGTCAGCAGAGGTCAATGACCTTTGCTAGCTTCTAAGAAGCTCCCGGACACGCAAAATGAGGTCACCAGAGGTCAATGACCTTTGCTATACTCTTAGAAGCTCCCGGACACGCAAAATGAGATCACCAGAGGTCAATGACCTTTGCTATCTTCTAAGAAGCTCCCGGACACGCAAAATGAGGTCACCAGAGGTCAATGTCCTTTGCTAGCTTCTAAGAAGCTCCCGGACACGCAAAATGAGGTCACCAGAGGTCAATGACCTTTGCTATACTCTTAGAAGCTCCCGGACACGCAAAATGAGGTCACCAGAGTTCAATGACCTTTGCTAGCTTCTAAGAAGCTCCCGGACACGCAAAGTGAGGTCATCAGAGGTCAATGACCATTGCTATACTCTTAGAAGCTCCCGGACACGCAAAATGAGGTCACCAAAGGTCAATGACCTTTGCTATCTTCTAAGAAGCTCCCGGACACGCAAAATGAGGTGACCAGAGGTCAATGAACTTTGCTATCTTCTAAGACGCTCCCGCACACGCAAAATGAGGTCACCAGAGGTCAATGACCTTTGCTATACTCTTAGAAGCTCCCGGACACGCAAAATGAGGTCACCAGAGGTCATTGACCTTTGCTATCCTCTTAGAAGCGCCGATACACGCATAATGAGGTCACCAGAGGTCAATGACCTTTGCTAGCTTCTAAGAAACTCTCGGACACGCAAAATGAGGTCACCAGAGGTCAATGACCTTTGCTATACTCTTAGAAGCTCCCGGACACGCAAAATGAGGTCAGCAGAGGTCAATGACATTTGCTATCTTCTAAGACGCTCCCGCACACGCAAAATGAGGTCACCAGAGGTCAATGAACTTTGCTATCTTCTAAGAAGCTCCCGGACAAGCAAAATGAGGTCACCAGAGGTCAATGACCTTTGCTATCTTCTAAAAAGCTCCCAGACACGCAAAATGAGGTCACCAGAGGTCAATGACCTTTGCTGTACTCTTAGAAGCTCCCGGACACGCAAGATGAGGTCAGCAGAGGTCAATGACCTTTGCTAGCTTCTAAGAAGCTCCCGGACACGCAAAATGAGGTCACCAGAGGTCAATGACCTTTGCTATACTCTTAGAAGCTCCCAGACACGCAAAATGAGATCACCAGAGGTCAATGACCTTTGCTATCTTCTAAGAAGCTCCCGGACACGCAAAATGAGGTCACCAGAGGTCAATGTCCTTTGCTAGCTTCTAAGAAGCTCCCGGACACGCAAAATGAGGTCACCAGAGGTCAATGACCTTTGCTATACTCTTAGAAGCTCCCGGACACGCAAAATGAGGTCACCAGAGTTCAATGACCTTTGCTAGCTTCTAAGAAGCTCCCGGACACGCAAAGTGAGGTCATCAGAGGTCAATGACCATTGCTATACGCTTAGAAGCTCCCGGACACGCAAAATGAGGTCACCAAAGGTCAATGACCTTTGCTATCTTCTAAGAAGCTCCCGGACACGCAAAATGAGGTGATCAGAGGTCAATGACCTTTGCTATCTTCTAAGACGCTCCCGCACACGCAAAATGAGGTCACCAGAGGTCAATGACCTTTGCTATACTCTTAGAACCTCCCGGACACGCAAAATGAGGTCAGCAGAGGTCAATGACCTTTGCTATCTTCTAAAAAGCTCCCAGACACGCAAAATGAGGTCACCAGAGGTCAATGACCTTTGCTGTACTCTTAGAAGCTCCCGGACACGCAAGATGAGGTCAGCAGAGGTCAATGACCTTTGCTAGCTTCTAAGAAGCTCCCGGACACGCAAAATGAGGTCACCAGAGGTCAATGACCTTTGCTATACTCTTAGAAGCTCCCGGACACGCAAAATGAGATCACCAGAGGTCAATGACCTTTGCTATCTTCTACGAAGCTCCCGGACACGCAAAATGAGGTCACCAGAGGTCAATGTCCTTTGCTAGCTTCTAAGAAGCTCCCGGACACGCAAAATGAGGTCACCAGAGGTCAATGACCTTTGCTATACTCTTAGAAGCTCCCGGACACGCAAAATGAGGTCACCAGAGTTCAATGACCTTTGCTAGCTTCTAAGAAGCTCCCGGACACGCAAAGTGAGGTCATCAGAGGTCAATGACCATTGCTATACTCTTAGAAGCTCCCGGACACGCAAAATGAGGTCACCAAAGGTCAATGACCTTTGCTATCTTCTAAGAAGCTCCCGGACACGCAAAATGAGGTGACCAGAGGTCAATGACCTTTGCTATCTTCTAAGACGCTCCCGCACACGCAAAATGAGGTCACCAGAGGTCAATGACCTTTGCTATACTCTTAGAAGCTCCCGGACACGCAAAATGAGGTCAGCAGAGGTCAATGACCTTTGCTATCTTCTAAAAAGCTCCCAGACACGCAAAATGAGGTCACCAGAGGTCAATGACCTTTGCTAGCTTCTAAGAAGCTCCCGGACACGCAAAATGAGGTCACCAGAGGTCAATGACCTTTGCTATACTCTTAGAAACTCCCGTACACGCAATATGAGATCACCAGAGGTCAATGACCTTTGCTATCTTCTAAGAAGCACCCGGACACGCAAAATGAGGTCAACAGAGTTCAATGACCTTTGCTAGCTTCTAAGAAGCTCCCGGACACGCAAAATGAGGTCACCAGAGGTCAATGACATTTGCTATACTCTTAGAAGCTCCCGGACACAAAAAATGAGGTCAGCAGAGGTCAATGACCTTTGCTATCTTCTAAGACGCTACCGCACACGCAAAATGAGATCACCAGAGGTCAGTGACCTTTGCTATACACTTAGAAGCTCCCGGACACGCAAAATGAGGTCAGCAGAGGTCAATGACCTTTGCTATCTTCTAAGACGCTCCCGCACACGCAAAATGAGGTCACCAGAGGTCAATGATCTTTGTTATCTTCTAAGAAGCTCCCGGACACATAAAATGAGGTCTGCAGAGGTCAATGACCTTTGCTATCTTCTAAGACGCTCCCGCACACGCAAAATGAGGTCACCAGAGGTCAATGACCTTTGCTATCCTCTTAGAATCTCCGATACACGCATAATGAGGTCACCAGAGGTCAATGACCTTTGCTATACACTTAGAAGCTCGCGGACACGAAAAATGAGGTCAGCAGAGGTCAATGACCTTTGCTATCTTCTAAGACGCTCCCGCACACGCAAAATGAGGTCACCAGAGGTCAATGACCTTTGCTAGCTTCTAAGAAGCTCCAGGACACGCAAAATGAGGTCACCAGAGGTCAATGACCTTTGCTATACTCTTAGAAGCTCCCGGACACACAAAATGAGGTCTGCAGAGGTCAATGACCTTTGCTATCTTCTAAGACGCTCCCGCACACGCAAAATGAGGTCACCAGAGGTCAATGAAATTTGCTGTACTCTTAGAAGCTCGCGGACACGCAAAATGAGGTCACCAGAGGTCAATGAACTTTGCTAGCTTCTAAGAAGCTCCCGGACACGCAAAATGAGGTCACCAGAGGTCAATGACCTTTGCTATACTCTTAGAAGCTCCCGGACACGCAAAATGAGGTCACCAGAGGTCAATGATCTTTCCTAGATTCTAAGAGGCTCCCGAACACGCAAAATGATGTCACCAGAGGTCAATGACCTTTGCTATACTCTTAGAAGCTCCCGGACACGCAAAATGAGGTCAGCAGAGGTCAATGACCTTTGCTATCTTCTAAGACGCTCCCGCACACGCAAAATGAGGTCACCAGAGGTCAATGACCATTGCTATCTTCTAAGAAGCTCCCGGACACGCAAAATGAGGTGACCAGAGGTCAATGACCTTTGCTAGCTTCTAAGAAGCTCCCGGACACGCAAAATGAGGTCACCAGAGGTCAATGACCTTTGCTATACTCTTAGAAGATCCCGGACACGCATAATGAGGTCACCAGAGGTCAATGACCTTTGCTATCTTCTAAGAAGCTCCCGGACACGCAAAATGAGGTCACCAGAGGTCAATGACCTTTGCTAGCTTCTAAGAAGCTCCCGGACACGCAAAATGAGGTCACCAGAGGTCAATGACCTTTGCTGTACTCTTAGAAGCTCCCGGACACGCAAAATGAGGTCAGCAGAGGTCAATGACCTTTGCTATCCTCTTAGAAGCTCCGATACACGCAAAATGAGGTCACCAGAGGTCAATGACCTTTGCTGTACTCTTAGAAGCTCCGATACACGCATAATGAGGTCACCAGAGGTCAATGACCTTTGCTATACACTTAGAAGCTCGCGGACACGCAAAATGAGGTCAGCAGAGGTCAATGACCTTTGCTATCTTCTAAGACGCTCCCGCACACGCAAAATGAGGTCACCATAGGTCAATGACATTTGCTAGCTTCTAAGAAGCTCCCGGACACGCAAAATGAGGTCACCAGAGGTCAATGACCTTTGCTAGCTTCTAAGAAGCTCCCAGACACGCAAAATGAGGTCACCAGAGGTCAATGACCTTTGCTATATTCTTAGAAGCTCCCGGACACGCAAAATGAGGTCACCAGAGGTCAATGACCTTTGCTAGCTTCTAAGAAGCTCCCGGACACGCAAAATGAGGTCACCAGAGGTCAATGACCTTTGCTATCTTCTAAAAAGCTCCCGGACACGCAAAATGAGGTCACCAGAGGTCAATGACCTTTGCTATCCTCTTAGAAGCTCCGATACACGCATAATGAGGTCACCAGAGGTCAATGACCTTTGCTATACACTTAGAAGCTCGCGGACACGCAAAATGAGGTCAGCAGAGGTCAATGACCTTTGCTATCTTCTAAGACGCTCCCGCACTCGCAAAATGAGGTCACCAGAGGTCAATGACCTTTGCTATCTTCTAAGACGCACCCGCACACCCAAAATGAGGTCACCAGAGGTCAATGACCTTTGCTATCTTCTAAGAAGTTCCCGGACACGCAAAATGAGGTGACCAGAGGTCAATGACCTTTGCTAGCGTCTAAGAAGCTCCCGGACACGCAAAGTGAGGTCATCAGAGGTCAATGACCATTGCTATACTCTTAGAAGCTCCCGGACACGCAAAATGAGGTCACCAAAGGTCAATGACCTTTGCTATCTTCTAAGAAGCTCCCGGACACGCAAAATGAGGTGACCAGAGGTCAATGACCTTTGCTATACACTTAGAAGCTCGCGGACACGCAAAATGAGGTCACCAGAGTTCAATGACCTTTGCTAGCTTCTAAGAAGCTCCCGGACACGCAAAATGAGGTCACCAGAGGTCAATGACATTTGCTATACTCTTAGAAGCTCCCGGACACGCAAAATGAGTTCAGCAGAGGTCAATGACCTTTGCTATCTTCTAAGACGCTACCGCACACGCAAAATGAGATCACCAGAGGTCAATGATCTTTGCTATACACTTAGAAGCTCCCGGACACGCAAAATGAGGTCAGCAGAGGTCAATGACCTTTGCTATCTTCTAAGACGCTCCCGCACACGCAAAATGAGGTCACCAGAGGTCAATGACCTTTGCTATCTTCTAAGAAGCTCCCGGACACGCAAAATGAGGTCACCAGTGGTCAATGACCTTTGCTATCTTCTAAAAAGCTCCCGGACACGCAAAATGAGGTCACCAGAGGTCAATGACCTTTGCTGTACTCTTAGAAGCTCCCGCACACGCAAAATGAGGTCACCAGAGGTCAATGACCTTTGCTAGCTTCTAAGAAGCTCCCGGACACGCAAAATGAGGTCACCAGAGGTCAATGAACTTTGCTAGCTTCTAAGAAGCTCCCGGACACGCAAAATGAGGTCACCAAAGGTCAATGACCTTTGCTATACTCTTAGAAGCTCCCGGACACGCAAAATGAGGTCACCAGAGGTCAATGACCTTTGCTAGCTTCTAAGAGGCTCCCGGACACGCAAAATGAGGTCACCAGAGGTCAATGACCTTTGCTATACTCTTAGAAGCTCCCGGACACGCAAAATGAGGTCAGGAGAGGTCAATGACCTTTGCTATCTTCTAAGACGCTCCCGCACACGCAAAATGAGGTCACCAGAGGTCAATGACCTTTGCTATCTTCTAAGACGCACCCGCACACGAAAAATGAGGTCACCAGAGGTCAATGACCTTTGCTATCTTCTAAGAAGCTCCCGGACACGCAAAATGAGGTCACCAGAGGTCAATGACCTTTGCTAGCTTCTAAGAAGCTCCCGGACACGCAAAATGAGGTCACCAGAGGTCAATGACCTTTGCTATCCTCTTAGAAGCTCCGATACACGCATAATGAGGTCACCAGAGGTCAATGACCTTTGCTATACACTTAGAAACTCGCGGACACGCAAAATGAGGTCAGCAGAGGTCAATGACCTTTGCTATCTTCTAAGACGCTCCCGCACACGCAAAATGAGGTCACCAGAGGTCAATGACCTTTGCTAGCTTCTAAAAAGCTCCAGGACACGCAAAATGAGGTCACCAGAGGACAATTACCTTTGCTATACTCTTAGAAGCTCCCGGACACGCAAAATGAGGTCAGCAGAGGTCAATGACCTTTGCTATCTTCTAAGACGATCCCGGACACGCAAAATGAGGTCACCAGAGGTCAATGACCTTTGCTATACTCTTAGAAGCTCCCGGACACGCAAAATGAGTTCAGCAGAGGTCAATGAACTTTGCTAGCTTCTAAGAAGCTCCCGGACACGCAAAATGAGGTCAGCAGAGGTCAATGACCTTTGCTATCTTCTAAGACGCTCCCGCACACGCAAAATGAGGTCACCAGAGGTCAATGACCTTTGCTATCTCCTAAAAAGCTCCCGGACACGCAAAATGAGGTCACCAGAGGTCAATGACCTTTGCTATCCTCTTAGAAGCGCCGATACACGCATAATGAGGTCACCAGAGGTCAATGACCTTTGCTATACACTTAGAAGCTCGCGGACACGCAAAATGAGGTCAGCAGAGGTCAATGACCTTTGCTATCTTCTAAGACGCTCCCGCACACGCAAAATAGGGTCACCAGAGGTCAATGACCTTTGCTAGCTTCTAAGAAACTCCCGGACACGCAAAATGAGGTCACCAGAGGTCAATGACCTTTGCTATACTCTTAGAAGCTCCCGGACACGCAAAATGAGGTCAGCAGAGGTCAATGACCTTTGCTATCTTCTAAGACGCTCCCGCACACGCAAAATGAGGTCACCAGAGGTCAATGACCTTTGCTATCTTCTAAGAAGCTCCCGGACAAGCAAAATGAGGTCACCAGAGGTCAATGACCTTTGCTATCTTCTAAAAAGCTCCCAGACACGCAAAATGAGGTCACCAGAGGTCAATGACCTTTGCTGTACTCTTAGAAGCTCCCGGACACGCAAGATGAGGTCAGCAGAGGTCAATGACCTTTGCTAGCTCCTAAGAAGCTCCCGGACACGCAAAATGAGGTCACCAGAGGTCAATGACCTTTGCTAGCTTCTAAGAAGCTCCCGGGCACGCAAAATGAGGTCACCAGAGGTCAATGACCTTTGCTATCCTCTTAGATGCTCCGATACACGCATAATGAGGTCACCAGAGGTCAATGACCTTTGCTACACACTTAGAAACTCGCGGACACGCAAAATGAGGTCACCAGAGGTCAATGACCTTTGCTAGCTTCTAAAAAGCTCCAGGACACGCAAAATGAGGTCACCAGAGGACAATGACCTTTGCTATACTCTTAGAAGCTCCCGGACACGCAAAATGAGGTCAGCAGAGGTCAATGACCTTTGCTATCTTCTAAGACGCTCCCGGACACGCAAAATGAGGTCACCAGAGGTCAATGACCTTTGCTATACTCTTAGAAGCTCCCGGACACGCAAAATGAGGTCAGCAGAGGTCAATGAACTTTGCTAGCTTCTAAGAAGCTCCCGGACACGCAAAATGAGGTCAGCAGAGGTCAATGACCTTTGCTATCTTCTAAGACGCTCCCGCACACGCAAAATGAGGTCACCAGAGGTCAATGACCTTTGCTATCTCCTAAAAAGCTCCCGGACACGCAAAATGAGGTCACCAGAGGTCAATGACCTTTGCTATCCTCTTAGAAGCGCCGATACACGCATAATGAGGTCACCAGAGGTCAATGACCTTTGCTATACACTTAGAAGCTCGCGGACACGCAAAATGAGGTCAGCAGAGGTCAATGACCTTTGCTATCTTCTAAGACGCTCCCGCACACGCAAAATAGGGTCACCAGAGGTCAATGACCTTTGCTAGCTTCTAAGAAACTCTCGGACACGCAAAATGAGGTCACCAGAGGTCAATGACCTTTGCTATACTCTTAGAAGCTCCCGGACACGCAAAATGAGGTCAGCAGAGGTCAATGACCTTTGCTATCTTCTAAGACGCTCCCGCACACGCAAAATGAGGTCACCAGAGGTCAATGACCTTTGCTATCTTCTAAGAAGCTCCCGGACAAGCAAAATGATGTCACCAGAGGTCAATGACCTTTGCTATCTTCTAAAAAGCTCCCAGACACGCAAAATGAGGTCACCAGAGGTCAATGACCTTTGCTGTACTCTTAGAAGCTCCCGGACACGCAAGATGAGGTCAGCAGAGGTCAATGACCTTTGCTAGCTTCTAAGAAGCTCCCGGACACGCAAAATGAGGTCACCAGAGGTCAATGACCTTTGCTATACTCTTAGAAGCTCCCGGACACGAAAAATGAGATCACCAGAGGTCAATGACCTTTGCTATCTTCTAAGAAGCTCCCGGACACGCAAAATGAGGTCACCAGAGGTCAATGTCCTTTGCTAGCTTCTAAGAAGCTCCCGGACACGCAAAATGAGGTCACCAGAGGTCAATGACCTTTGCTATACTCTTAGAAGCTCCCGGACACGCAAAATGAGGTCACCAGAGTTCAATGACCTTTGCTAGCTTCTAAGAAGCTCCCGGACACGCAAAGTGAGGTCATCAGAGGTCAATGACCATTGCTATACTCTTAGAAGCTCCCGGAAACGCAAAATGAGGTCACCAAAGGTCAATGACCTTTGCTATCTTCTAAGAAGCTCCCGGACACGCAAAATGAGGTCACCAGAGGTCAATGACCTTTGCTATCTTCTAAGACGCTCCCGCACACGCAAAATGAGGTCACCAGAGGTCAATGACCTTTGCTATACTCTTAGAAGCTCCCGGACACGCAAAATGAGGTCACCAGAGGTCAATGACCTTTGCTATCCTCTTAGAAGCGCCGATACACGCATAATGAGGTCACCAGAGGTAAATGACCTTTGCTATACACTTAGAAGCTCGCGGACACGCAAAATGAGGTCAGCAGAGGTCAATGACCTTTGCTATCTTCTAAAAAGCTCCCAGACACGCAAAATGAGGTCACCAGAGGTCAATGACCTTTGCTGTACTCTTAGAAGCTCCCGGACACGCAAGATGAGGTCAGCAGAGGTCAATGACCTTTGCTAGCTTCTAAGAAGCTCCCGGACACGCAAAATGAGGTCACCAGAGGTCAATGACCTTTGCTATACTCTTAGAAACTCCCGGACACGCAAAATGAGATCACCAGAGGTCAATGACCTTTGCTATCTTCTAAGAAGCTCCCGGACACGCAAAATGAGGTCACCAGAGGTCAATGTCCTTTGCTAGCTTCTAAGAAGCTCCCGGACACGCAAAATGAGGTCACCAGAGGTCAATGACCTTTGCTATAATCTTAGAAGCTCCCGGACACGCAAAATGAGGTCACCAGAGTTCAATGACCTTTGCTAGCTTCTAAGAAGCTCCCGGACACGCAAAATGAGGTCACCAGAGGTCAATGACATTTGCTATACTCTTAGAAGCTCCCGGACACGCAAAATGAGGTCAGCAGAGGTCAATGACCTTTGCTATCTTCTAAGACGCTACCGCACACGCAAAATGAGATCACCAGAGGTCAATGACCTTTGCTATACACTTAGAAGCTCCCGGACACGCAAAATGAGGTCAGCAGAGGTCAATGACCTTTGCTATCTTCTAAGCCGCTCCCGCACACGCAAAATGAGGTCACCAGAGGTCAATGACCTTTGCTAGCTCCTAAGAAAATCCCGGACACGCAAAATGAGGTCACCAGAGGTCAATGATCTTTGTTATCTTCTAAGAAGCTCCCGGACACATAAAATGAGGTCTGCAGAGGACAATGACCTTTGCTATCTTCTAAGACGCTCCCGCACACGCAAAATGAGGTCACCAGAGGTCAATGACCTTTGCTATCCTCTTAGAATCTCCGATACACGCATAATGAGGTCACCAGAGGTCAATGACCTTTGCTATACACTTAGAAGCTCGCGGACACGCAAAATGAGGTCAGCAGAGGTCAATGACCTTTGCTATCTTCTAAGACGCTCCCGCACACGCAAAATAGGGTCACCAGAGGTCAATGACCTTTGCTAGCTTCTAAGAAACTCCCGGACACGCAAAATGAGGTCACCAGAGGTCAATGACCTTTGCTATACTCTTAGAAGCTCCCGGACACGCAAAATGAGGTCAGCAGAGGTCAATGACCTTTGCTATCTTCTAAGACGCTCCCGCACACGCAAAATGAGGTCACCAGAGGTCAATGACCTTTGCTATCTTCTAAGAAGCTCCCGGACAAGCAAAATGATGTCACCAGAGGTCAATGACCTTTGCTATCTTCTAAAAAGCTCCCAGACACGCAAAATGAGGTCACCAGAGGTCAATGACCTTTGCTGTACTCTTAGAAGCTCCCGGACACGCAAGATGAGGTCAGCAGAGGTCAATGACCTTTGCTAGCTTCTAAGAAGCTCCCGGACACGCAAAATGAGGTCACCAGAGGTCAATGACCTTTGCTATACTCTTAGAAGCTCCCGGACACGAAAAATGAGATCACCAGAGGTCAATGACCTTTGCTATCTTCTAAGAAGCTCCCGGACACGCAAAATGAGGTCACCAGAGGTCAATGTCCTTTGCTAGCTTCTAAGAAGCTCCCGGACACGCAAAATGAGGTCACCAGAGGTCAATGACCTTTGCTATACTCTTAGAAGCTCCCGGACACGCAAAATGAGGTCACCAGAGTTCAATGACCTTTGCTAGCTTCTAAGAAGCTCCCGGACACGCAAAGTGAGGTCATCAGAGGTCAATGACCATTGCTATACTCTTAGAAGCTCCCGGAAACGCAAAATGAGGTCACCAAAGGTCAATGACCTTTGCTATCTTCTAAGAAGCTCCCGGACACGCAAAATGAGGTCACCAGAGGTCAATGACCTTTGCTATCTTCTAAGACGCTCCCGCACACGCAAAATGAGGTCACCAGAGGTCAATGACCTTTGCTATACTCTTAGAAGCTCCCGGACACGCAAAATGAGGTCACCAGAGGTCAATGACCTTTGCTATCCTCTTAGAAGCGCCGATACACGCATAATGAGGTCACCAGAGGTAAATGACCTTTGCTATACACTTAGAAGCTCGCGGACACGCAAAATGAGGTCAGCAGAGGTCAATGACCTTTGCTATCTTCTAAAAAGCTCCCAGACACGCAAAATGAGGTCACCAGAGGTCAATGACCTTTGCTGTACTCTTAGAAGCTCCCGGACACGCAAGATGAGGTCAGCAGAGGTCAATGACCTTTGCTAGCTTCTAAGAAGCTCCCGGACACGCAAAATGAGGTCACCAGAGGTCAATGACCTTTGCTATACTCTTAGAAACTCCCGGACACGCAAAATGAGATCACCAGAGGTCAATGACCTTTGCTATCTTCTAAGAAGCTCCCGGACACGCAAAATGAGGTCACCAGAGGTCAATGTCCTTTGCTAGCTTCTAAGAAGCTCCCGGACACGCAAAATGAGGTCACCAGAGGTCAATGACCTTTGCTATAATCTTAGAAGCTCCCGGACACGCAAAATGAGGTCACCAGAGTTCAATGACCTTTGCTAGCTTCTAAGAAGCTCTCGGACACGCAAAATGAGGTCACCAGAGGTCAATGACATTTGCTATACTCTTAGAAGCTCCCGGACACGCAAAATGAGGTCAGCAGAGGTCAATGACCTTTGCTATCTTCTAAGACGCTACCGCACACGCAAAATGAGATCACCAGAGGTCAATGACCTTTGCTATACACTTAGAAGCTCCCGGACACGCAAAATGAGGTCAGCAGAGGTCAATGACCTTTGCTATCTTCTAAGCCGCTCCCGCACACGCAAAATGAGGTCACCAGAGGTCAATGACCTTTGCTAGCTCCTAAGAAAATCCCGGACACGCAAAATGAGGTCACCAGAGGTCAATGACCTTTGCTATACTCTTAGAAGTTCCCGGACACGCAAAATGAGGTCACCAGAGGTCAATGACCTTTGTTATACTCTTAGAAGCTCCCGGACACGCAAAATGAGGTCAGCAGAGGTAAATGAGCTTTGCTATCTTCTAAGACGCTCCCGCACACGCAAAATGAGGTCACCAGAGGTCAATGATCTTTGTTATCTTCTAAGAAGCTCCCGGACACATAAAATGAGGTCTGCAGAGGACAATGACCTTTGCTATCTTCTAAGACGCTCCCGCACACGCAAAATGAGGTCACCAGAGGTCAATGACCTTTGCTATCCTCTTAGAATCTCCGATACACGCATAATGAGGTCACCAGAGGTCAATGACCTTTGCTATACACTTAGAAGCTCGCGGACACGCAAAATGAGGTCAGCAGAGGTCAATGACCTTTGCTATCTTCTAAGACGCTCCCGCACACGCAAAATGAGGTCACCAGAGGTCAATGACCTTTGCTAGCTTCTAAAAAGCTCCAGGACACGCAAAATGAGGTCACCAGACGTCAATGACCTTTGCTATACTCTTAGAAGCTCCCGGACACACAAAATGGGGTCTGCAGAGGTCAATGACCTTTGCTATCTTCTAAGACGCTCCCGCACACGCAAAATGAGGTCACCAGAGGTCAATGACATTTGCTGTACTCTTAGAAGCTCGCGGACACGCAAAATGAGGTCACCAGAGGTCAATGAACTTTGCTAGCTTCTAAGAAGCTCCCGGACACGCAAAATGAGGTCACCAGAGGTCAATGACCTTTGCTATACTCTTAGAAGCTCCCGGACACGCAAAATGAGGTCACCAGAGGTCAATGACCTTTGCTAGCTTCTAAGAGGCTCCCGGACACGCAAAATGAGGTCACCAGAGGTCAATGACCTTTTCTATACTCTTAGAAGCTCCCGGACACGCAAAATGAGGTCAGCAGAGGTCATTGACCTTTGCTATCTTCTAAGACGCTCCCGCACACGCAAAATGAGGTCACCAGAGGTCAATGACCTTTGCTATCTCCTAAAAAGCTCCCGGACACGCAAAATGAGGTCACCAGAGGTCAATGTCCTTTGCTATCCTCTTAGAAGCTCCGATACACGCATAATGACGTCACCAGAGGTCAATGACCTTTGCTATACACTTAGAAACTCGCGGACACGCAAAATGAGGTCAGCAGAGGTCAATGACCTTTGCTATCTTCTAAGACGCTCCCGCACACGCAAAATGAGGTCACCAGAGGTCAATGACCTTTGCTAGCTTCTAAGAAGCTCCAGGACACGCAAAATGAGGTCAGCAGAGGTCAATGACCTTTGCTATCTTCTAAGACGCTCCCGCACACGCAAAATGAGGTCACCAGAGGTCAATGACCTTTGCTATCTTCTAAGAAGCTCCCGGACACGCAAAATGAGGTCACCAGAGGTCAATGACCTTTGCTATCTTCTAAAAAGCTCCCGGACACGCAAAATGAGGTCACCAGAGGTCACTGACCTTTGCTGTACTGTTAGAAGCTCGCCGACACGCAAAATGAGGTCAGCAGAGGTCAATGACCTTTACTATCCTCTTAGAAGCTCCGATACACGCATAATGAGGTCACCAGAGGTCAATGACCTTTGCTGTACTGTTAGAAGCTCGCCGACACGCAAAATGAGGTCAGCAGAGGTCAATGACCTTTACTATCCTCTTAGAAGCTCCGATACACGCATAATGAGGTCACCAGAGGTCAATGACCTTTGCTATACTCTTAGAAGCTCCCGGACACGCAAAATGAGGTCACCATAGGTCAATGACCTTTGCTATCTTCTAAGACGCTCCCGGACACGCAAAATGAGGTCACCAGAGGTCAATGACCTTTGCTATACTCTTAGAAGCTCCCGGACACGCAAAATGAGGTCAGCAGAGGTCAATGACCTTTGCTATCTTCTAAGACGCTCCCGCACACGCAAAATGAGGTCACCAGAGGTCAATGAACTTTGCTAGCTTCTAAGAAGCTCCCGGACACGCAAAATGAGGTCACCAGAGGTCAATGACCTTTGCTATACTCTTAGAAGCTCCCGGACATGCAAAATGAGGTCACCAGAGGTCAATGACCTTTGCTAGCTTCTAAGAGGCTCCCGGACACGCAAAATGAGGTCACCAGAGGTCAATGACCTTTGCTATACTCTTAGAAGCTCCCGGACACGCAAAATGAGGTCAGCAGAGGTCAATGACCTTTGCTATCTTCTAAGACGCTCCCGCACACGCAAAATGAGGTCACCAGAGGTCAATGACCTTTGCTATCTCCTAAAAAGCTCCCGGACACGCAAAATGAGGTCACCAGAGGTCAATGTCCTTTGCTATCCTCTTAGAAGCTCCGATACACGCATAATGAGGTCACCAGAGGTCAATGACCTTTGCTATACACTTAGAAACTCGCGGACACGCAAAATGAGGTCAGCAGAGGTCACTGACCTTTGCTATCTTCTAAGACGCTCCCGCACACGCAAAATGAGGTCACCAGAGGTCAATGATCTTTGCTAGCTTCTAAGAAGCTCCAGGACACGCAAAATGAGGTCAGCAGAGGTCAATGACCTTTGCTATCTTCTAAGACGCTCCCGCACACGCAAAATGAGGTCACCAGAGGTCAATGACCTTTGCTATCTTCTAAGAAGCTCCCGGACACGCAAAATGAGGTCACCAGAGGTCAATGACCTTTGCTATCTTCTAAAAAGCTCCCGGACACGCAAAATGAGGTCACCAGAGGTCAATGACCTTTGCTGTACTCTTAGAAGCTCCCGGACACGCAAAATGAGGTCAGCAGAGGTCAATGACCTTTACTATCCTCTTAGAAGCTCCGATACACGCATAATGAGGTCACCAGAGGTCAATGACCTTTGCTATACTCTTAGAAGCTCCCGGACACGCAAAATGAGGTCACCAGAGGTCAATGACCTTTGCTATCTTCTAAGACGCTCCCGGACACGCAAAATGAGGTCACCAGAGGTCAATGACCTTTGCTATACTCTTAGAAGCACCCGGACGCGCAAAATGAGGTCAGCAGAGGTCAATGAACTTTGCTATCTTCTAAGACGCACCCGCACACGCAAAATGAGGTCACCAGAGGTCAATGACCTTTGCTATCTTCTAAGAAGCTCCCGGACACGCAAAATGAGGTCACCAGAGGTCAATGACCTTTGCTAGCTTCTAAGAAGCTCCCGGACACGCAAAATGAGGTCACCAGAGGTCAATGACCTTTGCTATACTCTTAGAAGCTCCCGGACACGCAAAATGAGGTCACCAGAGGTCAATGACCTTTGCTATCTTCTAAGACGCACCCGCACACGCAAAATGAGGTCACCAGAGGTCAATGACCTTTGCTATCTTCTAAGAAGCTCCCGGACACGCAAAATGAGGTGACCAGAGGTCAATGACCTTTGCTTGCTTCTAAGAAGCTCCCGGACACGCAAAATGAGGTCACCAGAGGTCAATGACCTTTGCTATCTTCTAAGAAGCTCCCGGACACGCAAAATGAGGTCACCAGAGGTCAATGAACTTTGCTAGCTTCTAAGAAGCTCCCGGACACGCAAAATGAGGTCACCAAAGGTCAATGACCTTTGCTATACTCTTAGAAGCTCCCGGACACGCAAAATGAGGTCACCAGAGGTCAATGACCTTTGCTAGCTTCTAAGAGGCTCCCGGACACGCAAAATGAGGTCACCAGAGGTCAATGACCTTTGCTATACTCTTAGAAGCTCCCGGACACGCAAAATGAGGTCAGGAGAGGTCAATGACCTTTGCTATCTTCTAAGAAGCTCCCGGACACGCAAAATGAGGTCACCAGAGGTCAATGACCTTTGCTAGCTTCTAAGAAGCTCCCGGACACGCAAAATGAGGTCACCAGAGGTCAATGACCTTTGTTATCCTCTTAGAAGCTCCGATACACGCATAATGAGGTCACCAGAGGTCAATGACCTTTGCTATACACTTAGAAACTCGCGGACACGCAAAATGAGGTCAGCAGAGGTCAATGACCTTTGCTATCTTCTAAGACGCTCCCGCACACGCAAAATGAGGTCACCAGAGGTCAATGACCTTTGCTAGCTTCTAAGAAGCTCCAGGACACGCAAAATGAGGTCACCAGAGGACAATGACCTTTGCTATACTCTTAGAAGCTCCCAGACACGCAAAATGAGGTCAGCAGAGGTCAATGACCTTTGCTATCTTCTAAGACGCTCCCGGACACGCAAAATGAGGTCACCAGAGGTCAATGACCTTTGCTATACTCTTAGAAGCTCCCGGACACGCAAAATGAGGTCAGCAGAGGTCAATGAACTTTGCTAGCTTCTAAGAAGCTCCCGGACACGCAAAATGAAGTCACCAGAGGTCAATGACCATTGCTATACTCTTAGAAGCTCCCGGACACGCAAATGAGGTCACCAGAGGTCAATGACCTTTGCTAGCTTCTAAGAGGCTCCCGGACACGCAAAATGAGGTCACCAGAGGTCAATGACCTTTGCTATACTCTTAGAAGCTCCCGGGCACGCAAAATTAGGTCACCAGAGGTCAATGACCTTTGCTATCTTCTAAAAAGCTCCCGGACACGCAAAATGAGGTCACCAGAGGTCAATGACCTTTGCTGTACTCTTAGAAGCTCGCCGACACGCAAAATGAGGTCAGCAGAGGTCAATGACCTTTACTATCCTCTTAGAAGCTCCGATACACGCATAATGAGGTCACCAGAGGTCAATGACCTTTGCTATACTCTTAGAAGCTCCCGGACACGCAAAATGAGGTCACCATAGGTCAATGACCTTTGCTATCTTCTAAGAAGCTCCCGGACACGCAAAATGAGGTCACCAGAGGTCAATGACCTTTGCTAGCTTCTAAGAAGCTCCCGGACACGCAAAATGAGGTCACCAGAGGTCAATGACCTTTGCTATCTTCTAAAAAGCTCCCGGACACGCAAAATGAGGTCACCAGAGGTCAATGACCTTTGCTGTACTCTTAGAAGCTCCCGGACACGCAAAATGAGGTCAGCAGAGGTCAATGACCTTTACTATCCTCTTAGAAGCTCCGATACACGCATAATGAGGTCAACAGAGGTCAATGACCTTTGCTATACTCTTAGAAGCTCCCGGACACGCAAAATGAGGTCACCATAGGTCAATGACCTTTGCTATCTTCTAAGACGCTCCCGGACACGCAAAATGAGGTCACCAGAGGTCAATGACCTTTGCTATACTCTTAGAAGCTCCCGGACACGCAAAATGAAGTCAGCAGAGGTCAATGACCTTTGCTATCTTCTAAGACGCACCCGCACACGCAAAATGAGGTCACCAGAGGTCAATGACCTTTGCTATCTTCTAAGAAGCTCCCGGACACGCAAAATGAGGTCACCAGAGGTCAATGACCTTTGCTAGCTTCTAAGAAGCTCCCGGACACACAAAATGAGGTCACCAGAGGTCAATGACCTTTGCTATACGCTTAGAAGCTCCCGGACACGCAAAATGAGGTCACCAGAGGTCAATGACCTTTGCTATCTTCTAAGAAGCTCCCGGACACGCAAAATGAGGTCACCAGAGGTCAATGACCTTTGCTAGCTTCTAAGAAGCTCCCGGACACGCAAAATGAGGTCACCAGAGGTCAATGACCTTTGCTATACTCTTAGAAGCTCCCGGACACGCAAAATGAGGTCACCAGAGGTCAATGACTTTTGCTATCTTCTAAGACGCACCCGCACACGCAAAATGAGGTCACCAGAGGTCAATGACCTTTGCTATCTTCTAAGAAGCTCCCGGACACGCAAAATGAGGTGACCAGAGGTCAATGACCTTTGCTTGCTTCTAAGAAGCTCCCGGACACGCATAATGAGGTCACCAGAGGTCAATGACCTTTGCTATACACTTAGAAACTCGCGGACACGCAAAATAAGGTCAGCAGAGGTCAATGACCTTTGCTATCTTCTAAGACGCTCCCGCACACGCAAAATGAGGTCACCAGAGGTCAATGACCTTTGCTAGCTTCTAAGAAGCACCAGGACACGCAAAATGAGGTCACCAGAGGACAATGAGCTTTGCTATACTCTTAGAAGCTCCCGGACACGCAAAATGAGGTCACCAGAGGTCAATGACATTTGCTATCTTCTAAGACGCACCCGCACACGCAAAATGAGTTCACCAGAGGTCAATGACCTTTGCTATCTTCTAAGAAGCTCCAGGACACGCAAAATGAGGTCACCAGAGGTCAATGACCTTTGCTAGCTTCTAAGAAGCTCCCGGACACGCAAAATGAGGTCACCAGAGGTCAATGACCTTTGCTATACTCTTAGAAGCTCCCGGACACGCAAAATGAGGTCACCAGAGGTCAATGACCTTTGCTATCTTCTAAGACGCACCCGCACACGCAAAATGAGGTCACCAGAGGTCAATGACCTTTGCTATCTTCTAAGAAGCTCCCGGACACGCAAAATGAGGTGACCAGAGGTCAATGACCTTTGCTTGCTTCTAAGAAGCTCCCGGACAGGCAAAATGAGGTCACCAGAGGTCAATGACCTTTGCTATCTTCTAAAAAGCTCCCGGACACGCAAAATGAGGTCACCAGAGGTCAATGAACTTTGCTAGCTTCTAAGAAGCTCCCGGACATGCAAAATGAGGTCACCAGAGGTCAATGACCTTTGCTATACTCTTAGAAGCTCCCGGACACGCAAAATGAGGTCAGCAGAGGTCAATGACCTTTGCTATCTTCTAAGACGCTCCCGCACACGCAAAATGAGGTCACCAGAGGTCAATGACCTTTGCTAGCTTCTAAGAAGCTCCAGGACACGCAAAATGAGGTCACCAGAGGACAATGACATTTGCTATACTCTTAGAAGCTCCCGGACACGCAAAATGAGGTCAGCAGAGGTCAATGACCTTTGCTATCTTCTAAGACGCTCCCGCACACGCAAAATGAGGTCACCAGAGGTCAATGACCTTTGCTAGCTTCTAAGAAGCTCCAGGACACGCAAAATGAGGTCACCAGAGGACAATGAGCTTTGCTATACTCTTAGAAGCTCCCGGACACGCAAAATGAGGTCAGCAGAGGTCAATGACCTTTGCTATCTTCTAAGACGCTCCCGGACAAGCAAAATGAGGTCAACAGAGGTCAATGACCTTTGCTATACTCTTAGAAGCTCCCGGACACGCAAAATGAGGTCAGCAGAGGTCAATGAACTTTGCTAGCTTCTAAGAAGCTCCCGGACACGCAAAATGAGGTCACCAGATGTCAATGACCTTTGCTATCTTCTAAGACGCACCCGCACACGCTAAATGAGTTCACCAGAGGTCAATGACCTTTGCTATCTTCTAAGAAGCTCCAGGACACGCAAAATGAGGTCACCAGAGGTCAATGACCTTTGCTAGCTTCTAAGAAGCTCCCGGACACGCAAAATGAGGTCACCAGAGGTCAATGACCTTTGCTATACTCTTAGAAGCTCCCGGACACGCAAAATGAGGTCACCAGAGGTCAATGACCTTTGCTATCTTCTAAGACGCACCCGCACACGCAAAATGAGGTCACCAGAGGTCAATGACCTTTGCTATCTTCTAAGAAGCTCCCGGACACGCAAAATGAGGTGACCAGAGATCAATGACCTTTGCTTGCTTCTAAGAAGCTCCCGGACAGGCAAAATGAGGTCACCAGAGGTCAATGACCTTTGCTATCTTCTAAGAAGCTCCCGGACACGCAAAATGAGGTCACCAGAGGTCAATGAATTTTGCTAGCTTCTAAGAAGCTCCCGGACACGCAAAATGAGGTCACCAGAGGTCAATGACCTTTGCTATACTCTTAGAAGCTCCCGGACACGCAAAATGAGGTCACCAGAGGTCAATGACCTTTGCTAGCTTCTAAGAAGCTCCCGGACACGCAAAATGAGGTCACCAGAGGTCAATGACCTTTGCTATACTCTTAGAAGCTACCGGACACGCAAAATGAGGTCAGCAGAGGTCAATGACCTTTGCTATCTTCTAAGACGCTCCCGCACACGCAAAATGAGGTCACCAGAGGTCAATGACCTTTGCTATCTCCTAAAAAGCTCCCGGACACGCAAAATGAGGTCACCAGAGGTCAATGTCCTTTGCTATCCTCTTAGAAGCTAAGATACACGCATAATGAGGTCACCAGAGGTCAATGACCTTTGCTATACACTTAGAAACTCGCGGACACGCAAAAAGAGGTCAGCAGAGGTCAATGACCTTTGCTATCTTCTAAGACGCACCCGCACACGCAAAATGAGGTCACCAGTGGTCAATGACCTTTGCTATCTTCTAAGACGCACCCGCACACGCAAAATGAGGTCACCAGAGGTCAATGACCTTTGCTATCTTCTAAGAAGCTCCCGGACACGCAAAATGAGGTGACCAGAGGTCAATGACCTTTGCTTGCTTCTAAGAAGCTCCCGGACAGGCAAAATGAGGTCACCAGAGGTCAATGACCTTTGCTATCTTCTAAGAAGCTCCCGGACACGCAAAATGAGGTCACCAGAGGACAATGACCTTTGCTATACTCTTAGAAGCTCCCGGACACGCAAAATGAGGTCAGCAGAGGTCAATGACCTTTGCTATCTTCTAAGACGCTCCCGCACACGCAAAATGAGGTCACCAGAGGTCAATGACCTTTGCTAGCTTCTAAGAAGCTCCAGGACACGCAAAATGAGGTCACCAGAGGACAATGAGCTTTGCTATACTCTTAGAAGCTCCCGGACACGCAAAATGAGGTCAGCAGAGGCCAATGACATTTGCTATCTTCTAAGACGCTCCCGGACAAGCAAAATGAGGTCACCAGAGGTCAATGACCTTTGCTATACTCTTAGAAGCTCCCGGACACGCAAAATGAGGTCAGCAGAGGTCAATGAACTTTGCTAGCTTCTAAGAAGCTCCCGGACACGCAAAATGAGGTCACCAGATGTCAATGACCTTTGCTATCTTCTAAGACGCACCCGCACACGCTAAATGAGTTCACCAGAGGTCAATGACCTTTGCTATCTTCTAAGAAGCTCCAGGACACGCAAAATGAGGTCACCAGAGGTCAATGACCTTTGCTAGCTTCTAAGAAGCTCCCGGACACGCAAAATGAGGTCACCAGAGGTCAATGACCTTTGCTATACTCTTAGAAGCTCCCGGACACGCAAAATGAGGTCACCAGAGGTCAATGACCTTTGCTATCTTCTAAGACGCACCCGCACACGCAAAATGAGGTCACCAGAGGTCAATGACCTTTGCTATCTTCTAAGAAGCTCCCGGACACGCAAAATGAGGTGACCAGAGATCAATGACCTTTGCTTGCTTCTAAGAAGCTCCCGGACAGGCAAAATAAGGTCACCAGAGGTCAATGACCTTTGCCATCTTCTAAGAAGCTCCCGGACACGCAAAATGAGGTCACCAGAGGTCAATGAATTTTGCTAGCTTCTAAGAAGCTCCCGGACACGCAAAATGAGGTCACCAGAGGTCAATGACCTTTGCTATACTCTTAGAAGCTACCGGACACGCAAAATGAGGTCAGCAGAGGTCAATGACCTTTGCTATCTTCTAAGACGCTCCCGCACACGCAAAATGAGGTCACCAGAGGTCAATGACCTTTGCTATCTCCTAAAAAGCTCCCGGACACGCAAAATGAGGTCACCAGAGGTCAATGTCCTTTGCTATCCTCTTAGAAGCTCCGATACACGCATAATGAGGTCACCAGAGGTCAATGACCTTTGCTATACACTTAGAAACTCGCGGACACGCAAAAAGAGGTCAGCAGAGGTCAATGACCTTTGCTATCTTCTAAGACGCACCCGCACACGCAAAATGAGGTCACCAGAGTTCAATGACCTTTGCTATCTTCTAAGACGCACCCGCACACGCAAAATGAGGTCACCAGAGGTCAATGACCTTTGCTATCTTCTAAGAAGCTCCCGGACACGCAAAATGAGGTGACCAGAGGTCAATGACCTTTGCTTGCTTCTAAGAAGCTCCCGGACAGGCAAAATGAGGTCACCAGAGGTCAATGACCTTTGCTATCTTCTAAGAAGCTCCCGGACACGCAAAATGTGGTCACCAGAGGTCAATGAACTTTTCTAGCTTCTAAGAAGCTCCCGGACACGCAAAATGAGGTCACCAGAGGTCAATGACCTTTGCTATACTCTTAGAAGCTCCCGGACACGCAAAATGAGGTCACCAGAGGTCAATGACCTTTGCTAGCTTCTAAGAGGCTCCCGGACACGCAAAATGAGGTCACCAGAGGTCAATGACCTTTGCTATACTCTTAGAAGCTACCGGACACGCAAAATGAGGTCACCAGAGGTCAATGACCTTTGCTATCTTCTAAGACGCTCCCGCACACGCAAAATGAGGTCACCAGAGGTCAATGACCTTTGCTATCTCCTAAAAAGCTCCCGGACACGCAAAATGAGGTCACCAGAGGTCAATGTCCTTTGCTATCCTCTTAGAAGCTCCGATACACGCATAATGAGGTCACCAGAGGTCAATGACCTTTGCTATACACTTAGAAACTCGCGGACACGCAAAAAGAGGTCAGCAGAGGTCAATGACCTTTGCTATCTTCTAAGACGCTCCCGCACACGCAAAATGAGGTCACCAGAGGTCAATGACCTTTGCTAGCTTCTAAGAAGCTCCAGGACACGCAAAATGAGGTCACCAGAGGACAATGACCTTTGCTATACTCTTAGAAGCTCCCGGACACGCAAAATGAGGTCAGCGGAGGTCAATGACCTTTGCTATCTTCTAAGACGCTCCCGCATACGCAAAATGAGGTCACCAGAGGTCAATGACCTTTGCTATCTTCTAAAAAGCTCCCGGACACGCAAAATGAGGTCACCAGACGTCAATGACCTTTGCTGTACTCTTAGAAGCTCGCCGACACGCAAAATGAGGTCAGCAGAGGTCAATGACTTTTACTATCCTCTTAGAAGCTCCGATACACGCATAATGAGGTCACCAGAGGCCAATGACCTTTGCTATACTCTTAGAAGCTCCCGGACACGCAAAATGAGGTCACCATAGGTCAATGACCTTTGCTATCTTCTAAGAAGCTCCCGGACACGCAAAATGAGGTCACCACAGGTCAATGACCTTTGCTATCTTCTAAGATGCTCCCGGACACGCAAAATGAGGTCTCCAGAGGTCAATGACCTTTGCAAGCTTCTAAGAAGCTCCCGGACACGCAAAATGAGGTCACCAGAGGTCAATGACCTTTGCTATACTCTTAGAAGCTCCCGGACACGCAAAATGAGGTCACCAGAGGTCAATGACCTTTGCTATCTTCTAAGACGCACCCGCACACGCAAAATGAGGTCACCAGAGGTCAATGACCTTTGCTAGCTTCTAAGAAGCTCCCGGACACGCAAAATGAGGTCACCAGAGGTCAATGACCTTTGCTATACTCTTAGAAGCTCCCGGACACGCAAAATGAGGTCACCAGAGGTCAATGACCTTTGCTATCTTCTAAGAAGCTCCCGGACACGCAAAATGAGGTCACCAGAGGTCAATGATCTTTGCTATCTTCTAAGAAGCTCCCGGACACGCAAAATGAGGTCACCAGAGGTCAATGACATTTGCTATCCTCTTAGAAGCTCCGATACACGCATAATGAGGTCACCAGAGGTCAATGACCTTTGCTATACACTTAGAAGCTCGCGGACACGCAAAATGAGGTCAGCAGAGGTCAATGACCTTTGCTATCTTCTAAGACGCTCCCGCACACGCAAAATGAGGTCACCAGAGGTCAATGACCTTTGCTAGCTTCTAAGAAGCTCCAGGACACGCAAAATGAGGTCACCAGAGGTCAATGACCTTTGCTATACTCTTAGAAGCTCCCGGACACACAAAATGAGGTCTGCAGAGGTCAATGACATTTGCTATCTTCTAAGACGCTCCCGCACACGCAAAATGAGGTCACCAGAGGTCAATGACCTTTGCTATCTTCTAAGACGCACCCGCACACGCAAAATGAGGTCACCAGAGGTCAATGACCTTTGCTATGCTCTTAGAAGCTCCCGGACACGCAAAATGAGGTCACCAGAGATCAATGACCTTTGCTATCTTCTAAGAAGCTCCCGGACACGCAAAATGAGGTCACCAGAGGTCAATGTCCTTTGCAAGCTTCTAAGAAGCTCCCGGACACGCAAAATGAGGTCACCAGAGGTCAATGACCTTTGCTATACTCTTAAAAGCTCCCGGACACGCAAAATGAGGTCACCAGAGGTCAATGACCTTTGCTAGCTTCTATGAAGCTCCCGGACACGCAAAATGAGGTCACCAGAGGTCAATGACCTTTGCTATACGCTTAGAAACTCCCGGACACGCAAAATGAGGTCACCAGAGGTCAATGACCTTTGCTATCTTCTAAGAAGCTCCCGGACACGCAAAATGAGGTCACCAGAGGTCAATGACCTCGCTAGCTTCTAAGAAGCTCCCGGACACGCAAAATGAGGTCACCAGAGGTCAATGATCTTTGCTATACTCTTAGAAGCTCCCGGACACGCAAAATGAGGTCACCAGAGGTCAATGACCTTTGCTATCTTCTAAGACGCACCCGCACACGCAAAATGAGGTCACCAGAGGTCAATGACCTTTGCTATCTTCTAAGAAGCTCTCGGACACGCAAAATGAGGTGACCAGAGGTCAATGACCTTTGCTTGCTTCTAAGAAGCTCCCGGACACGCAAAATGAGGTCACCAGAGGTCAATGACCTTTGCTATCTTCTAAGAAGCTCCCGGACACGCAAAATGAGTTCACCAGAGGTCAATGAACTTTGCTAGCTTCTAAGAAGCTCCCGGACACGCAAAATGAGGTCACCAGAGGTCAATGACCTTTGCTATACTCTTAGAAGCTCCCGGACACGCAAAATGAGGTCACCAGAGGTCAATGACCTTTGCTAGCTTCTAAGAGGCTCCCGGACACGCAAAATGAGGTCACCAGAGGTCAATGACCTTTGCTATCTCCTAAAAAGCTCCCGGACACGCAAAATGAGGTCACCAGAGGTCAATGTCCTTTGCTATCCTCTTAGAAGCTCCGATACACGCATAATGAGGTCACCAGAGGTCAATGACCTTTGCTATACACTTAGAAACTCGCGGACACGCAAAATGAGAGCAGAGGTCAATGACCTTTGCTATCTTCTAAGACGCTCCCGCACACGCAAAATGAGGTCACCAGAGGTCAATGACCTTTGCTAGCTTCTAAGAAGCTCCAGGACACGCAAAATGAGGTCACCAGAGGACAATGACCTTTGCTATACTCTTAGAAGCTCCCGGACACGCAAAATGAGGTCACCAGAGGTCAATGACCTTTGCTATCTTCTAAAAAGCTCCCAGACACGCAAAATGAGGTCACCAGAGGTCAATGACCTTTGCTGTACTCTTAGAAGCTCGCCGACACGCAAAATGAGGTCAGCAGAGGTCAATGACATTTACTATCCTCTTAGAAGCTCCGATACACGCATAATGAGGTCACCAGAGGTCAATGACCTTTGCTATACTCTTAGAAGCTCCCGGACACGCAAAATGAGGTCACCATAGGTCAATGACCTTTGCTATCTTCTAAGACGCTCCCGGACACGCAAAATGAGGTCACCAGAGGTCAATGACCTTTGCTATACTCTTAGAAGCTCCCGGACACGCAAAATGAGGTCAGCAGAGGTCAATGACCTTTGCTATCTTCTAAGACGCACCCGCACACGCAAAATGAGGTCACCAGAGGTCAATGACCTTTGCTATCTTCTAAGAAGCTCCCGGACACGCAAAATGAGGTCACCAGAGGTCAATGACCTTTGCTAGCTTCTAAGAAGCTCCCGGACACGCAAAATGAGGTGACCAGAGGTCAATGACCTTTGCTTGCTTCTAAGAAGCTCCCGGACACGCAAAATGAGGTCACCAGAGGTCAATGACCTTTGCTATCTTCTAAGAAGCTCCCGGACACGCAAAATGAGGTCACCAGAGGTCAATGAACTTTGCTAGCTTCTAAGAAGCTCCCGGACACGCAAAATGAGGTCACCAGAGGTCAATGACCTTTGCTATACTCTTAGAAGCTCCCGGACACGCAAAATGAGGTCACCAGAGGTCAATGACCTTTGCTAGCTTCTAAGAGGCTCCCGGCCACGCAAAATGAGGTCACCAGAGGTCAATGACCTTTGCTGTACTCTTAGAAGCTCCCGGACACGCAAAATGAGGTCAGCAGAGGTCAATGACCTTTGCTATCTTCTAAGACGCTCCCGCACACGCAAAATTAGGTCACCAGAGGTCAATGACCTTTGCTAGCTTCTAAGAAGCTCCCGGACACGCAAAATGAGGTCACCAGAGGTCAATGACCTTTGCTATCTTCTAAAAAGCTCCCGGACACGCAAAATGATGTCACCAGAGGTCAATGACCTTTGCTGTACTCTCAGAAGCTCGCCGACACGCAAAATGAGGTCAGCAGAGGTCAATGACCTTTACTATCCTCTTAGAAGCTCCGATACACGCTTAATATGGTCACCAGAGGTCAATGACCTTTGCTATACTCTTAGAAGCTCCCGGACACGCAAAATGAGGTCACCATAGGTCAATGACCTTTGCTATCTTCTAAGAAGCTCCCGGACACGCAAAATTAGGTCACCAGAGGTCAATGACCTTTGCTAGCTTCTAAGAAGCTCCCGGACACGCAAAATGAGGTCACCAGAGGTCAATGATATTTGCTATACTCTTAGAAGCTCCCGGACACGCAAAATGAGGTCAGCAGAGGTCAATGACCTTTGCTATCTTCTAAGACGCTCCCGCACACGCAAAATGAGGTCACCAGATGTCAATGACCTTTGCTATACACTTAGAAGCTCCCGGACACGCAAAATGAGGTCACCAGAGGTCAATGACCTTTGCTATCTTCTAAGACGCACCCGCACACGCAAAATGAGGTCACCAGAGGTCAACGACCTTTGCTATCTTCTAAGAAGCCCCCGGACACGCAAAATGAGGTGACCAGACGTCAATGACCTTTGCTAGCTTCTAAGAAGCTCCCGGACACGCAAAATGAGGTCACCAGAGGTCAATGACCTTTGCTATACTCTTAGAAGCTCCCGGACACGCAAAATGAGGTCACCAGAGGTCAATGACCTTTGCTATCTTCTAAGAAGCTCCCGGACACGCAAAATGAGTTCACCAGAGGTCAATGAATTTTGCTAGCTTCTAAGAAGCTCCCGGACACGCAAAATGAGGTCACCAGAGGTCAATGACCTTTGCTATACTCTTAGAAGCTCCCGGACACGCAAAATGAGGTCAGCAGAGGTCAATGACCTTTGCAAGCTTCTAAGAAGCTCCCGGACACGCAAAATGAGGTCACCAGAGGTCAATGACCTTTGCCATACTCTTAGAAGCTCCCGGACACGCAAAATGAGGTCACCAGAGGTCAATGACCTTTGCTATCTTCTAAGACGCTCCCGCACACGCAAAATGAGGTCACCAGAGGTCAATGACCTTTGCTATCTTCTAAGAAGCTCCCGGACACGCAAAATGAGGTCACCAGAGGTCAATGACCTTTGCTAGCTTCTAAGAAGCTCCCGGACACGCAAAATGAGGTCACCAGAGGTCAATGACCTTTGCTATACTCTTAGAAGCTCCCGGACACGCAAAATGAGGTCACTAGATGTCAATGACCTTTGCTATCTTCTAAGAAGCTCCCGGACACGCAAAATGAGGTAACCAGAGGTCAATGACCTTTGCTATCTTCTAAGAAGCTCCCGGACACGCAAAATGAGGTGACCAGAGGTCTATGACCTTTGCTAGCTTCTAAGAAGCTCCCGGACACGCAAAATGAGGTCACCAGAGGTCAATGACCTTTGCTTATCTCTTAGAAGCTCCCGGACACGCAAAATGAGGTCACCAGAGGTCAATGACCTTTGCTATCTTCTAAGACGCTCCCGCACACGAAAAATGAGGTCACCAGAGGTCAATGACCTTTGCTATCTTCTAAGAAGCTCCAGGACACGCAAAATGAGGTGACCAGAGGTCAATGACCTTTGCTAGCTTCTAAGAAGCTCCCGGACACGCAAAATGAGGTCACCAGAGGTCAATGACCTTTGCTATACTCTTAGAAGCTCCCGGACACGCAAAATGAGGTCACCAGATGTCAATGACCTTTGCTATCTTCTAAGAAGCTCCCGGACACGCAAAATGAGGTAACCAGAGGTCAATGACCTTTGCTAGCTTCTAAGAAGCTCCCGGACACGCAAAATGAGGTCACCAGAGGTCACTGACCTTTGCTATACTCTTAGAAGCTCCCGGACACGCAAAATGAGGTCACCAGAGGTCAATGACCTTTGCTAGCTTCTAAGAAGCTCCCGGACACGCAAAATGAGGTCACCAGAGGTCAATGACCTTTGCAAGCTTCTAAGAAGCTCCCGGACACGCAAAATGAGGTCACCAGAGGTCAATGACCTTTGCTATACTCTTAGAAGATCCCGGACACGCAAAATGAGGTCACCAGAGGTCAATGACCTTTGCTATCTTCTAAGACGCACCCGCACACGCAAAATGAGTTCACCAGAGGTCAATGACCTTAGCTATCTTCTAAGAAGCTCCAGGACACGCAAAATGAGGTCACCAGAGGTCAATGACCTTTGCTAGCTTCTAAGAAGCTCCCGGACACGCAGAATGAGGTCACCAGAGGTCAATGACCTTTGCTATACTCTTGAAAGCTCCCGGACACGCAAAATGAGGTCACCAGAGGTCAATGACCTTTGCTATCTTCTAAGAAGCTCCCGGACACGCAAAATGAAATCACCAGAGGTCAATGACCTTTGCTAGCTTCTAAGAAGCTCCCGGACACGCAAAATGAGGTCACCAGAGGTCAATGACCTTTGCTATACTCTTAGACGCTCCCGGACACGCAAAATGAGGTCACCAGAGGTCAATGACCTTTGCTATCTTCTAAGACGCACCCGCACACGCAAAATGAGGTCACCAGAGGTCAATGACCTTTGCTATCTTCTAATAAGCTCCCGGACACGCAAAATAAGGTGACCAGAGGTCAATGACCTTTGCTAGCTTCTAAGAAGCTCCCGGACACGCAAAATGAGGTCACCAGAGGTCAATGACCTTTGCTATCTTCTAAGAAGCTCCCGGACACGCAAAATGAGGTCACCAGAGCTCAATGACCTTTGCTATCTTCTAAGAAGCTCCCGGACACGCAAAATGAAATCACCAGAGGTCAATGACCTTTGCTAGCTTCTAAGAAGCTCCCGGACACGCAAAATGAGTTCACCAGAGGTCAATGACCTTAGCTATCTTCTAAGAAGCTCCAGGACACGCAAAATGAGGTCACCAGAGGTCAATGACCTTTGCTAGCTTCTAAGAAGCTCCCGGACACGCAGAATGAGGTCACCAGAGGTCAATGACCTTTGCTATACTCTTGAAAGCTCCCGGACACGCAAAATGAGGTCACCAGAGGTCAATGACCTTTGCTATCTTCTAAGAAGCTCCCGGACACGCAAAATGAAATCACCAGAGGTCAATGACCTTTGCTAGCTTCTAAGAAGCTCCCGGACACGCAAAATGAGGTCACCAGAGGTCAATGACCTTTGCTATACTCTTAGAAGCTCCCGGACACGCAAAATGAGGTCACCAGAGATCAATGACCTTTGCTATCTTCTAAGACGCACCCGCACACGCAAAATGAGGTCACCAGAGGTCAATGACCTTTGCTATCTTCTAAGAAGCTCCCGGACACGCAAAATGAGGTGACCAGAGGTCAATGACCTTTGCTAGCTTCTAAGAAGCTCCCGGACACGCAAAATGAGGTCACCAGAGGTCAATGACCTTTGCTATCTTCTAAGAAGCTCCCGGACACGCAAAATGAGGTCACCAGAGCTCAATGACCTTTGCTATCTTCTAAGAAGCTCCCGGACACGCAAAATGAAATCACCAGAGGTCAATGACCTTTGCTAGCTTCTAAGAAGCTCCCGGACACGCAAAATGAGGTCACCAGAGGTCAATGACCTTTGCTATACTCTTAGAAGCTCCCGGACACGCAAAATGAGGTCACCAGAGGTCAATGACCTTTGCTATCTTCTAAGAAGCTCCCGGACACGCAAAATGAAATCACCAGAGGTCAATGACCTTTGCTAGCTTCTAAGAAGCTCCCGGACACGCAAAATGAGGTCACCAGAGGTCAATGACCTTTGCTATACTCTTAGAAGCTCCCGGACACGCAAAATGAGGTCACCAGAGGTCAATGACCTTTGCTATCTTCTAAGACGCACCCGCACACGCAAAATGAGGTCACCAGAGGTCAATGACCTTTGCTATCTTCTAAGAAGCTCCCGGACACGCAAAATGAGGTCACCAGAGGTCAATGACCTTTGCTATCTTCTAAGAAGCTCCCGGACACGCAAAATGAGGTCACCAGAGCTCAATGACCTTTGCTATCTTCTAAGAAGCTCCCGGACACGCAAAATGAAATCACCAGAGGTCAATGACCTTTGCTAGCTTCTAAGAAGCTCCCGGACACGCAAAATGAGTTCACCAGAGGTCAATGACCTTAGCTATCTTCTAAGAAGCTCCAGGACACGCAAAATGAGGTCACCAGAGGTCAATGACCTTTGCTAGCTTCTAAGAAGCTCCCGGACACGCAGAATGAGGTCACCAGAGGTCAATGACCTTTGCTATACTCTTGAAAGCTCCCGGACACGCAAAATGAGGTCACCAGAGGTCAATGACCTTTGCTATCTTCTAAGAAGCTCCCGGACACGCAAAATGAAATCACCAGAGGTCAATGACCTTTGCTAGCTTCTAAGAAGCTCCCGGACACGCAAAATGAGGTCACCAGAGGTCAATGACCTTTGCTATACTCTTAGAAGCTCCCGGACACGCAAAATGAGGTCACCAGAGATCAATGACCTTTGCTATCTTCTAAGACGCACCCGCACACGCAAAATGAGGTCACCAGAGGTCAATGACCTTTGCTATCTTCTAAGAAGCTCCCGGACACGCAAAATAAGGTGACCAGATGTCAATGACCTTTGCTAGCTTCTAAGAAGCTCCCGGACACGCAAAATGAGGTCACCAGAGGTCAATGACCTTTGCTATCTTCTAAGAAGCTCCCGGACACGCAAAATGAGGTCATCAGAGCTCAATGACCTTTGCTATCTTCTAAGAAGCTCCCGGACACGCAAAATGAAATCACCAGAGGTCAATGACCTTTGCTAGCTTCTAAGAAGCTCCCGGACACGCAAAATGAGGTCACCAGAGGTCAATGACCTTTGCTATACTCTTAGAAGCTCCCGGACACGCAAAATGAGGTCACCAGAGGTCAATGACCTTTGCTATCTTCTAAGAAGCTCCCGGACACGCAAAATGAAATCACCAGAGGTCAATGACCTTTGCTAGCTTCTAAGAAGCTCCCGGACACGCAAAATGAGGTCACCAGAGGTCAATGACCTTTGCTATACTCTTAGAAGCTCCCGGACACGCAAAATGAGGTCACCAGAGGTCAATGACCTTTGCTATCTTCTAAGACGCACCCGCACACGCAAAATGAGGTCACCAGAGGTCAATGACCTTTGCTATCTTCTAAGAAGCTCCCGGACACGCAAAATAAGGTGACCAGAGGTCAATGACCTTTGCTAGCTTCTCAGAAGCTCACGGACACGCAAAATGAGGTCACCAGAGGTCAATGACCTTTGCTATCTTCTAAGAAGCTCCCGGACACGCAAAATGAGGTCACCAGAGGTCAATGACCTTTGCTAGCTTCTAAGAAGCTCCCGGACACGCAAAATGAGGTCACCAGAGGTCAATGACCTTTGCTATACTCTTAGAAGCTCCCGGACACGCAAAATGAGGTCACCAGAGGTCAATGACCTTTGCTATCTTCTAAGAAGCTCCCGGACACGCAAAATGAGGTCACCAGAGGTCAATGACCTTTGCAAGCTTCTAAGAAGCTCCCGGACACGCAAAATGAGGTCACCTGAGGTCAATGACCTTTGCTATACTCTTAGAAGCTCCCGGACACGCAAAATGAGGTCACCAGAGGTCAATGACCTTTGCTATCTTCTAAGACGCACCCGCACACGCAAAATGAGTTCACCAGAGGTCAATGACCTTTGCTATCTTCTAAGAAGCTCCAGGACACGCAAAATGAGGTCACCAGAGGTCAATGACCTTTGCTAGCTTCTAAGAAGCTCCCGGACACGCAAAATGAGGTCACCAGAGGTCAATGACCTTTGCTATACACTTAGAAGCTCCCGGACACGCAAAATGAGGTCACCAGAGGTCAATGACATTTGCTATCTTCTAAGAAGCTCCCGGACACGCAAAATGAAATCACCAGAGGTCAATGACCTTTGCTAGCTTCTAAGAAGCTCCCGGACACGCAAAATGAGGTCACCAGAGGTCAATGACCTTTGCTATACTCTTAGAAGCTCCCGGACACGCAAAATGAGGTCACCAGAGGTCAATGACCTTTGCTATCTTCTAAGACGCACCCGCACACGCAAAATGAGGTCACCAGAGGTCAATGACCTTTGCTATCTTCTAAGAAGCTCCCGGACACGCAAAATAAGGTGACCAGAGGTCAATGACCTTTGCTAGCTTCTAAGAAGCTCCCGGACACGCAAAATGAGGTCACCAGAGGTCAATGACCTTTGCTATCTTCTAAGAAGCTCCCGGACACGCAAAATGAGGTCACCAGAGCTCAATGACCTTTGCTAGCTTCTAAGAAGCTCCCGGACACGCAAAATGAGGTCACCAGAGGTCAATGACCTTTGCTATACTCTTAGAAGCTCCCGGACACGCAAAATGAGGTCACCAGAGGTCAATGACCTTTGCTATCTTCTAAGAAGCTCCCGGACACGCAAAATGAGGTCACCAGAGGTCAATGACCTTTGCAAGCTTCTAAGAAGCTCCCGGACACGCAAAATGAGGTCACCAGAGGTCAATGACCTTTGCTATACTCTTAGAAGCTCCCGGACACGCAAAATGAGGTCACCAGAGGTCAATGACCTTTGCTATCTTCTAAGACGCACCCGCACACGCAAAATGAGTTCACCAGAGGTCAATGACCTTTGCTATCTTCTAAGAAGCTCCAGGACACGCAAAATGAGGTCACCAGAGGTCAATGACCTTTGCTAGCTTCTAAGAAGCTCCCGGACACGCAAAATGAGGTCACCAGAGGTCAATGACCTTTGCTATACTCTTAGAAGCTCCCGGACACGCAAAATGAGGTCACCAGAGGTCAATGACATTTGCTATCTTCTAAGAAGCTCCCGGACACGCAAAATGAAATCACCAGAGGTCAATGACCTTTGCTAGCTTCTAAGAAGCTCCCGGACACGCAAAATGAGGTCACCAGAGGTCAATGACCTTTGCTATACTCTTAGAAGCTCCCGGACACGCAAAATGAGGTCACCAGAGGTCAATGACCTTTGCTATCTTCTAAGACGCACCCGCACACGCAAAATGAGGTCACCAGAGGTCAATGACCTTTGCTATCTTCTAAGAAGCTCCCGGACACGCAAAATAAGGTGACCAAAGGTCATTGACCTTTGCTAGCTTCTAAGAAGCTCCCGGACACGCAAAATGAGGTCACCAGAGGTCAATGACCTTTGCTATCTTCTAAGAAGCTCCCGGACACGCAAAATGAGGTCACCAGAGCTCAATGACCTTTGCTATCTTCTAAGAAGCTCCCGGACACGCAAAATGAGGTCACCAGAGGTCAATGACCTTTGCTAGTTTCTAAGAAGCACCCGCACACGAAAAATGAGGTCACCAGAGGTCAATGACCTTTGCTATCTTCTAAGAAGCTCCAGGACACGCAAAATGAGGTGACCAGAGGTCAATGACCTTTGCTAGCTTCTAAGAAGCTCCCGGACACGCAAAATGAGGTCACCAGAGGTCAATGACCTTTGCTATACTCTTAGAAGCTCCCGGACACGCAAAATGAGGTCACCAGATGTCAATGACCTTTGCTATCTTCTAAGAAGCTCCCGGACACGCAAAATGAGGTAACCAGAGGTCAATGTCCTTTGCTAGCTTCTAAGAAGCTCCCGGACACGCAAAATGAGGTCACCAGAGGTCACTGACCTTTGCTATACTCTTAGGAGCTCCCGGACACGCAAAATGAGGTCACCAGAGGTCAATGACCTTTGCTAGCTTCTAAGAAGCTCCCGGACACGCAAAATGAGGTCACCAGAGGTCAATGACCTTTGCAAGCTTCTAAGAAGCTCCCGGACACGCAAAATGAGGTCACCAGAGGTCAATGACCTTTGCTATACTCTTAGATGCTCCCGGACACGCAAAATGAGGTCACCAGAGGTCAATGACCTTTGCTATCTTCTAAGACGCACCCGCACACGCAAAATGAGTTCACCAGAGGTCAATGACCTTAGCTATCTTCTAAGAAGCTCCAGGACACGCAAAATGAGGTCACCAGAGGTCAATGACCTTTGCTAGCTTCTAAGAAGCTCCCGGACACGCAGAATGAGGTCACCAGAGGTCAATGACCTTTGCTATACTCTTGAAAGCTCCCGGACACGCAAAATGAGGTCACCAGAGGTCAATGACCTTTGCTATCTTCTAAGAAGCTCCCGGACACGCAAAATGAAATCACCAGAGGTCAATGACCTTTGCTAGCTTCTAAGAAGCTCCCGGACACGCAAAATGAGGTCACCAGAGGTCAATGACCTTTGCTATACTCTTAGAAGCTCCCGGACACGCAAAATGAGGTCACCAGAGATCAATGACCTTTGCTATCTTCTAAGACGCACCCGCACACGCAAAATGAGGTCACCAGAGGTCAATGACCTTTGCTATCTTCTAAGAAGCTCCCGGACACGCAAAATAAGGTGACCAGAGGTCAATGACCTTTGCTAGCTTCTAAGAAGCTCCCGGACACGCAAAATGAGGTCACCAGAGGTCAATGACCTTTGCTATCTTCTAAGAAGCTCCCGGACACGCAAAATGAGGTCACCAGAGCTCAATGACCTTTGCTATCTTCTAAGAAGCTCCCGGACACGCAAAATGAAATCACCAGAGGTCAATGACCTTTGCTAGCTTCTAAGAAGCTCCCGGACACGCAAAATGAGGTCACCAGAGGTCAATGACCTTTGCTATACTCTTAGAAGCTCCCGGACACGCAAAATGAGGTCACCAGAGGTCAATGACCTTTGCTATCTTCTAAGAAGCTCCCGGACACGCAAAATGAAATCACCAGAGGTCAATGACCTTTGCTAGCTTCTAAGAAGCTCCCGGACACGCAAAATGAGGTCACCAGAGGTCAATGACCTTTGCTATACTCTTAGCAGCTCCCGGACACGCAAAATGAGGTCACCAGAGGTCAATGACCTTTGCTATCTTCTAAGACGCACCCGCACACGCAAAATGAGGTCACCAGAGGTCAATGACCTTTGCTATCTTCTAAGAAGCTCCCGGACACGCAAAATAAGGTGACCAGAGGTCAATGACCTTTGCTAGCTTCTCAGAAGCTCCCGGACACGCAAAATGAGGTCACCAGAGGTCAATGACCTTTGCTATCTTCTAAGAAGCTCCCGGACACGCAAAATGAGGTCACCAGAGGTCAATGACCTTTGCTAGCTTCTAAGAAGCTCCCGGACACGCAAAATGAGGTCACCAGAGGTCAATGACCTTTGCTATACTCTTAGAAGCTCCCGGACACGCAAAATGAGGTCACCAGAGGTCAATGACCTT
The DNA here is from genome assembly GCA_918808275.2 of Dolichovespula sylvestris. NCBI lineage: Eukaryota > Metazoa > Arthropoda > Insecta > Hymenoptera > Vespidae > Dolichovespula > Dolichovespula sylvestris. Next base: position 29,605 of record OU964962.1, on the reverse strand, counting down.
TGCTATCTTCTAAGACGCACCCGCACACGCAAAATGAGTTCACCAGAGGTCAATGACCTTTGCTATCTTCTAAGAAGCTCCAGGACACGCAAAATGAGGTCACCAGAGGTCAATGACCTTTGCTAGCTTCTAAGAAGCTCCCGGACACGCAAAATGAGGTCACCAGAGGTCAATGACCTTTGCTATACTCTTAGAAGCTCCCGGACACGCAAAATGAGGTCACCAGAGGTCAATGACATTTGCTATCTTCTAAGAAGCTCCCGGACACGCAAAATGAAATCACCAGAGGTCAATGACCTTTGCTAGCTTCTAAGGAGCTCCCGGACACGCAAAATGAGGTCACCAGAGGTCAATGACCTTTGCTATACTCTTAGAAGCTCCCGGACACGCAAAATGAGGTCACCAGAGGTCAATGACCTTTGCTATCTTCTAAGACGCACCCGCACACGCAAAATGAGGTCACCAGAGGTCAATGACCTTTGCTATCTTCTAAGAAGCTCCCGGACACGCAAAATAAGGTGACCAGAGGTCAATGACCTTTGCTAGCTTCTAAGAAGCTCCCGGACACGCAAAATGAGGTCACCAGAGGTCAATGACCTTTGCTATCTTCTAAGAAGCTCCCGGACACGCAAAATGAGGTCACCAGAGCTCAATGACCTTTGCTATCTTCTAAGAAGCTCCCGGACACGCAAAATGAGGTCACCAGAGGTCAATGACCTTTGCTAGTTTCTAAGAAGCACCCGGACACACAAAATGAGGTCACCAGAGGTCAATGACCTTTGCTAAACTCTTAGAAGCTCCCGGACACGCAAAATGAGGTCAGCAGAGGTCAATGACATTTGCTATCTTCTAAGACGCTCCCGCACACGCAAAATGAGGTCACCAGAGGTCAATGACCTTTGCTGTACTCTTAGAAGCTCCCGGACACGCAAAATGAGGTCAGCAGAGGTCAATGACTTTTACTATCCTCTTAGAAGCTCCGATACACGCATAATGAGGTCACCAGAGGTCAATGACCTTTGCTATACTCTTAGAAGCTCCCGGACACGCAAAATGAGGTCACCAGAGGTCAATGACCTTTGCTATCTTCTAAGAAGCTCCCGGACACGCAATATGAGGTCACCAGAGCTCAATGACCTTTGCTAGCTTCTAAGAAGCTCCCGGACACGCAAAATGAGGTCACCAGAGGTCAATGACCTTTGCTATCTTCTAAGAAGCTCCCGGACACGCAAAATGAGGTGACCAGATGTCAATGACCTTTGCTAGCTTCTAAGAAGCTCCCGGACACGCAAAATGAGGTCACCAGAGGTCAATGACCTTTGCTATACTCTTAGAAGCTCCCGGACACGCAAAATGAGGTCACCAGAGGTCAATGACATTTGCTATCTTCTAAGAAGCTCCCGGACACGCAAAATGAGGTCACCAGAGCTCAATGACCTTTGCTAGTTTCTAAGAAGCACCCGGACACGCAAAATGAGGTCACCAGAGGTCAATGACATTTGCTATACTCTTAGAAGCTCCCGGACACGCAAAATGAGGTCACCAGAGCTCAATGACCTTTGCTATCTTCTAAGAAGCTCCCGGACACGCAAAATGAGTTCACCAGAGGTCAATGACCTTTGCTAGCTTCTAAGAAGCTCCCGGACACGCAAAATGAGGTCACCAGAGGTCAATGACCTTTGCTATACTCTTAGAAGCTCCCGGACACGCAAAATGAGGTCAGCAGAGGTCAATGACCTTTGCTATCTTCTAAGACGCTCCCGCACACGCAAAATGAGGGAACCAGAGGTCAATGACCTTTGCTATCTTCTAAGAAGCTCCCGGACACGCAAAATGAGGTCACCAGAGGCCAATGACCTTTGCTATCTTCTAAAAAGCTCCCGGACACGCAAAATGAGGTCACCAGAGGTCAATGACCTTTGCTATCTTCTAAAAAGCTCCCGGACACGCAAAATGAGGTCACCAGAGGTCAATGACCTTTGCTATCCTCTTAGAAGCTCCGATACACGCATAATGACGTCACCAGAGGTCAATGACCTTTGCTATACACTAAGAAGCTCGCGGACACGCAAAATGAGGTCAGCAGAGGTCAATGACCTTTGCTATCTTCTAAGACGCTCCCGCACACGCAAAATGAGGTCACCAGAGGTCAATGACCTTTGCTAGCTTCTAAGAAGATCCCGGACACGCAAAATGAGGTCACCAGAGGTCAATGACCTTTGCTATACTCTTAGAAGCTCCCGGACACGCAAAATGAGGTCAGCAGAGGTCAATGACCTTTGCTATCTTCTAAGACGCTCCCGCACACGCAAAATGAGGTCACCAGAGGTCAATGACCTTTGCTATCTTCTAAGAAGCTCCCGGACACGCAAAATGAGGTCACCAGAGGTCAATGACTTTTGCTATCTTCTAAAAAGCTCCCGGACACGCAAAATGAGGTCACCAGAGGTCGATGACCTTTGCTATCCTCTTAGAAGCTCCGATACACGCATAATGACGTCACCAGAGGTCAATGACCTTTGCTATACACTAAGAAGCTCGCGGACACGCAAAATGAGGTCAGCAGAGGTCAATGACCTTTGCTATCTTCTAAGACGCTCCCGCACACGCAAAATGAGGTCACCAGAGGTCAATGACCTTTGCTATCTTCTAAGAAGCTCCCGGACACGCAAAATGAGGTCACCAGAGCTCAATGACCTTTGCTAGCTTCTAAGAAGCTCCCGGACACGCAAAATGAGGTCACCAGAGGTCAATGACCTTTGCTATACTCTTAGAAGCTCCCGGACACGCAAAATAAGGTCACCAGAGGTCAATGACCTTTGCTAGTTTCTAAGAAGCTCCCGGACACGCAAAATGAGGTCACCAGAGGTCAATGACCTTTGCTATACTCTTAGAAGCTCCCGGACACGCAAAATGAGGTCACCAGAGGTCAATGACCTTTGCTAGCTTCTAAGAAGCTCCCGGACACGCAAAATGAGGTCACCAGAGGTCAATGACCTTTGCTATACTCTTAGAAGCTCCCGGACACGCAAAATAAGGTCACCAGAGGTCAATGACCTTTGCTAGTTTCTAAGAAGCTCCCGGACACGCAAAATGAGGTCACCAGAGGTCAATGACCTTTGCTATCCTCTTAGAAGCTCCCGGACACGCAAAATGAGGTCACCAGTGGTCAATGACCTTTGCAAGCTTCTAAGAAGCTCCCGGACACGCAAAATGAGGTCACCAGAGGTCAATGACCTTTGCTATCTTCTAAGAAGCTCCCGCACACGCAAAATGAGGTCACCAGAGGTCAATGACCTTTGCTATCTTCTAAGAAGCTCCCGGACACGCAAAATGAGGTCACCAGAGGTCAATGACCTTTGCTATACTCTTAGAAGCTTCCGGACACGCAAAATGAGGACACCAGAGGTCAATGACCTTTGCTATCTTCTAAGAAGCTCCCGGACACGCAAAATGAGGTCACCAGAGGTCAATGACCTTTGCTATCTTCTAAAAAGCTCCCGGACACGCAAAATGAGGTCACCAGAGGTCAATGTCCTTTGCTGTACTCTTAGAAGCTCCCGGACACGCAAAATGAGGTCAGCAGAGGTCAATGACTTTTACTATCCTCTTAGAAGCTCCGATACACGCATAATGAGGTCACCAGAGGTCAATGACCTTTGCTATAATCTTAGAAGCTCCCGGACACGCAAAATGAGGTCACCAGAGGTCAATGACCTTTGCTATCTTCTAAGAAGCTCCCGGACACGCAAAATGAGGTCACCAGAGCTCAATGACCTTTGCTAGCTTCTAAGAAGCTCCCGGACACGCAAAATGAGGTCACCAGAGGTCAATGACCTTTGCTATACTCTTAGAAGCTCCCGGACACGCAAAATAAGGTCACCAGAGGTCAATGACCTTTGCTATCTTCTAAGACGCACCCGCACACGCAATATGAGGTCACCAGAGGTCAATGACCTTTGCTATCTTCTAAGAAGCTCCCGGACACGCAAAATGAGGTCACCAGAGGTCAATGACCTTTGCTAGCTTCTAAGAAGCTCCCGGACACGCAAAATGAGGTCACCAGAGGTCAATGACCTTTGCTATACCCTTAGAAGCTCCCGGACACGCAAAATGAGGTCACCAGAGGTCAATGACCTTTGCTATCCTCTTAGAAGCTGCCGGACACGCAAAATGAGGTCACCAGAGGTCAATGACCTTTGCTATCCTCTTAGAAGCTGCCGGACACGCAAAATGAGGTCACCAGAGGTCAATGACCTTTGCAAGCTTCTAAGAAGCTCCCGGATCGCAAAATGAGGTCACCAGAGATCAATGACCTTTGCTATCTTCTAAGAAGCTCCCGGACACGCAAAATGAGGTCACCAGAGGTCAATGACCTTTGCTAGCTTCTAAGAAGCTCCCGGACACGCAAAATGAGGTCACCAGGGGTCAATGACCTTTGCTATACTCTTAGAAGCTCCCGGACACGCAAAATGAGGTCACCAGAGGTCAATGACCTTTGCTGTCTTCTAAGACGCACCCGCACACGCAAAATGAGGTCACCAGAGGTCAATGACCTTTGCTATCTTCTAAGAAGCTCCCGGACACGCAAAATGAGGTCACCAGAGGTCAATGACCTTTGCTATGTTCTAAGAAGCTCCCGGACACGCAAAATGAGGTCACCAGAGGTCAATGACCTTTGCTATCTTCTAAGAAGCTCCCGGACACGCAAAATGAGGTCACCAGAGGTCAATGTCCTTTGCTGTACTCTTAGAAGCTCCCGGACACGCAAAATGAGGTCAGCAGAGGTCAATGACTTTTACTATCCTCTTAGAAGCTCCGATACACGCATAGTGAGGTCACCAGAGGTCAATGACCTTTGCTATACTCTTAGAAGCTCCCGGACACGCAAAATGAGGTGACCAGAGGTCAATGACATTTGCTAGCTTCTAAGAAGCTCCCGGACACGCAAAATGAGGTCACCAGAGGTCAATGACCTTTGCTATACTCTTAGAAGCTCCCGGACACGCAAAATGAGGTCACCAGAGGTCAATGACCTTTGCTATACTCTTAGAAGCTCCCGGACACGCAAAATGAGGTCACCAGAGGTCAATGACCTTTGCTATACTCTTAGAAGCTCCCGGACACGCAAAATGAGGTCACCAGAGGTCAATGACCTTTGCTATCTTCTAAGACGCACCCGCACACGCAAAATGAGGTCACCAGAGGTCAATGACCTTTGCTATCTTCTAAGAAGCTCCCGGACACGCAAAATGAGGTGACCAGAGGTCAATGACATTTGCTAGCTTCTAAGAAGCTCCCGGACACGCAAAATGAGGTCACCAGAGGTCAATGACCTTTGCTATACTCTTAGAAGCTCCCGGACACGCAAAATGAGGTCACCAGAGGTCAATGACCTTTGCTATCTTCTAAGAAGCTCCCGGACACGCAAAATGAGGTCACCAGAGGTCAATGACCTTTGCTATCTTCTAAGAAGCTCCCGGACACGCAAAATGAGGTGACCAGACGTCAATGACCTTTGCTAGCTTCTAAGAAGCTCCCGGACACGCAAAATGAGGTCACCAGAGGTCAATGACCTTTGCTATACTCTTAGAAGCTCCCGGACACGCAAAATGAGGTCACCAGAGGTCAATGACCTTTGCTATCTTCTAAAAAGCTCCCGGACACGCAAAATGAGGTCACCAGAGGTCAATGACCTTTGCTATCCTCTTAGAAGCTCCGATACACGCATAATGAGGCCACCAGAGGTCAATGACCTTTGCTATACACTAAGAAGCTCGCGGACACGCAAAATGAGGTCAGCAGAGGTCAATGACCTTTGCTATCTTCTAAGAAGCTCCCGGCCACGCAAAATGAGGTCACCAAAGGTCAATGACCTTTGCTATCTTCTAAGAAGCTCCCGGACACGCAAAATGAGGTGACCAGACGTCAATGACCTTTGCTAGCTTCTAAGAAGCTCCCGGACACGCAAAATGAGGTCACCAGAGGTCAATGACCTTTGCTATACTCTTAGAAGCTCCCGGACACGCAAAATGAGGTCACCAGAGGTCAATGACGTTTGCTATCTTCTAAGAAGCTCCCGGACACGCAAAATGAGTTCACCAGAGGTCAATGACCTTTGCTAGCTTCTAAGAAGCTCCCGGACACGCAAAATGAGGTCACCAGAGGTCAATGACCTTTGCTATACTCTTAGAAGCTCCCGGACACGCAAAATGAGGTCAGCAGAGGTCAATGACCTTTGCTATCTTCTAAGACGCTCCCGCACACGCAAAATGAGGGAACCAGAGGTCAATGACCTTTGCTATACACTAAGAAGCTCCCGGACACGCAAAATGAGGTCACCAGAGGTCAATGACATTTGCTATACTCTTAGAAGCTCCCGGACACGCAAAATGAGGTCACCAGAGGTCAATGACCTTTGCTATACTCTTAGAAGCTCCCGGACACGCAAAATGAGGTCACCAGAGGTCAATGACCTTTGCTATCATCTAAGACGCACCCGCACACGCAAAATGAGGTCACCAGAGGTCAATGACCTTTGCTATCTTCTAAGAAGCTCCCGGACACGCAAAATGAGTTCACCAGAGGTCAATGACATTTCCTATCTTCTAAAAAGCTCCCGGACACGCAAAATGAGGTCACCAGATGTCAATGACCTTTGCTATCCTCTTAGAAGCTCCGATACACGCATAATGAGGTCACCAGAGGTCAATGACCTTTGCTATACACTAAGAAGCTCGCGGACACGCAAAATGAGGTCAGCAGAGGTCAATGACCTTTGCTATCTTCTAAGACGCTCCCGCACACGCAAAATGAGGTCACCAGAGGTCAATGACCTTTGCTAGCTTCTAAGAAGATCCCGGACACGCAAAATGAGGTCACCAGAGGTGAATGACCTTTGCTATACTCTTAGAAGCTCCCGGACACGCAAAATGAGGTCAGCAGAGGTCAATGACCTTTGCTATCTTCTAAGACGCTCCCGGACACGCAAAATGAGGTGACCAGAGGTCAATGACATTTGCTAGCTTCTAAGAAGCTCCCGGACACGCAAAATGAGGTCACCAGAGGTCAATGACCTTTGCTATACTCTTAGAAGCTCCCGGACACGCAAAATGAGGTCACCAGAGGTCAATGACATTTGCTATCTTCTAAGAAGCTCCCGGACACGCAAAATGAGGTCACCAGAGGTCAATGACCTTTGCTATCTTCTAAGAAGCTCCCGGACACGCAAAATGAGGTGACCAGACGTCAATGACATTTGCTAGCTTCTAAGAAGATCCCGGACACGCAAAATGAGGTCACCAGAGGTCAATGACCTTTGCTATACACTTAGAAGCTCCCGGACACGCAAAATGTGGTCACCAGAGGTCAATGACCTTTGCTATCTTCTAAGAAGCTCCCGGACACGCAAAATGAGTTCACCAGAGGTCAATGACCTTTGCTAGCTTCTAAGAAGCTCCCGGACACGCAAAATGAGGTCACCAGAGGTCAATGACCTTTGCTATACTCTTAGAAGCTCCCGGACACGCAAAATGAGGTCAGCAGAGGTCAATGACCTTTGCTATCTTCTAAGACGCTCCCGCACACGCAAAATGAGGGAACCAGAGGTCAATGACCTTTGCTATCTTCTAAGATGCTCCCGGACACGCAAAATGAGGTCACCAGAGGTCAATGACCTTTGCTATCTTCTAAAAAGCTCCCAGACACGCAAAATGAGGTCACCAGAGGTCAATGACCTTTGCTATCCTCTTAGAAGCTCCGATACACGCATAATGAGGTCACCAGAGGTCAATGACCTTTGCTATACACTAAGAAGCTCGCGGACACGCAAAATGAGGTCAGCAGAGGTCAATGACCTTTGCTATCTTCTAAGACGCTCCCGGACACGCAAAATGAGGTCACCAGAGGTCAATGACCTTTGCTATACTCTTAGAAGCTCCCGGACACGCAAAATGAGGTCACCAGAGGACAATGACCTTTGCTATACTCTTAGAAGCTCCCGGACACGCAAAATGAGGTCACCAGAGGTCAATGACCTTTGCTATCTTCTAAGACGCACCCGCACACGCAAAATGAGGTCACCAGAGGTCAATGATTTTTGCTATCTTCTAAGAAGCTCCCGGACACGCAAAATGAGGTCACCAGAGGTCAATGACCTTTGCTATCTTCTAAGAAGCTCCCGGACACGCAAAATGAGGTGACCTGACGTCAATGACCTTTGCTAGCTTCTAAGAAGATCCCGGACACGCAAAATGAGGTCACCAGAGGTCAATGACCTTTGCTATACACTTAGAAGCTCCCGGACACGCAAAATGAGGTCACCAGAGGTCAATGACCTTTGCTATCTTCTAAGAAGCTCCCGGACACGCAAAATGAGTTCACCAGAGTTCAATGACCTTTGCTAGCTTCTAAGAAGCTCCCGGACACGCAAAATGAGGTCACCAGAGGTCAATGACCTTTGCTATACTCTTAGAAGCTCCCGGACACGCAAAATGAGGTCAGCAGAGGTTAATGACCTTTGCTATCTTCTAAGACGCTCCCGCACACGCAAAATGAGGGAACCAGAGGTCAATGACCTTTGCTATCTTCTAAGAAGCTCCCGGACACGCAAAATGAGGTCACCAGAGGTCAATGACATTTGCTATCTTCTAAAAAGCTCCCGGACACGCAAAATGAAGTCACCAGAGGTCAATGACCTTTGCTATCCTATTAGAAGCTCCGATACACGCATAATGAAGTCACCAGAGGTCAATGACCTTTGCTATACACTAAGAAGCTCGCGGACACGCAAAATGAGGTCAGCAGAGGTCAATGACCTTTGCTATCTTCTACGACGCTCCCGCACACGCAAAATGAGGTCACCAGAGGTCAATGACCTTTGCTAGCTTCTAAGAAGATCCCGGACACGCAAAATGAGGTCACCAGAGGTCAATGACCTTTGCTATACTCTTAGAAGCTCCCGGACACGCAAAATGAGGTCAGCAGAGGTCAATGACCTTTGCTATCTTCTAAGACGCTCCCGCACACGCAAAATGAGGTCACCAGAGGTCAATGACCTTTGCTATCTTCTAAAAAGCTCCCGGACACGCAAAATGAGGTCACCAGAGGTCAATGACCTTTGCTGTACTCTTAGAAGCTCCCGGACACGCAAAATGAGGTCAGCAGAGGTCAATGACTTTTACTATCCTCTTAGAAGCACCGATACACGCATAATGAGGTCACCAGAGGTCAATGACCTTTGCTATACTCTTAGAAGCTCCTGGACACGCAAAATGAGGTCACCAGAAGTCAATGACATTTGCTATCTTCTAAGAAGCTCCCGGACACGCAAAATGAGGTCACCAGAGCTCAATGACCTTTGCTAGCTTCTAAGAAGCTCCCGGACACGCAAAATGAGGTCACCAGAGGTCAATGACCTTTGCTATACTCTTAGAAGCTCCCGGACACGCAAAATGAGGTCACCAGAGGTCAATGACCTTTGCTATCTTCTAAGAAGCTCCCGGACACGCAAAATGAGGTCACCAGAGGTCAATGACCTTTGCTAGCTTCTAAGAAGCTCCCGGACACGCAAAATGATGTCACCAGAGGTCAATGACCTTTGCTATACTCTTAGAAGCTCCCGGACACGCAAAATGAGGTCACCAGAGGTCAATGACCTTTGCTATCTTCTATGAAGCTCCCGGACACGCAAAATGAGGTCACCAGAGGTCAATGACCTTTGCAAGCTTCTAAGAAGCTCCCGGACACGCAAAATGAGGTCACCAGAGGTCAATGACCTTTGCTATACTCTTAGAAGCTCTCGGACACGCAAAATGAGGTGACCAGACGTCAATGACCTTTGCTAGCTTCTAAGAAGCTCCCGGACACGCAAAATGAGGTCACCAGAGGTCAATGACCTTTGCTATACTCTTAGAAGCTCCCGGACACGGAAAATGAGGTCACCAGAGGTCAATGACCTTTGCTATCTTCTAAGAAGCTCCCGGACACGCAAAATGAGTTCACCAGAGGTCAATGACCTTTGCTAGCTTCAAAGAAGCTCCCGGACACGCAAAATGAGGTCACCAGAGGTCAATGACCTTTGCTATACTCTTAGAAGCTCCCGGACACGCAAAATGAGGTCAGCAGAGGTCAATGACCTTTGCTATCTTCTAAGACGCTCCCGCACACGCAAAATGATGGAACCAGAGGTCAATGACCTTTGCTATCTTCTAAGAAGCTCCCGGACACGCAAAATGAGGTCACCAGAGGTCAATGACATTTGCTATCTTCTAAAAAGCTCCCGGACACGCAAAATGAGGTCACCAGAGGTCAATGACCTTTGCTATCCTCTTAGAAGCTCCGATACACGCATAATGAGGTCACCAGAGGTCAATGACCTTTGCTATACAGTAAGAAGCTCGCGGACACGCAAAATGAGGTCAGCAGATGTCAATGACCTTTGCTATCTTCTAAGACGCTCCCGCACACGCAAAATGAGGTCACCAGAGGTCAATGACCTTTGCTAGCTTCTAAGAAGATCCCGGACACGCAAAATGAGGTCACCAGAGGTCAATGACATTTGCTATACTCTTAGAAGCTCCCGGACACGCAAAATGAGGTCAGCAGAGGTCAATGACCTTTGCTATCTTCTAAGACGCTCCCGCACACGCAAAATGAGGTCACCAGAGGTCAATGACCTTTGCTATCTTCTAAAAAGCTCCCGGACACGCAAAATGAGGTCACCAGAGGTCAATGACCTTTGCTGTACTCTTAGAAGCTCCCGGACACGCAAAATGAGGTCAGCAGAGGTCAATGACTTTTACTATCCTCTTAGAAACTCCGATACACGCATAATGAGGTCACCAGAGGTCAATGACCTTTGCTATACTCTTAGAAGCTCCCGGACACGCAAAATGAGGTCACCAGAGGTCAATGACATTTGCTATCTTCTAAGAAGCTCCCGGACACGCAAAATGAGGTCACCAGAGCTCAATGACCTTTGCTAGCATCTAAGAAGCTCCCGGACACGCAAAATGAGGTCACCAGAGGTCAATGACCTTTGCTATACTCTTAGAAGCTCCCGGACACGCAAAATGAGGTCACCAGAGGTCAAAGACCTTTGCTATCTTCTAAGAAGCTCCCGGACACGCAAAATGAGGTCACCAGAGGTCAATGACCTTTGCTAGCTTCTAAGAAGCTCCCGGACAGGCAAAATGATGTCACCAGAGGTCAATGACCTTTGCTATACTCTTAGAAGCTCCCGGACACGCAAAATGAGGTCACCAGAGGTCAATGACCTTTGCTATCTTCTAAGAAGCCCCCGGACACGCAAAATGAGGTCACCAGAGGTCAATGACCTTTGCAAGCTTCTAAGAAGCTCCCGGACACGCAAAATGAGGTCACCAGAGGTCAATGACCTTTGCTATACTCTTAGAAGCTCCCGGACACGCAAAATGAGGTCACCAGAGGTCAATGACCTTTGCTAGCTTCTAAGAAGCTCCCGGACACGCAAAATGAGGTCACCAGAGGTCAATGACCTTTGCTATACTCTTAGAAGCTCCCGGACACGCAAAATGAGGTCACCAGAGGTCAATGACATTTGCTGTCTTTTAAGACGCACCCGCACACGCAAAATGAGGTCACCAGAGGTCAATGACCTTTGCTATCTTCTAAGAAGCTCCCGGACACGCAAAATGAGGTCACCAGAGGTCAATGACCTTTACTAGCTTCTAAGAAGCTCCCGGACACGCAAAATGAGGTCACCAGAGGTCAATGACCTTTGCTATACTCTTAGAAGCTCCCGGACACGCAAAATGAGGTCAAGAGATGGTCAATGACCTTTGCTATCTTCTAAGAAGCTCCCGGACACGCAAAATGAGGTCACCAGAGGTCAATGACCTTTGCTATCTTCTAAGACGCTCCCGCACACGCAAAATGAGGTCACCAGAGGTCAATGACCTTTGCTATCTTCTAAAAAGCTCCCGGACACGCAAAATGAGGTCACCAGAGGTCAATGACTTTTGCTGTACTCTTAGAAGCTCCCGGACACGCAAAATGAGGTCAGCAGAGGTCAATGACCTTTACTATCCTCTTAGAAGCTCCGATACACGCATAATGAGGTCACCAGAGGTCAATGACCTTTGCTATACTCTTAGAAGCTCCCGGACACGCAAAATGAGGTCACCAGAGGTCAATGACCTTTGCTATCTTCTAAGAAGCTCCCGGACACGCAAAATGAGGTCACCAGAGGTCAATGACCTTTGCTAGCTTCTAAGAAACTCCCGGACACGCAAAATGAGGTCACCAGAGGTCAATGACCTTTGCTATACTCTTAGAAGCTCCCGGACACGCAAAATGAAGTCACCAGAGGTCAATGACCTTTGCTATCTTCTAAGACGCACCCGCACACGCAAAATGAGGTCACCAGAGGTCAATGACCTTTGCTATCTTCTAAGAAGCTCCCGGACACGCAAAATGAGGTCACCAGAGGTCAATGACCTTTGCTAGCTTCTAAGAAGCTCCTGGACACGAAAAATGAGGTCACCAGAGGTCAATGACCTTTGCTATACTCTTAGAAGCTCCCGGACACGCAAAATGAGGTCACCAGAGGTCAATGACCTTTGCTATCTTCTAAGACGCTCCCGCACACCCAAAATGAGGTCACCAGAGGTCAATGACCTTTGATAACTTCTAAAAAGCTCCGGACACGCAAAATGATGTCAACAGAGGTCAATGACCTTTGCTATCTTCTAAAAAGCTCCCGGACACGCAAAATGAGGTCACCAGAGGTCAATGACATTTGCTGTACTCTTAGAAGCTCGCGGACACGCAAAATGAGGTCAGCAGAGGTCAATGACCTTTGCTATCTTCTAAGACGCTCCCGCACACGCAAAATGAGGTCACCAGAGGTCAATGACCTTTGCTAGCTTCTAAGAAGCTCCCGGACACGCAAAATGAGGTCACCAGAGGTCAATGACCTTTGCTATACTCTTAGAAGCTCCCGGACACGCAAAATGAGGTCAAGAGATGGTCAATGACCTTTGCTATCTTCTAAGAAGCTCCCGGACACGCAAAATGAGGTCACCAGAGGTCAATGACCTTTGCTATCTTCTAAGACGCTCCCGCACACGCAAAATGAGGTCACCAGAGGTCAATGACCTTTGCTATCTTCTAAAAAGCTCCCGGACACGCAAAATGAGGTCACCAGAGGTCAATGACCTTTGCTGTACTCTTAGAAGCTCCCGGACACGCAAAATGAGGTCAGCAGAGGTCAATGACCTTTACTATCCTCTTAGAAGCTCCGATACACGCATAATGAGGTCACCAGAGGTCAATGACCTTTGCTATACTCTTAGAAGCTCCCGGACACGCAAAATGAGGTCACCAGAGGTCAATGACCTTTGCTATCTTCTAAGAAGCTCCCGGACACGCAAAATGAGGTCACCAGAGGTCAATGACCTTTGCTAGCTTCTAAGAAACTCCCGGACACGCAAAATGAGGTCACCAGAGGTCAATGACCTTTGCTATACTCTTAGAAGCTCCCGGACACGCAAAATGAGGTCACCAGAGGTCAATGACCTTTGCTATCTTCTAAGACGCACCCGCACACGCAAAATGAGGTCACCAGAGGTCAATGACCTTTGCTATCTTCTAAGAAGCTCCCGGACACGCAAAATGAGGTCACCAGAGGTCAATGACCTTTGCTAGCTTCTAAGAAGCTCCTGGACACGAAAAATGAGGTCACCAGAGGTCAATGACCTTTGCTATACTCTTAGAAGCTCCCGGACACGCAAAATGAGGTCACCAGAGGTCAATGACCTTTGCTATCTTCTAAGACGCTCCCGCACACCCAAAATGAGGTCACCAGAGGTCAATGACCTTTGATAACTTCTAAAAAGCTCCGGACACGCAAAATGATGTCAACAGAGGTCAATGACCTTTGCTATCTTCTAAAAAGCTCCCGGACACGCAAAATGAGGTCACCAGAGGTCAATGACATTTGCTGTACTCTTAGAAGCTCGCGGACACGCAAAATGAGGTCAGCAGAGGTCAATGACCTTTGCTATCTTCTAAGACGCTCCCGCACACGCAAAATGAGGTCAGCAGAGGTCAATGACCTTTGCTATCCTCTTAGAAGCTCCGATGCACGCAAAATGAGGTCTCCATAGGTCAATGACCTTTGCTATCTTCTAAGAAGCTCCCGGACACGCAAAATGAGGTCACCAGAGGTCAATGACCTTTGCTAGCTTCTAAGAAGCTCCTGGACACGCAAAATGAGGTCACCAGAGGTCAATGACCTTTGCTATACTCTTAGAAGCTCCCGGACACGCAAAATGAGGTCACCAGAGGTCAATGACCTTTGCTATCCTCTTAGAAGCTCCCGGACACGCAAAATGAGGTCACCAGAGGTCAATGACCTTTGCAAGCTTCTAAGAAGCTCCCGGACACGCAAAATGAGGTCACCAGAGGTCAATGACCTTTGCTATCTTCTAAGAAGATCCCGGACACGCAAAATGAGGTCACCAGAGGTCAATGACCTTTGCTAGCTTCTAAGAAGCTCCCGGACACGCAAAATGAGGTCACCAGAGGTCAATGACCTTTGCTATACTCTTAGAAGCTCCCGGACACGCAAAATGAGGTCACCAGAGGTCAATGACCTTTGCTAGCTTCTAAGAAGCTCCCGGACACGCAAAATGAGGTCACCAGAGGTCAATGACCTTTGCTATACTCTTAGAAGCTCCCGGACACGCAAAATGAGGTCACCAGAGGTCAATGACATTTGCTGTCTTTTAAGACGCACCCGCACACGCAAAATGAGGTCACCAGAGGTCAATGACCTTTGCTATCTTCTAAGAAGCTCCCGGACACGCAAAATGAGGTCACCAGAGGTCAATGACCTTTGCTAGCTTCTAAGAAGCTCCCGGACACGCAAAATGAGGTCACCAGAGGTCAATGACCTTTGCTATACTCTTAGAAGCTCCCGGACACGCAAAATGAGGTCAAGAGATGGTCAATGACCTTTGCTATCTTCTAAGAAGCTCCCGGACACGCAAAATGAGGTCACCAGAGGTCAATGACCTTTGCTATCTTCTAAGACGCTCCCGCACACGCAAAATGAGGTCACCAGAGGTCAATGACCTTTGCTATCTTCTAAAAAGCTCCCGGACACGCAAAATGAGGTCACCAGAGGTCAATGACTTTTGCTGTACTCTTAGAAGCTCCCGGACACGCAAAATGATGTCAGCAGAGGTCAATGACTTTTACTATCCTCTTAGAAGCTCCGATACACGCATAATGAGGTCACCAGAGGTCAATGACCTTTGCTATACTCTTAGAAGCTCCCGGACACGCAAAATGAGGTCACCAGAGGTCAATGACCTTTGCTATCTTCTAAGAAGCTCCCGGACACGCAAAATGAGGTCACCATAGCTCAATGACCTTTGCTAGCTTCTAAGAAGCTCCCGGACACGCAAAATGAGGTCACCAGAGGTCAATGACCTTTGCTATACTCTTAGAAGCTCCCGGACACGCAAAATGAGGTCACCAGAGGTCAATGACCTTTGCTATCTTCTAAGACGCACCCGCACACGCAAAATGAGGTCACCAGAGGTCAATGACCTTTGCTATCTTCTAAGAAGCTCCCGGACACGCAAAATGAGGTCACCAGAGGTCAATGACCTTTGCTAGCTTCTAAGAAGCTCCTGGACACGCAAAATGAGGTCACCAGAGGTCAATGACCTTTGCTATACTCTTAGAAGCTCCCGGACACGCAAAATGAGGTCACCAGAGGTCAATGACCTTTGCTATCCTCTTAGAAGCTCCCGGACACGCAAAATGAGGTCACCAGAGGTCAATGACCTTTGCAAGCTTCTAAGAAGCTCCCGGACACGCAAAATGAGGTCACCAGAGGTCAATGACCTTTGCTATCTTCTAAGAAGCTCCCGGACACGCAAAATGAGGTCACCAGAGGTCAATGACCTTTGCTAGCTTCTAAGAAGCTCCCGGACACGCAAAATGAGGTCACTAGAGGTCAATGACCTTTGCTATACTCTTAGAAGCTCCCGGACACGCAAAATGAGGTCACCAGAGGTCAATGACCTTTGCTGTCTTCTAAGACGCACCCGCACACGCAATATGAGGTCACCAGAGGTCAATGACCTTTGCTATCCTCTTAGAAGCTCCCGGACACGCAAAATGAGGTCACCAGAGGTCAATGACCTTTGCAAGCTTCTAAGAAGCTCCCGGACACGCAAAATGAGGTCACCAGAGGTCAATGACCTTTGCTATCTTCTAAGAAGCTCCCGGACACGCAAAATGAGGTCACCAGAGGTCAATGACTTTTGCTAGCTTCTAAGAAGCTCCCGGACACGCAAAATGAGGTCACTAGAGGTCAATGACCTTTGCTATACTCTTAGAAGCTCCCGGACACGCAAAATGAGGTCACCAGAGGTCAATGACCTTTGCTGTCTTCTAAGACGCACCCGCACACGCAATATGAGGTCACCAGAGGTCAATGACCTTTGCTATCCTCTTAGAAGCTCCCGGACACGCAAAATGAGGTCACCAGAGGTCAATGACCTTTGCAAGCTTCTAAGAAGCTCCCGGACACGCAAAATGAGGTCACCAGAGGTCAATGACCTTTGCTATCTTCTAAGAAGCTCCCGGACACGCAAAATGAGGTCACCAGAGGTCAATGACTTTTGCTAGCTTCTAAGAAGCTCCCGGACACGCAAAATGAGGTCACTAGAGGTCAATGACCTTTGCTATACTCTTAGAAGCTCCCGGACACGCAAAATGAGGTCACCAGAGGTCAATGACCTTTTCTGTCTTCTAAGACGCACCCGCACACGCAAAATGAGGTCACCAGAGGTCAATGACCTTTGCTATCTTCTAAGAAGCTCTCGGACACGCAAAATGAGGTCACCAGAGGTCAATGACCTTTCTAGCTTCTAAGAAGCTCCCGGACACGCAAAATGAGGTCACCATAGCTCAATGACCTTTGCTAGCTTCTAAGAAGCTCCCGGACACGCAAAATGAGGTCACCAGAGGTCAATGACCTTTGCTATACTCTTAGAAGCTCCCGGACACGCAAAATGAGGTCACCAGAGGTCAATGACCTTTGCTATCTTCTAAGACGCACCCGCACACGCAAAATGAGGTCACCAGAGGTCAATGACCTTTGCTATCTTCTAAGAAGCTCCCGGACACGCAAAATGAGGTCACCAGAGGTCAATGACCTTTGCTAGCTTCTAAGAAGCTCCTGGACACGCAAAATGAGGTCACCAGAGGTCAATGACCTTTGCTATACTCTTAGAAGCTCCCGGACACGCAAAATGAGGTCACCAGAGGTCAATGACCTTTGCTATCCTCTTAGAAGCTCC
This sequence comes from Dolichovespula sylvestris, assembly GCA_918808275.2. Taxonomy (NCBI): domain Eukaryota; kingdom Metazoa; phylum Arthropoda; class Insecta; order Hymenoptera; family Vespidae; genus Dolichovespula; species Dolichovespula sylvestris. Next base: position 12,245 of record OU964962.1, on the reverse strand, counting down.
CGGACACGCAAAATGAGGTCACCAGAGGTCAATGACCTTTGCAAGCTTCTAAGAAGCTCCCGGACACGCAAAATGAGGTCACCAGAGGTCAATGACCTTTGCTATCTTCTAAGAAGATCCCGGACACGCAAAATGAGGTCACCAGAGGTCAATGACCTTTGCTAGCTTCTAAGAAGCTCCCGGACACGCAAAATGAGGTCACTAGAGGTCAATTACCTTTGCTATACTCTTAGAAGCTCCCGGACACGCAAAATGAGGTCACCAGAGGTCAATGACCTTTGCTGTCTTCTAAGACGCACCCGCACACGCAATATGAGGTCACCAGAGGTCAATGACCTTTGCTATCCTCTTAGAAGCTCCCGGACACGCAATATGAGGTCACCAGAGGTCAATGACCTTTGCTATCCTCTTAGAAGCTCCCGGACACGCAAAATGAGGTCACCAGAGGTCAATGACCTTTGCTATCTTCTAAGAAGCTCCCGGACACGCAAAATGAGGTCACCAGAGGTCAATGACTTTTGCTAGCTTCTAAGAAGCTCCCGGACACGCAAAATGAGGTCACTAGAGGTCAATGACCTTTGCTATACTCTTAGAAGCTCCCGGACACGCAAAATGAGGTCACCAGAGGTCAATGACCTTTGCTGTCTTCTAAGACGCACCCGCACACGCAAAATGAGGTCACCAGAGGTCAATGACCTTTGCTATCTTCTAAGAAGCTCTCGGACACGCAAAATGAGGTCACCAGAGGTCAATGACCTTTCTAGCTTCTAAGAAGCTCCCGGACACGCAAAATGAGGTCACCATAGCTCAATGACCTTTGCTAGCTTCTAAGAAGCTCCCGGACACGCAAAATGAGATCACCAGAGGTCAATGACCTTTGCTATACTCTTAGAAGCTCCCGGACACGCAAAATGAGGTCACCAGAGGTCAATGACCTTTGCTATCTTCTAAGACGCACCCGCACACGCAAAATGAGGTCACCAGAGGTCAATGACCTTTGCTATCTTCTAAGAAGCTCCCGGACACGCAAAATGAGGTCACCAGAGGTCAATGACCTTTGCTAGCTTCTAAGAAGCTCCTGGACACGCAAAATGAGGTCACCAGAGGTCAATGACCTTTGCTATACTCTTAGAAGCTCCCGGACACGCAAAATGAGGTCACCAGAGGTCAATGACCTTTGCTATCCTCTTAGAAGCTCCCGGACACGCAAAATGAGGTCACCAGAGGTCAATGACCTTTGCAAGCTTCTAAGAAGCTCCCGGACACGCAAAATGAGGTCACCAGAGGTCAATGACCTTTGCTATCTTCTAAGAAGATCCCGGACACGCAAAATGAGGTCACCAGAGGTCAATGACCTTTGCTAGCTTCTAAGAAGCTCCCGGACACGCAAAATGAGGTCACTAGAGGTCAATGACCTTTGCTATACTCTTAGAAGCTCCCGGACACGCAAAATGAGGTCACCAGAGGTCAATGACCTTTGCTGTCTTCTAAGACGCACCCGCACACGCAATATGAGGTCACCAGAGGTCAATGACCTTTGCTATCCTCTTAGAAGCTCCCGGACACGCAATATGAGGTCACCAGAGGTCAATGACCTTTGCTATCCTCTTAGAAGCTCCCGGACACGCAAAATGAGGTCACCAGAGGTCAATGACCTTTGCAAGCTTCTAAGAAGCTCCCGGACACGCAAAATGAGGTCACCAGAGGTCAATGACCTTTGCTATCTTCTAAGAAGCTCCCGGACACGCAAAATGAGGTCACCAGAGGTCAATGACTTTTGCTAGCTACTAAGAAGCTCCCGGACACGCAAAATGAGGTCACTAGAGGTCAATGACCTTTGCTATACTCTTAGAAGCTCCCGGACACGCAAAATGAGGTCACCAGAGGTCAATGACCTTTGCTGTCTTCTAAGACGCACCCGCACACGCAATATGAGGTCACCAGAGGTCAATGACCTTTGCTATCCTCTTAGAAGCTCCCGGACACGCAAAATGAGGTCACCAGAGGTCAATGACCTTTGCAAGCTTCTAAGAAGCTCCCGGACACGCAAAATGAGGTCACCAGAGGTCAATGACCTTTGCTATCTTCTAAGAAGCTCCCGGACACGCAAAATGAGGTCACCAGAGGTCAATGACTTTTGCTAGCTTCTAAGAAGCTCCCGGACACGCAAAATGAGGTCACTAGAGGTCAATGACCTTTGCTATACTCTTAGAAGCTCCCGGACACGCAAAATGAGGTCACCAGAGGTCAATGACCTTTGCTGTCTTCTAAGACGCACCCGCACACGCAAAATGAGGTCACCAGAGGTCAATGACCTTTGCTATCTTCTAAGAAGCTCTCGGACACGCAAAATGAGGTCACCAGAGGTCAATGACCTTTCTAGCATCTAAGAAGCTCCCGGACACGCAAAATGAGGTCACCATAGCTCAATGACCTTTGCTAGCTTCTAAGAAGCTCCCGGACACGCAAAATGAGGTCACCAGAGGTCAATGACCTTTGCTATACTCTTAGAAGCTCCCGGACACGCAAAATGAGGTCACCAGAGGTCAATGACCTTTGCTATCTTCTAAGACGCACCCGCACACGCAAAATGAGGTCACCAGAGGTCAATGACCTTTGCTATCTTCTAAGAAGCTCCCGGACACGCAAAATGAGGTCACCAGAGGTCAATGACCTTTGCTAGCTTCTAAGAAGCTCCCGGACACGCAAAATGAGGTCACCAGAGGTCAATGACCTTTGCTATACTCTTAGAAGCTCCCGGACACGCAAAATGAGGTCACCAGAGGTCAATGACCTTTGCTATCCTCTTAGAAGCTCCCGGACACGCAAAATGAGGTCACCAGAGGTCAATGACCTTTGCAAGCTTCTAAGAAGCTCCCGGACACGCAAAATGAGGTCACCAGAGGTCAATGACCTTTGCTATCTTCTAAGAAGCTCCCGGACACGCAAAATGAGGTCACCAGAGGTCAATGACCTTTGCTAGCTTCTAAGAAGCTCCCGGACACGCAAAATGAGGTCACTAGAGGTCAATGACCTTTGCTATACTCTTAGAAGCTCCCGGACACGCAAAATGAGGTCACCAGAGGTCAATGACCTTTGCTGTCTTCTAAGACGCACCCGCACACGCAATATGAGGTCACCAGAGGTCAATGACCTTTGCTATCCTCTTAGAAGCTCCCGGACACGCAAAATGAGGTCACCAGAGGTCAATGACCTTTGCAAGCTTCTAAGAAGCTCCCGGACACGCAAAATGAGGTCACCAGAGGTCAATGACCTTTGCTATCTTCTAAGAAGCTCCCGGACACGCAAAATGAGGTCACCAGAGGTCAATGACTTTTGCTAGCTTCTAAGAAGCTCCCGGACACGCAAAATGAGGTCACTAGAGGTCAATGACCTTTGCTATACTCTTAGAAGCTCCCGGACACGCAAAATGAGGTCACCAGAGGTCAATGACCTTTGCTGTCTTCTAAGACGCACCCTCACACGCAATATGAGGTCACCAGAGGTCAATGACCTTTGCTATCCTCTTAGAAGCTCCCGGACACGCAAAATGAGGTCACCAGAGGTCAATGACCTTTGCAAGCTTCTAAGAAGCTCCCGGACACGCAAAATGAGGTCACCAGAGGTCAATGACCTTTGCTATCTTCTAAGAAGCTCCCGGACACGCAAAATGAGGTCACCAGAGGTCAATGACATTTGCTAGCTTCTAAGAAGCTCCCGGACACGCAAAATGAGGTCACTAGAGGTCAATGACCTTTGCTATACTCTTAGAAGCTCCCGGACACGCAAAATGAGGTCACCAGAGGTCAATGACCTTTGCTGTCTTCTAAGACGCACCCGCACACGCAAAATGAGGTCACCAGAGGTCAATGACCTTTGCTATCTTCTAAGAAGCTCTCGGACACGCAAAATGAGGTCACCAGAGGTCAATGACCTTTCTAGCTTCTGAGAAGCTCCCGGACACGCAAAATGAGGTCACCATAGCTCAATGACCTTTGCTAGCTTCTAAGAAGCTCCCGGACACGCAAAATGAGGTCACCAGAGGTCAATGACTTTTGCTAGCTTCTAAGAAGCTCCCGGACACGCAAAATGAGGTCACTAGAGGTCAATGACCTTTGCTATACTCTTAGAAGCTCCCGGACACGCAAAATGAGGTCACCAGAGGTCAATGACCTTTGCTGTCTTCTAAGACGCACCCTCACACGCAATATGAGGTCACCAGAGGTCAATGACCTTTGCTATCCTCTTAGAAGCTCCCGGACACGCAAAATGAGGTCACCAGAGGTCAATGACCTTTGCAAGCTTCTAAGAAGCTCCCGGACACGCAAAATGAGGTCACCAGAGGTCAATGACCTTTGCTATCTTCTAAGAAGCTCCCGGACACGCAAAATGAGGTCACCAGAGGTCAATGACATTTGCTAGCTTCTAAGAAGCTCCCGGACACGCAAAATGAGGTCACTAGAGGTCAATGACCTTTGCTATTATCTTAGAAGCTCCCGGACACGCAAAATGAGGTCACCAGAGGTCAATGACCTTTGCTGTCTTCTAAGACGCACCCGCACACGCAAAATGAGGTCACCAGAGGTCAATGACCTTTGCTATCTTCTAAGAAGCTCTCGGACACGCAAAATGAGGTCACCAGAGGTCAATGACCTTTCTAGCTTCTGAGAAGCTCCCGGACACGCAAAATGAGGTCACCATAGCTCAAGACCCTTTGCTAGCTTCTAAGAAGCTCCCGGACACGCAAAAATGAGGTCACCAGAGGTCCAATGACCTTTGCTATACTCTTAGAAGCTCCCGGACACGCAAAATGAGGTCACCAGAGGTCAATGACCTTTGCTATCTTCTAAGACGCACCCGCACACGCAAAATGAGGTCACCAGAGGTCAATGACCTTTGCTATCTTCTAAGAAGCTCCCGGACACGCAAAATGAGGTCACCAGAGGTCAATGACCTTTGCTAGCTTCTAAGAAGCTCCTGGACACGCAAAATGAGGTCACCAGAGGTCAATGACCTTTGCTATACTCTTAGAAGCTCCCGGACCGCAAAATGAGGTCACCAGAGGTCAATGACCTTTGCTATCCCTCTTAGAAGCTCCCGGACACGCAAAATGAGGTCACCCAGAGGTCAATGACCTTTGCAAGCTTCTAAGAAGCTCCGGACACGCAAAATGAGGTCACCAGAGGTCAATGACCTTTTGCTATCTTCTAAGAAGATCCCGGACACGCAAAATGAGTCACCAGAGGTCAATGACCTTTGCTAGCTTCTAAGAAGCTCCCGGACACGCAAAATGAGGTCACTAGAGGTCAATGACCTTTGCTATACTCTTAGAAGCTCCCGGACACGCAAAATGAGGTCACCAGAGGTCAATGACCTTTGCTGTCTTCTAAGGACGCACCCGCACACGCAATATGAGGTCACCAGAGGTCAATGATCCTCTTAGAAGCTCCCGGACACGCAAAATGAGGTCACCAGAGGTCAATGACCTTTGCAAGCTTCTAAGAAGCTCCCGGACACGCAAAATGAAGGTCACCAGAGGTCAATGACCTTTGCTATCTTCTAAGAAGCTCCCGGACACGCAAAATGAGGTCACCAGAGGTCAATGACTTTTGCTAGCTTCTAAGAAGCTCCCGGACACGCAAAATGAGGTCACTAGAGGTCAATGACCTTTGCTATACTCTTAGAAGCTCCCGGACACGCAAAATGAGGTCACCAGAGGTCAATGACCTTTGCTGTCTTCTAAGACGCACCCGCACACGCAAAATGAGGTCACCAGAGGTCAATGACCTTTGCTATCTTCTAAGAAGCTCTCGGACACGCAAAATGAGGTCACCAGAGGTCAATGACCTTTCTAGCTTCTAAGAAGCTCCCGGACACGCAAAATGAGGTCACCAGAGGTCAATTACCTTTGCTATACTCTTAGAAGCTCCCGGACACGCAAAATGAGGTCTCCAGAGGTCAATGACGTTTGCTATCTTCTAAGAAGCTCCCGGACACGCAAAAATGAGGGTCACCAGAGGTCAATGACCTTTGCAAGCTCTAAGAAGCTCCCGGACACGCAAAATGAGGTCACCAGAGGTCAATGACCTTTGCTATACTCTTAGAAGCTCCCGGACACGCAAAATGAGGTCACCAGAGGTCAATGACCTTTGCTAGCTTCTAAGAAGCTCCCGGACACGCAAAATGAGGTCACCAGAGGTCAATGACCTTTGCTATACTCTTAGAAGCTCCCGGACACGCAAAATGAGGTCACTAGAGGTCAATGACCTTTGCTATACTCTTAGAAGCTCCCGGACACGCAAAATGAGGTCACCAGAGGTCAATGACCTTTGCTGTCTTCTAAGACGCACCCGCACACGCAAAATGAGGTCACCAGAGGTCAATGACTTTTGCTATCTTCTAAGAAGCTCCCGGACACGCAAAATGAGGTCACCAGAGGTCAATGACCTTTGCTAGCTTCTAAGAAGCTCCCGGACACGCAAAATGAGGTCACCAGAGGTCAATAACCTTTGCTATACTCTTAGAAGCTCCCGGACACGCAAAATGAGGTCACCAGAGGTCAATGACGTTTGCTATCTTCTAAGAAGCTCCCGGACACGCAAAATGAGGTCACCAGAGGTCAATGACTTTTGCAAGCTTCTAAGAAGCTCCCGGACACGCAAAATGAGGTCACCAGAGGTCAATGACCTTTGCTATACTCTTAGAAGCTCCCGGACACGCAAAATGAGGTCACCAGAGGTCAATGACCTTTGCTAGCTTCTAAGAAGCTCCCGGACACGCAAAATGAGGTCACCAGAGGTCAATGACCTTTGCTGTCTTCTAAGACGCACCCGCACACGCAATATGAGGTCACCAGAGGTCAATGACCTTTGCTATCCTCTTAGAAGCTCCCGGACACGCAAAATGAGGTCACCAGAGGACAATGACCTTTGCAAGCTTCTAAGAAGCTCCCGGACACGCAAAATGAGGTCACCAGAGGTCAATGACCTTTGCTATCTCTAAGAAGCTCCCGGACACGCAAAATGAGGTCACCAGAGGTCAATGACTTTTGCTAGCTTCTAAGAAGCTCCCGGACACGCAAAATGAGGTCACTAGAGGTCAATGACCTTTGCTATACTCTTAGAAGCTCCCGGACACGCAAAATGAGGTCACCAGAGGTCAATGACCTTTGCAAGCTTCTAAGAAGCTCCCGGACACGCAAAATGAGGTCACCAGAGGTCAATGACCTTTGCTATCTTCTAAGAAGATCCCGGACACGCAAAATGAGGTCACCAGAGGTCAATGACCTTTGCTAGCTTCTAAGAAGCTCCCGGACACGCAAAATGAGGTCACTAGAGGTCAATGACCTTTGCTATACTCTTAGAAGCTCCCTGACACGCAAAATGAGGTCACCAGAGGTCAATGGACCTTTGCTGTCTTCTAAGACGCACCCGCACACGCAATATGAGGTCACCAGAGGTCAATGACCTTTGCTATCCTCTTAGAAGCTCCCGGACACGCAAAATGAGGTCACCAGAGGTCAATGACCTTTGCTATCCTCTTAGAAGCTCCCGGACACGCAAAATGAGGTCACCAGAGGTCAATGACCTTTGCTATCTTCTAAGAAGCTCCCGGGACACGGCAAAATGAGGTCACCAGAGGTCAATGACTTTTGCTAGCTTCTAAGAAGCTCCCGGACACGCAAAATGAGGTCACTAGAGGTCAATGACCTTTGCTATACTCTTAGAAGCTCCCGGACACGCAAAATGAGGTCACCAGAGGTCAATGACCTTTGCTGTCTTCTAAGTCGCACCCGCACACGCAAAATGAGGTCACCAGAGGTCAATGACCTTTGCTATCTTCTAAGAAGCTCTCGGACACGCAAAAATGAGGTCACCAGAGGTCAATGACCTTTCTAGCTTCTAAGAAGCTCCCGGACACGCAAAAATGAGGTCACCATAGCTCAATGACCTTTGCTAGCTTCTAAGATCTCCCGGACACGCAAAATGAGATCACCAGAGGTCAATGACCTTTTGCTATACTCTTAGAAGCTCCCGGACACGCAAAATGAGGTCACCAGAGGTCAATGACCTTTGCTATCTTCTATGACGCACCCGCACACGCAAAATGAGGTCACCAGAGGTCAATGACCTTTGCTATCTTCTAAGAAGCTCCCGGACACGCCAAAATGAGGTCACCAGAGAGGTCAATGACCTTTGCTAGCTTCTAAGAAGCTCCTGGACACGCAAAATGAGGTCACCAGAGGTCAATGACCTTTGCTATACTCTTAGAAGCTCCCGGACACGCAAAATGAGGTCACCAGAGGTCAATGACCTTTGCTATCCTCTTAGAAGCTCCCGGACACGCAAAATGAGGTCACCAGAGGTCAATGACCTTTGCAAGCTTCTAAGAAGCTCCCGGACACGCAAAATGAGGTCACCAGAGGTCAATGACCTTTGCTATCTTCTAAGAAGATCCCGGACACGCAAAATGAGGTCACCAGAGGTCAATGACCTTTGCTAGCTTCTAAGAAGCTCCGGACACGCAAAATGAGGTCACTAGAGGGTCAATGACCTTTGCTATACTCTTAGAAGCTCCCGGACACGCAAAATGAGGGTCACCAGAGGTCAATGACCTTTGCTGTCTTCTAAGACGCACCCGCACACGCAATATGAGGTCACCAGGGTCAATGACCTTTGCTATCCTCTTAGAAGCTCCCGGACACGCAATATGAGGTCACCAGAGGTCAATGACCTTTGCTATCCTCTTAGAAGCTCCCGGACACGCAAAATGAGGTCACCAGAGGTCAATGACCTTTGCAAGCTTCTAAGAAGCTCCCGGACACGCAAAATGAGGTCACCAGAGGTCAATGACCTTTGCTATCTTCTAAGAAGCTCCCGGACACGCAAAATGAGGTCACCAGAGGTCAATGACTTTTGCTAGCTTCTAAGAAGCTCCCGGACACGCAAAATGAGGTCACTAGAGGGTCAATGACCTTTGCTATACTCTTAGAAGCTCCCGGACACGCAAAATGAGGTCACCAGAGGTCAATGACCTTTGCTGTCTTCTAAGACGCACCCGCACACGCAAAATGAGGTCACAGAGGTCAATGACCTTTGCTATCCTCTTAGAAGCTCCCGGACACGCAAAAATGAGGTCACCAGAGGTCAATGACCTTTGGCAAGCTTCTAAGAAGCTCCCGGACACGCCAAAATGAGGTCACCAGAGGTCAATGACCTTTGGCTATCTTCTAAGAAGCTCCGGGACACGCAAAATGAGGTCACCAGAGGTCAATGACTTTTGCTAGCTTCTAAGAAGCTCCCGGACACGCAAAATGAGGTCACCTAGAGGTCAATGACCTTTGCTATACTCTTAGAAGCTCCCGGACACGCAAAATGAGGTCACCAGAGGTCAATGACCTTTGCTGCTCTAAGACGCACCCGCACACCGCAAAATGAGGTCACCAGAGGTCAATGACCTTTGCTATCTTCTAAGAAGCTCTCGGACACGCAAAATGAGGTCACCAGAGGTCAATGACCTTTCTAGCTTCTAAGAAGCTCCCGGACACGCAAAATGAGGTCACCATAGCTCAATGACCTTTGCTATCTTCTAAGAAGCTCCGGACACGCAAAATGAGGTCACCAGAGGTCAATGACCTTTGCTATACTCTTAGAAGCTCCCGGACACGCAAAATGAGGTCACCAGAGGTCAATGACCTTTGCTATCTTCTAAGACGCACCCGCACACGCAAAATGAGGTCACCAGAGGTCAATGACCTTTGCTATCTTCTAAGAAGCTCCCGGACACGCAAAATGAGGTCACCAGAGGTCAATGACCTTTGCTAGCTTCTAAGAAGCTCCCGGACACGCAAAAATGAGGTCACCAGAGGTCAATGACCTTTGCTATACTCTTAGAAGCTCCCGGACACGCAAAATGAGGTCACCAGAGGTCAATGACCTTTGCTATCCTCTTAGAAGCTCCCGGACACGCAAAATGAGGTCACCAGAGGTCAATGACCTTTGCAAGCTTCTAAGAAGCTCCCGGACACGCAAAATGAGGTCACCACGAGGTCAATGACCTTTGCTATCTTCTAAGAAGATCCCGGACACGCAAAATGAGGTCACCAGAGGTCAATGACCTTTGCTAGCTTCTAAGAAGCTCCCGGACACGCAAAATGAGGTCACTAGAGGTCAATGACCTTTGCTATACTCTTAGAAGCTCCCGGACACGCAAAATGAGGTCACCAGAGGTCAATGACCTTTGCTGTCTTCTAAGACGCACCCGCACACGCAATATTGAGGTCACCAGAGGTCAATGACCTTTGCTATCCTCTTAGAAGCTCCCGGACACGCAAAATGAGGTCACCAGAGGTCAATGACCTTTGCAAGCTTCTAAGAAGCTCCCGGACACGCAAAATGAGGTCACCAGAGGTTCAATGACCTTTGCTATCTTCTAAGAAGCTCCCGGACACGCAAAATGAGGTCACCAGAGGTCAATGACTTTTGCTAGCTTCTAAGAAGCTCCGGACACGCAAAATGAGGGTCACTAGAGGTCAATGACCTTTGCTATACTCTTAGAAGCTCCCGGACACGCAAAATGAGGTCACCAGAGGTCAATGACCTTTGCTGTCTTCTAAGACGCCACCCTCACACGCAATATGAGGTCACCAGAGGTCAATGACCTTTGCTATCCTCTTAGAAGCTCCCGGACACGCAAAATGAGGTCACCAGAGGTCAATGACCTTTGCAAGCTTCTAAGAAGCTCCCGGACACGCAAAATGAGGGTCACCAGAGGTCAATGACCTTTGCTATCTTCTAAGAAGCTCCCGGACACGCAAAATGAGGTCACCAGAGGTCAATGACATTTGCTAGCTTCTAAGAAGCTCCCGGACACGCAAAATGAGGTCACTAGAGGTCAATGACCTTTGCTATACTCTTAGAAGCTCCCGGGACACGCAAAATGAGGTCACCAGAGGTCAATGACCTTTGCTGTCTTCTAAGACGCACCCGCACACGCAAAATGGAGGTCACCAGAGGTCAATGACCTTTGCTATCTTCTAAGAAGCTCTCGGACACGCAAAATGAGGTCACCAGAGGTCAATGACCTTCTAGCTTCTGAGAAGCTCCCGGACACGCAAAATGAGGTCACATAGCTCAATGACCTTTGCTAGCTTCTAAGAAGCTCCCGGGACACGCAAAATGAGGTCACCAGAGGTCAATGACCTTTGCTATACTCTTAGAAGCTCCCGGACACGCAAAATGAGGTCACCAGAGGTAGAGGTCAATGACCTTTGCTATCTTCTAAGACGCACCCGCACACGCAAAATGAGGTCACCAGAGGTCAATGACCTTTGCTATCTTCTAAGAAGCTCCCGGACACGCAAAATGAGGGTCACCAGAGGTCAATGACCTTTGCTAGCTTCTAAGAAGCTCCCGGACACGCAAAATGAGGTCACCAGAGGTCAATGACCTTTGCTATACTCTTAGAAGCTCCCGGACACGCAAAATGAGGTCACCAGAGGTCAATGACCTTTGCTATCCTCTTAGAAGCTCCCGGACACGCAAAATGAGGTCACCAGAGGTCAATGACCTTTGCAAGCTTCTAAGAAGCTCCCGGACACGCAAAATGAGGTCACCAGAGGTCAATGACCTTTGCTATCTTCTAAGAAGCTCCCGGACACGCAAAATGAGGTCACCAGAGGTCAATGACCTTTGCTAGCTTCTAAGAAGCTCCCGGACACGCAAAATGAGGTCACTAGAGGTCAATGACCTTTGCTATACTCTTAGAAGCTCCCGGACACGCAAAATGAGGTCACCAGAGGTCAATGACCTTTGCTGTCTTCTAAGACGCACCCGCACACGCAATATGAGGTCACCAGAGGTCAATGACCTTTGCTATCCTCTTAGAAGCTCCCGGACACGCAAAATGAGGTCACCAGAGGTCAATGACCTTTGCAAGCTTCTAAGAAGCTCCCGGACACGCAAAATGAGGTCACCAGAGGTCAATGACCTTTGCTATCTTCTAAGAAGCTCCCGGACACGCAAAATGAGGTCACCAGAGGTCAATGACTTTTGCTAGCTTCTAAGAAGCTCCCCGGACACGCAAAATGAGGTCACCAGAGGTCAATGAACTTTGCTATACTCTTAGAAGCTCCCGGGACACGCAAAATGAGGTCACCAGAGGTCAATGACCTTTGCTGTCTTCTAAGACGCACCCGCACACGCAAAATGAGGTCACCAGAGGTCAATGACCTTTGCTATCTTCTA